>CM051493.1:10024272-10037215 GCA_028031935.1 Paedocypris micromegethes
GTGTGTGTGTGTGTGTGTGTGAGAGTGAGTGTGTGAGTGTGAGTGAGTGTGAGTGTGTGTGTGTGTGTGTGTGTCTCTGCTGGTGACGCGTCTCTTCTTCTGCAGTTCCTCCACACTTCGAGGTTCAGCCGCGCGATCAGGACGGGATCTACGGGAAGTCTGTGGTTCTGAACTGCTCGGCTAAAGGGAACCCGATCCCCACCATCGTCTGGAACCACTCCAAAGGTGAAGAGTGTGTCCTGATGCATTATTCAGCCCCGCCAGCTATAAATACACACACACACACCACAACCAAACCTGTGTGTGTGTGTGTGTGTGTGTGTGTGTGTGTGTGTGTGTGTGTGTGTGTGTGTGTGTGTGTATGCGGGCGTGTGTGTGTGTGTGAGATCAGTACAGATCATGATAGTCAAGAGAGAGAGAGTGACAGAGCGACAAAGACAGAGAGAGAGATGTAGAGAGAGAGATGTAGAGAGAGAGAGACAGAGCGACAAAGACAGAGAGAGAGAGAGAGATGTAGAGAGAGAGAAACAGACAGAGAGAGAGAGAGATGTAGAGAGAGAGAGAGAAAACAGACAGAGAGAAAGAGAGAAAGAAACAGAGAAAGACCGACGGAGAGACAGACAGACAGAGAGATAAAAACAGAAAAAGACCGACAGACAGACAGAGAGAGAGAGAGAGAGAGAGAGAGAGAGAGAGAGAGAGAGAGAGAGAATCAGACAGACAGAAATAGAGATAGAAACAGAAAAGACCGACAGACAGACAGACAGAGAGAGAGAGAGAGAGAGAGAGCACTATAGATGTGAGCACTGTCGCCCTCTCCTGGCTGGTTCTTTAATACTAAAGTGCATTGTGCAGGTTGTTCAGTAGAGCCGTTGTTTGCAGCACCGCAGGTTTAGGGTTTAATTCCCAGAGAGACGTGAGGAAGTTTTCAAATCAAATGAAATCTAATTTTATTTGTCACGTACATCTGCATACATGACATGACGCGCAGTGAAGTGCTTTTAACAATCGCTCAGCTTTTACAAGGGAGGGACGGGGGATGAAGTTGGGAGTAGTACAACATTCAGGAGTAAAAAATGAAACAAAAAGCAAAAATAAAACTAAAATATAATACAAAAATGAAAATACAATATATAATATATAATAAAATACAATGTGAAACAATAAAGATGCAGAGTGAAAATAAAATACAATAGAAATACAACAATGATGCGTAATAAAAAAGCAAAAAAAAAAAGTGGAGGTAAAATGATGAACGAGTGATGTTTCTGTAAGTGATGAAAGAGTGATGTTTGTGTAAGTGATGAAGGAGTGATGCTTGTGTAAGTGATGAAGGAGTGATGTTTGTGTAAGTGATGAAGGAGTGATGTTTGTTTAAGTGATGAAGGAGTGATATTTGTGTAAGTGATGAAGGAGTGATATTTGTGTAAGTGATGAAGGAGTGATGTTAGTGTAAGTGATGGAGTGATGTTTGTGTAAGTGATGAAGGAGTGATGCTTCTGTAAGTGATGAAGGAGTGATGCTTCTGTAAGTGATGAAGGAGTGATGCTTCTGTAAGTGATGAAGGAGTGATGCTTCTGTAAGTGATGGAGTGATGTTTCTGTAAGTGATGGAGTGATGCTTCTGTAAGTGATGGAGTGATGTTTGTGTAAGTGATGAAGGAGTGATGCTTCTGTAAGTGATGGAGTGATGCTTCTGTAAGTGATGAAGGAGTGATGTTTCTGTAAGTGATGAAGGAGTGATGTTTCTGTAAGTGATGAAGGAGTGATGTTTGTGCAAGTGATGAAGGAGTGATGTTTGTGTAAGTGATGAAGGAGTGATGTTTGTGTAAGTGATGAAGGAGTGATGCTTCTGTAAGTGATGAAGGAGTGATGCTTCTGTAAGTGATGGAGTGATGTTTGTGTAAGTGATGAAGGAGTGATGTTTGTGTAAGTGATGAAGGAGTGATGTTTGTGTAAGTGCTGAACGAGTGATGCTTCTGTAAGTGATGAAGGAGTGATGCTTCTGTAAGTGATGAAGGAGTGATGCTTCTGTAAGTGATGGAGTGATGTTTGTGTAAGTGATGAAGGAGTGATGTTTCTGTAAGTGATGAAGGAGTGATGCTTCTGTAAGTGATGGAGTGATGTTTGTGTAAGTGATGAAGGAGTGATTCTTCTGTAAGTGATGAAGGAGTGATGCTTCTGTAAGTGATGAAGGAGTGATGTTTCTGTAAGTGATGAAGGAGTGATGTTTCTGTAAGTGATGAAGGAGTGATGCTTCTGTAAGTGCTGAACGAGTGATTCTTCTGTAAGTGATGAAGGAGTGATGTTTGTGTAAGTGATGAAGGAGTGATGCTTCTGTAATTGCTGAACGAGTGATTCTTCTGTAAGTGATGAAGGAGTGATGCTTCTGTAAGTGATGAAGGAGTGATTCTTCTGTAAGTGATGAACGAGTGATTCTTCTTTAAGTGATGAAGGAGTGATGTTGTGTTTGTCCAGGCTCTGGAGTTCCTCAGTTTCAGCCCATCAACCTGAACTCGGGCTCTCGTGTGCAGCTTCTGGAGAAGGGTTCTCTGCTCATCAAGCACGTGCTGGAGGAAGACGCAGGATTCTACCTGTGTAAGGTCAGCAACGACGTGGGAGCCGACATCAGCAAGAGCATGTACCTCACCGTCAAGAGTAAGAGCTGCTCACACACACACACACACACACACACACCGTCACACAAACACACACACCATCACACAAACACACACACACACACCATCACACAAACACACTCACACACACACACCATCACACACACTCACGCACACACACACACACACACAGGTCAAACACAGCTGTAGCGTATTGTGTGTGTAACGATGTTTATCAGTGTATTTGGCGAAAGTGTTTCATCGGTAAATCTTCTCACCAGCCGTTAAATGGTGTTTTGACGTTCATGTTGAGTTTTATTCATGTGTCACTTTAATACTGCGGGTGTTTTCAGTGCAAAGCAAGCGGAAGATTCTTCATCCATTTTTAACGTGTCTTCATCATTTAAACATGTGTGAGAGTGTGTGTTGAGAGAGAGAGAGAGAGAGAGAGGGAGCGAGAGAGACACAGAGAGAGAAAGAGAGAAGGAGAGATCTCTGAAGAGAGAGATCTCATCTCTGTCTTTGTAGATCTCTGTGGAGAGATAGAGAGTTCTCTTCAGATGAGAGAGACTATCTCTTGAGAGAGAGAGAGAGAGACAGGGAGACAAAGAGAGAACGAGCCCTTGAGAGACAGAAAGAGAAAGAGAGAGAGAGACAAAGTGAGAGAGAAAGGAGATAGAGTGAGAGACAGAGAGAGCGAGAGAGAGAGAGAGAGAGAGAGAGAGAGAGAGAGAGAGAGAGAGAGAGAGAGAGAGAGAGAGAGAGATTGTGTGTGGGGAATAACTTACAGTGATTTGTTGTTTAAATCTGGTTTTCCCTGGAAACACGATGAAATTGTCTCTTCCTCTGCAGTTCCCGCCATGATCACTTCTTACCCAAATACGACTCGAGCGGAGCAGGGTCACATGACTGAGATGAGCTGCACCGCCCATGGCGAGAAACCAATCAAAGTTCGCTGGGAGAAAGAGTCTCACATCATCAACCCCGACATGAGCCGCTACGTGGTGACGGTGAAGGAAGTGGGAGACGAGGTCATCTCCACTCTGCAGGTGAGAGAGAGAGAGAGAGAGAGAGAGAGAGAGAGAGAGAGAGAGAGAAACATATATTTATAGAAAAAGAGAGAGAAAGAGAGTGAGACATATACATATATATACAGAGAGAGAGAGAGTGATAGAGAGACATAGAGAGAGAGAGAGAGAGAAAGAGAGAGACAGACAAAGAGACAGAGAGAGCGAGAGACAGAGAAAGAGAGACAGTGAGAGAGAGAGAGATATAGACGAGAGAGACTGTGATGTGAGGACGCCGTCGCTGATGTGTGTGTATGTGTGTGTTGTAGATCCTCCACACGGTCAGAGAAGATTCCGGCTTCTTCTCCTGCATCGCCATCAACTCCTACGGCGAAGACAAAGGCATCATTCAGCTGATAGTGCAAGGTGAGCTCCTCATTCTCGCACGTTTTGACGTCTGGACTGACGGTGTGGTTGCCCCGCCCTCAGACCGCCCCGACCCGCCCGAGGTGGAGATCCGCGAGGTGAAGGACCGGACCATCGCGCTGCGCTGGACCATGGGCTTCGACGGCAACAGCCCCATCACGGGATACGACATCAACTACAAGAACAAATCCGGTACGCGTCACGTGCGTGGTGGGCGTCGGCTCGGCGACCTTTAACCCTCCTCCTCCTCCTCGTGCGGCGAAGCCTCCTGGGCGGCGTCTCAGATGACCAAAGACGTGTCACCGCAGCTGAACCAGGCCACCATCATCGAGCTCCATCCCGCCTCCGCCTACAACATCCGCATGTTTGCCAAGAACCAGATCGGCGAGAGCAGGCCGAGCAACGAGCTGACCATCACCACCGACGAAGCGCGTGAGTCCTGCCCTCGTGTCGGCGCGCTCACTCGTGTTTAACCGCCGTGATGTTCCAGCGCCGGACGGAGCTCCGCAGGACGTGCAGCTGGAGGCCGTCTCGTCCCAGAGCATCAAGGTCGCGTGGAAGGTACGTCAGCACCACCGGGGGCAGCACCGAGACTGATTGACACCCGGAGCATTGGGCAGCTTGAGCCGTGGTGTCTTGTAGAACCATCAGAGCAGGTTTAGAACCTGGTGACAGATCCAACTCACACACTCCTGAGCTTCAAAGTGGACGTTGCATGAGTTTGAATCCGACACAGTCAGTTTTTCGCAAAATTTCGCAGTTTTTTTGTGGTGAATGCTCTGGCTTTTTTTTACCGTGTCATCACGTTTCAAGGAATCTGAGGAGGTCTCAAAGTTCCTGTACTACTCAGCTGCAGACAACCCGTGCGTCTAAGTTCTTGCGCTGTTTCTCCAGCCTCCGAACAAGCATCTGCAGAACGGCCTGATCCGCAGCTATCAGGTGTGTTACCGGGAGTTCGGCGCCGGAAGCAGCCCCCAGTACAACACCCTCAACGTGGACACCAGCGGCGACATGGAGAGCATCACGCTGGACAACCTGAAGAAGTTCACCCAGTACGAGGTGCGAGTGCAGGCGGCCAATCGCGCAGGAATGGGCCCCACGTCCGAGGAGATCACCATCACCACGCTGGAGGACGGTGGGTGGCAGTGGAGCGCGGGTCGCCCATCCTCTGACGGGACTCTGCTTGAGGCGGCAGCTTTGTGTTTTCAGTTCCCAGTCGTCCACCTGAGAACGTGGTGACCACCGCGACCACCCCCGAGACCATCTCCCTGTCCTGGTCTGCTCTGCCCCGAGAGGCTCTGAACGGCCTGCTGATGGGGTACCGGGTCATCTACTGGGCCAACCTGCTCGACGGAGGTGAGTGTGGAGGTGCCGCCGTAGAGTCTCTTTGAGCAGTTCAATAGTGTGTGTGTGTGTGTGTGTGTGTGTGTTTCAGAGCTGGGAGAGATCAGGAACGTCACCACCACCAAACCTTCGTTAGATCTGGAGCGGCTGGAGAAATACACCAACTA
Organism: Paedocypris micromegethes; assembly: GCA_028031935.1. Taxonomy (NCBI): domain Eukaryota; kingdom Metazoa; phylum Chordata; class Actinopteri; order Cypriniformes; genus Paedocypris; species Paedocypris micromegethes. The sequence goes on from CM051493.1 coordinate 10,029,834, forward strand.
CAGCATCCAGGTGCTGGCCTACACCCGAGCCGGAGACGGTGTCCGCAGCGAGCAGATCTACACTCGCACCAAAGAGGACGGTGAGGGTCTCCAGCCGCTTCCATTAGTGTGATCTCACGGGGAGAAACAGTCGTGAACCATCCATCCCTGATCCGCGTCCTCGTCGTCCACCTTGCCTCAGTCCAGAGCCTGGAACTAAACACCCTGTGTTGTTTCCGTTGAACCAGTTCCTGGTCCCCCGGCCGGCGTGAAGGCTGCGGCCTCCACCAGCTCTGTGGTGTTCGTCTCCTGGCTTCCTCCACTCAAGCTCAATGGAATCATCCGGAAATACACTGTCTTCTGCTCCAACCCCTACCCCAATGTGTGTACCTCTCCAGCGCACCTCTATGAGTCACGCCCACATTATTCACACACCCATCACTCACGAAAGTCTTTAGGAGCGTCTTTTAGGCCTTTTGATCTGGATTCTTTTTTAAACAGCTCGTAATTAATCAAACAGTAGGAACGTTTAGTAGGATGATGAATAATGCTGGAACTAAAGCGTGTGCGGACTGATGCGCCGTGACTGCAGGTGATCAGCGAGTTCGAAGCCGCTCCCGACATCTACTTCCGCCGCCTGACCAACCTGAATCAGAACCAGCCGTACAGCATCTGGGTGGTGGCGGTGACGGCGGCGGGCCGCGGTAACGCCAGCGAGATCATCACCATAAAGCCTCAAGCCAAAGGTAAGGAAGAGCGGCGCGGAGTGTGAGCCGGAGTGTGACCCGCCGTGATCTCTCCAAGCTCCGGCCCGGATCCTCACCTTCAGCGGAACCGTCACCACGCCCTGGATGAGAGACATCGTCCTGCCCTGCAAAGCCGTCGGAGATCCACCGCCCACCATCAAGTGGCTGAAGGGAACGTAAGTGTCTCCACACACACACACTGGGTCGGGTCTGTTGCTGAAGGTGACTCGGTGAAAGAATTGGAGGCTTCATCCTAACATTATAAGTCAGATGTTTCAGCTTACCGAGGCGTTGCATGTCTCTCTCTCGTGAGACAATTGTCTCATAAACGGATCCGTGAGTAAAGCAAGGAGGCAGAAACCAGCGTTAGAGTTTAATAAGTGGTTTATTTGGCGTCGAATGCTTCACTGAAAAAACAGTCAGGAAGTACTAATAAAAACAGCTTTAGTTCAAATTCGTCATGTCTCTGCTCGTCTGATATTATGGCAAAAAGAGCTCACGAGGCTGGAGAAAATATGTAGGAATCGGACTATCATGAACGGACATCGCACCGCACATACTAAGAGAGGAACAGGTCAAAATGACTCTTAGATACAGTCACGTATCTGTTTCTCTGATGAAGACACAAACATTGTGAGCAACACAACGGCGTTGGTCTGAGACAGACAGCCTGAGTCCAGAATAACAATTCGCTTTGAGATGATCAAGCAATAACTAAATATTATAGACTTGAGTACAAATCGATCCTTTCACTCGGTCAAGTTTCCGCCCGGATGCTGTTTGGCAGGAACGGCGCTCCTGTTCCCGTCTCCGTCGACGGCCGGCGCAGCAGCCACGGGAACGGCAGCTTCGTCATCCGCACCGTCAAAGCCGAGGATTCTGGGGATTACAGCTGCGTCGCCAGCAACAACTGGGGCTCGGACGAGATTCTGCTCAACCTGCAGGTCCAAGGTGCGTCCAGCGGTCCGACCGGTGCCGCCGCTCCAGTGGTCTGCAGTCCAGGTGAAGCCTGATCACTGTGTTTCAGTTCCTCCGGACCAGCCGCGGCTCACGGTGACCAAGACCACCACCACCTCCATCACCCTGTCCTGGATCCCCGGAGACAACGGCGGAAGCTCCATCAGAGGTGAGGCCCGGCACGACCCGGCCCGAGCGGCGCTGAGCAAGAGCGTGTGTGTGTGTGCAGGTTACATCCTGCAGTTCTCCGAGGACAACAGTGAAGAGTGGGGCAGTCACTCCATCAGCCCGAGCGAGCGCTCCTACCGTCTGGAGAGCCTCAAGTGCGGCACCTGGTACAAGTTTACTCTGACGGCCCAGAACGCCGTCGGGCCCGGACGCATCAGCGAGATCATCGAGGCCAAAACCCACGGCAAAGGTGGAGCGCCTCCTGCTGGGCCGAGCGAGACGCCGTGACCTCACACCTTCTCTCTGTGTGAGCAGAACCACAGTACGCCAAAGATCACGAGCTGTTCACCAGCATCAACTCCTCCCGCGTGGAGCTGAACCTCATCGGCTGGAACAACGGCGGCTGTCCCATCAGCTCCTTCACGCTGGAGTACCGGCCGGTCGAGACCACCAAGTGGACGATGGTGAAGCGAGACGCGCTCACCAAGAGCCACATGCTGTACGACCTGCAGGAGGCCACGTGGTACGAGCTGCAGATGAGGGTGGGCAACAGCGCGGGAACGGCCGAGAAGCGGGTGCTGTTTGCCACGCTCAACGTGGACGGCAGTGAGTCTGCGTCTCAGACGCCCGCGGAACATTCCTGACACCGTCCATCGCTGCAGCTGACAAACCCATCTCCGTTTCCAGGTACCATTGCTCCGCTGGCCGAGACGCTGGACCCTAGTCAAGAGAACCGGCAGGGCAACGAGGGGCTGAAGATGATGGTCACCATCATCTGCATCCTGGTGGCCATTTCCATGGTCTTCATTGTTCTCCTGGTGCTGAGGAGGAGGAGGAGGGAGCAGAGACTCAAGCGCTTACGAGGTAACTACAAGACCAAACTGATCTAGTGAAGGACAGTGTTGTTGTGCTGAACCTCATGCAATCTCCAGTGATGCTAAGCGCTAACTTTTCGTTTCTCTCTTCACAAGACGCAAAGAGCCTGGCCGAGATGCTGATGAGGTAAAGAAATCGTGTCCTCGTGAGGAGAAATACTCTGCTCCTCTGCTCCTGAATTTCAATGCTGTTCTTTCCACGTTTCTCACCAGTAAAAATGCACGAACACCGGACACTGTGAACAAGCAGCAGCAGACGCTGAGGATGCACATCGATATTCCCCGCGCTCAGCTGCTCATCGAGGAGAGAGACACCATGGAGACCATCGGTACCGAGCCAAACCCTCGGCCTGCGCTTCTCCGTGTGGTTAACTCCTCGCTGCCTTGCCTTTCAGACGACCGCTCCACGGTTCTGTTGACAGACAATGATTTCGGAGAGACATCGAAGCAGAAGTCGTCGACAGTGACGCACACCGTGCACTACCAGTCTCTGTCCCAGGCCACCGGGCCGCTGGTGGACGTGTCCGATGCCAGACCGGGTACAAGTAAGACCTGAAGCACACGTGCCCGCCTCAGATCCTCAGGACCTAGTTCTTTTTTTAAAAAAAACTTCTAAAAAATGCTTCCACTAATTCTGGCCTGGGTGATGTTGATCACTCCGATAAATGATTGACAAATGCAGATAAATGTTTGACCAATCACAGGACAGGACAGGATTAGGGCCACAGCTCTAATAGATGACAAACAATTACAGAACAGGACACACCCCTGATACATAATGAGCCAATCACAGACTGAATACACACCTGAAACACTATGAGCCAATCACATGCTGAACACTTGTGATACATACTGAGCCAATCACAGGCCGACCACACCTGATACATACTGAGCCAATCACAGACTGAATACACACCTGAAACACTATGAGCCAATCACAGGCTGACCACACCTGATACATACTGAGCCAATCACAGGCTGAACACACCTGATACATAGTGAGCCAATCACAGGCTGAACACACCTGATACATACTGAGCCAATCACAGGCCGACCACACCTGATACATACTGAGCCAATCACAGGCTGACCACACCTGATACATACTGAGCCAATCACAGGCCGACCACACCTGATACATACTGAGCCAATCACAGGCCGACCACACCTGATACATAATGAGCCAATCACAGACTGAATACACACCTGAAACACTATGAGCCAATCACATGCTGAACACTTGTGATACATACTGAGCCAATCACAGGCTGAATACACCTGATACATACTGAGCCAATCACAGGCTGACCACACCTGATACATACTGAGCCAATCACAGGCTGACCACACCTGATACATACTGAGCCAATCACAGGCTGACCACACCTCTGATGAGTTTTTGAAGTCTTTGCGTGACTAACCCGTGTGCCTCGCTCAGACCCCACCGCCCGCCGCACCGCTAAAGCTGGTCCGGCCACACGCAGCCGCTACGCCAGTCAGTGGACGCTGAACCGGCCACACCCACCGGTGTCGTCTCACACCCTCAGCACCGACTGGAGGTTGGCCACGCCCCGCGCCGCCGGATCCGTGGACAAAGAGAGCGACAGCTACAGCGTCAGCCCGTCACAGGACACAGGTGAACCTCAGAACCTTCACGACACACGCCGGTCTGTCAGTTTCTTCTGGGTCTCCGGGTTCCTCCTGGGACATCTTCAGGAAAGAAGGAGTGTGGAAAACGGTTTTGTTCTATGTCAATAGAATTGAATTGAAATGAGTTGAGTTGAGTTGAATGGAATTAATTTGAATTGAAAAAGCCTTTAATTGTCCCACAGCGGAGAAATTTCATGTCACAACAGCAGCATATGTTATATAAAGACTATCTACAATTTAGTGCGGTCAAACGATTACATTTTTTTAACTTGTTAATCGCACTTCCCCAACCAAATTAATCTTGATTAATCGTGATTAATCACAAATAATAATAATTTATTATTAATAATTCTTTAGTATTAACAATTATTAATAACATGAACAAGTATAGAATATTGTAATATTAAGTGTAAAATAAGTGTAAAATGTAAATTAATGTAAACTCCACACAAAAAAAAAACACTTGTTTAAATACTGTAATATACCGTTTGGACTAAAGAAAACAATGGGTAAGCCGGTCATAATAATTAAAAAAGAAATAAGTCTTTTTTTTTGAGGAAACTGATATGTATTTGTATTAGTGCTGTCAAACGATTAAACTTTTTTACCTAGTTAATCGCACGTCCGGAAGTGCAATTAATGGCGTTAATAAGATTTGACGTGATGAAACACATTTAATTAATTGCATGAGTTAACGCGTTAACTTTGACAGCCCTACTATAAATATAAAACATAAATATGAAATCTATATGAAGAGTAAATGGGCAAATAAGCAAGCATTAACATAAACAAAGAACATATAATGTGTTGGTGTTCTTCTGTGACTTTGTGATTGGTCGGCCACCCCTTCAGGGCGTGTCCTGCCTTCAGCCTCAGAGTGACTGTGATTGGCTCCTTGTCGCCCAGAAAAGGGTGTCTGTCTGTCTGTGTGGGTTCAGGATCCACACACACTCTCTCACACACACACACACACACACACTCTCTCACACACACACACTCTCTCACACACACACACACACACACACACTCACACACACGTGGGTGACGCTGCTGTTCCTGCAGACCGGGCACGCAGCAGCATGGTGTCGACTGAAAGCGCCTCCTCCACCTACGAGGAACTGGCCCGCGCCTACGAACACGCCAAGATGGAGGAGCAGCTGCGTCACGCCAAGTTCACCATCACCGAGTGCTTCATCTCAGACACCTCGTCCGAGCAGATGACGGCCGGCACCAACGACTACACCGACAGCCTGACCTCCAGCACGCCCTCAGAGTCGGGCATCTGCCGCTTCACCGCCTCGCCACCCAAACCACAGGACGCCACGCGGGTCATGAACATGGCCGTGCCCAAAGCACACAGACCAGGTCAGTGCTGGCAGAAGTAGTCGCCTTCCTCACTGTGTTAGAAGTAGAGATACTAGAGGTAAAAAGTACTTCTGTGGAAGTGAAAGGAAAATGCCCAATACTTTACTAAAGTAAAAGTAGCGTTATTAATACGGATAAAACTACTTTAAGTATGAAAGTAAAAGTTATGCAAGGGGAAATAAGGCCATTATAGAATTACCGTATTTTCTGGACTATAAGCCGCACCTGTATATAAGCCACATCTGCTTTATGAACGATTTTGAGTTGTAAATGTACATGTGTGTAACTAAACAGATCCTTTCCTAACCTGCATTTTAACACGGCAGCAACTTTGCTGATTAAAACGGGACAGAATAAAAGAGAAAAAAACAAATGGTATCTACAGTATTTATCTACATTATCAAAAACTCTGCAGAATAGCTGCACCTTCGTATAAGCCGCATGGTTCAAAACCTGTGAAACAAGTAGCGGCTTATAGTCCAGAGAATACGGTATATTGTTCTATTAAAATGTTGTTGTAATTACGTTGATTTATTACAAAGCTTCTGTGTAATCTGTGTGGCCTCAAGACTGTAAATCACACAGGCTTTTCAGAGGTTGATAAATTTGGAAAAACTTGTAACAAAGTTGATTCTTTTCAAATACATTTTATGAAATAATGACCTGAATATGAACTCTTAGTTGTGTTTGAAAGTCTAGCTTCAACATTACATTATCTCCTTTATCTCTAGTATAAGATAAATAATATCTCACAAAGATACTAAATGAAATGTTTTTCAGTGGCAACTTTATTAGACAGTGAGCACCAGCCAATAGGGTGTCGGAATGATACGTGGTTATACGTCTCATCCAATCACAATCATTTACTTTAGCCGGATGGCGTGATTTGTCTGGGTGTTTTTTTCTAGATCAATTCAACACGGAAGTAAAACTAAACTAAATGAAATGGTAGTAATACGGCTGGTTTTGAAAAAGTAACGAATAGAAAGTGCAGATATTTGCTTAAAAAAATAAGAAAAAGCGGGGAAAAAAATACTCCAGTAAAGTAAAAGTAAGCCAAATTTCTACTTAAGTAAGGTTAAGTAGCACCTCTGACCGTGTGTGAAGTAAAAAGTAAGCGGAAAAATAAATACTCTAGGAAAGTAAAAGTAAGCCATATTTCTACTTAAGTAAGGGAACAAAGTAGTATTCCTTTGTTTGACCGGGTGTGTATGTGTGTTGCAGGCGGTGAGCTGGTCCACCTGCCCCCCTACCTGCGCATGGACTTCCTGCTGAACAGAGGAGCGCCCCCCTCGGGTCAGGAGGCCACGGGACAGACCTGTATGGACCCGCAGAAAAGCCGCCCGGCCAAGCGCCCCGCCCTGCCGCCCCCCACGCCCTGCGAGACCCCCGCCGCCTCCTCCTCCTCCTCCACCCTCCCGCAGCGAGAGCCGGGCGAGCTGAGCCAGACGGCCAAGCTGAGCAGCTCTCAGGAGTCTCTGCTGGACTCACGCGGTCACCTGAAGCCCAGCAGCAACCCCTACGCCAAGTCCTACACGCTGGTGTGACCCCGCCCTGTACATACACGCCTCCTCCCTCCCTCTCTCTCTCTCTCTCACTCGTTTCTTTTCTACACTCACTCTCTCTCTTTCTCGCTCACCCC
>CM051493.1:10089401-10099484 GCA_028031935.1 Paedocypris micromegethes
AAAAGATAAGATACCCCCCCCCCAACAAAACTAATACCATAAAATAAAATAGTCGTTTAAATGATATTTATCTAGATAGAAACCGTAATTGCAGATTTGGCCACAATGCAAATGAATAGACATGAAACGCCCCCTACAGGGTGAAGACATGTTTTACATTTAATTATTTATTAATAAATACAGTAACTTTACCTCAAACAAAGTGTAAAACTGGCTCAAAACACGAAATCGATATTTGAAATTTTGAAAAGTCTTTGTGCTCGTTCAAAACAGTTATTTATTTATTTATTCATTCATTTTACATTCATTTTTATATTCATTCAAAATAATTGTTATCTTAATCTGTGATTGTTCTTTGTATCAATTATTTTTATCAAATTATGACAGTATTCAGTCAATGTTAAATTAAACCAATACAATATTAATTAATTACTTAGTATGACAAAACTGCCAAAAATACTGCCAATTATACGTGAGTTGGCTAAATTTGGTTCTGCAAAAATCTGCTTTAAAACAATTTGGCAATGAGCCAGAAAGAGAATGTGCTGGTGTATACATTTAAACAAAAGGACGCAATAGATGGTGTGAAGAATGAAATATTTGTGTGCGTTCAGCTACGTTGGTTATAAAATAGCAGTGAATGCAACTTGCATTTGGAGGAAAAACAAAATCCAACACTTCAATGCGTTTCGTGATGTTGTTGCATGTTCCGGCTGTTGAGCTCTTTTCCTGGAACGACTGCTGTCCCGTATTCCTCGCAGTGGTTCTGTTCTAGCTCGTGTGGTGTTTTTTTTTTTGGGTCACTCGTCTCCAGCTTGAGGTCCAGACGTTTACCTGGAGGCCAGTTCATGGCTCCCTCCGTCAGACCCAGTCGTCAGGTTGTAAAGCAGTAAAACAGCCCCACAGCACTACACTCCGTCTCCATGCTGTGCTGTGTTCTTGAGCACTAAATGGACAAAGAAGTGGAACTCGGGTGTGATAAAACATGCTGTTTCCACTTCTGTTCTATTGAGGGTGCCAACACATATCCCCAGTGTATAGTTATGTGTGTATTTATAATTGTGTACAGATATATAAACACATTTAGAGTGTGTGTGTGTGTGTGTGTGTGTTCTGATATAGATATACAGGCATACGTATATAACAATTTTCCAAATGTACCTTTATTGCTCACACGTGAAACGGAATTGTTTCACATTATACAGATTTTGACACATTATACAGTACATGGTGCGTCACAAGCATGTCAGTGATGCCGTCTCTCAGTTTAAGTCCAAAATCGTACCACACTAGCCCTCAATGTCAACTTTGACCCTCTTTTTATTCAAGTCATTATCAAATTTGTAAAAGCGCAAAGATCTTCAATTTCAGGGCATTTTCTACCAAACCCAAAGAGCATCTACAGGTCGATGGTGTCACTGCTGATGCTGAGAGCGTCAATCTGCCTGCAGACGTGAATAAACTCAGCCTGAATGGCCAGTTCATCCACAGGAGGTTGTGTGTCCACCTCCAGGTTCCTTGTAGACGTGGTGGAGCCTGGTGTGGTCAAGCGTCTATGCAGCCTCTGTCCACACAGACCGTTCTGAGACTGCGGTGTTGAGTTTGTCCCTCCACCGACAGAAGCTCTCACCTGGATCGTGCTCCACTGACTGGGCGGGTTGGCTGGAACAGCAGGGTCCACGTCCCCACAAGAGGCAGCGCGGTGAAGGCTTGTTTGTGCCGGGCTGCCCCAGCAGGGCTGACCGTCCGGAGGTCCACGTGTGCTGAGAGAGAGCCTGGAGGAGCTGAACAAGCTGTGCTGGAACAACGCTTCGCTATTCAGAGCCTCGTCGATGCTGCGGCGCAGATCGATGGGAGAAGGGGGTCGCAGGTCTACTGTGGAGTCGGCGTCCAGGCTGACAAAGGATCCCGCGCGAGATGCTTTCAGGGTCTTGATGAGCAAGGTGGAAGGCTGATGCTGAGGGCTTGGAAAGTTCAGGTCCAAGCCACCCGAGTCACTTTGAGGAAGGTCCACCAAGGTGTAGAGCGGAACGCTTTCACTCTCTCTCCGCGCGATGCCCTCGCACAAGCCCAGCTTTTCTGCAGGGCGCAGTGACCATCCACAGCGGGTGGGCAAGATGGAGCTGGCAGCTGTGCCGCCCTCTGATACCTGCTTTTTGAAGCGCCAGCTGCAGCCCGTGGGGTTTGCAATGGGAATACCACAGCAGAGCAGCGGGTGCGTGATCACTAGGGCGAGTGTAAGACACACTCCGGCCTCACACACTCGACAGCTAAGCTGGAAAGCCAACCAGGGCCACGGCGTCAGGCCAATGGTGCCCTCACCGGTCAGGCCACCTGCATGAAGCATGGCGTACAGCCGGAGACCAGCGCAGGCCAGCAGAAACAGGGCGGAGAAGACCCCGGCGCTGGCGGCTCTCGCCCACATCCGTGCCTCCGTGAACGGGCAGTGGCTGGCGTGAAGCGTCGGGTGCTCGGGCGAGCTCTCGCTCAGCCGGTAGATGTGCTCGGCGTCGGCTCGGGCGCAGCAGTACAGCAGCAGGAAGGTGAGGGAGAGCAGTGAAGACATCACCACGAAGGCAGCGGGCGGCAGGAAAGGCACCATCTGCAGGTCGGGGAACAGTCGCAGTGTCGCCAACGAAACCATCAGCACAGCCACGTGGAGCAAGGCCAGTGCGGCCAGCAGGCAGCCGCTCCGCTGCAGGGTGTTGTGGGAGAGGAGCTGGGTGCAGGAGCGTGCGGTCAGCAGGAGCAGCAGCAGGCCGAAGGACGCCGTCAGACACGGGTACGCCGCCTCGTGCAGCAGCCGCGCCCAGGCCGGCGAGAGGCGTTCTCTCTGACCGTACGGGTCGTAGAGAAGCCACAGGGCCCGACTGGAGCCCGTCAGCAGCTGGAGGAGGTGGAGGAGGCTGAAGTGGGCACAGCCGGACGGGCAGCGCAGCGGCAGACACAGCAGACTCAGCGCAGACAGCGCCGCCACCAGGCAGAACACGCCCGCCACGCCGTACGCCTGCAACTGCCACGCCAGCCCCCACGTCGCCATGGCCGCGTTCCAGTCTGCCAGCAGAGGAACCAGGAGAGGAGGGGTCAAGGCATCAAGGGGCGGGGCGATGACATCCTGGGGTGTGGTTTCGTCTGCAGGGGGCGGGGCGGTTGGGTGGCGACAGGTCCCGGCGCAGGCTGAAGGAGTGGAGGAATCGGCTGCGGATGCTGAAACGGAGCATTGGTTTGTATTAGCAACTTTGATAAATATAAGTAGTGTTGGTAAGCATACTGTATAGAGTATATAAAGTGTGTTTTGGGTGGATGAATATTGACACGTGTGTGTGTTTATATATACAGTCGTCCCGCCGACTTACAAATGTCCTAGATAACAAAAGTCCCGAGTAACGAAATACGTCGCAGCGAACATATTTAAGTATGTAAATATGATTTCATATGCTAATAAAATCATACGCATCTACAATGCATAGGTGTGTATAGATAATGTATATGCACACAAGCATAAATAACAGGTGTGTTTCTATAACAATATATACATTAGCATACGTTACTTGTGCAAATGTTAAATGACTTGGCAAAAACAAACTTTCTAGAAAGTATTTAGGAGTGATGTATATATCTAGGTTGTTGTAAATAGGTCGCACACTTCTCTGACACACATTCACACACGCGACACAGATAAGAGTGCCGACACAGATGTGCGTCTATTTAAAGCCAGAAACGACACACTTTCTCTGCGTTATGTTGGAGAAACGTACCAGCCCCTTTTACACATACAGCGTAGCGGTAAATTACCGGCGTGCAGTCGTGTGTGAACAGACAAATGCCGGTAAATTTGTTAAATAACCGGCAAATTCCCGTAACATTGATTATTAACTTCTCTGTTTGAAAGCAGAGCGAAGATTGCCGGAATAAGAACGCACGTAAACGACTGATCTGAGCCAATCAGAACGCTCTGATGAGACTTTGCATGTTCACAGGTGGCGCTGTTTAAAAGTTGTCGGCAGTTAATGATGTCACCAAAAATACCGGTATTTTAAAAATGCTGTGTGAATGGTGTTTTACCGGTAAAATGCCGGAATGGCAGTGCTTTTGTGAACAGTCTTTACCGGTAAAGTCGTTCCGGTAATTTTCAGGCATTACTGTGTGAAAGGGGCTATTGATGGATTCGTAGCGATTGATCAATGTGGATTATCACTCTTCATCACTAATTACTAGAGACAGCATGTGTTGCGCATGCATTATTATTTATTGCCCGCAATCGCAATCTTAAGGGTCTCGGAAGCTTTATGAATGAAATGGACTACGTAACATGTATGTATTACGTGAGGTCAAAATGTCTTGACAAAAGTTCACAATGCCCCTCCAATTCTTTCCTCCTTCCTTCTCATCTCATTTTTCATCTCTTTCTCCATCCGCTTCTTTCTCCGCAAAGTGGAGGCACAACATTTACGTATTTATATAACACTTATTCAGACTTTTACACTTTAACACTTTTTTCGCGTAGTATTCTTTATTAAAGTAATATTTAACAAACATCTCCCCGCCGCACGCGTCATCCCCGCAGAGATATCAGCAGATTGCGCGGTTGTGCACGAATATTTCGATATATTTCGTTCATAATTGATGCATACATAATAAAAAAAAATCCAGTCAATCCGCGATAGTCGAACCGCGAAGTAGCGAGGAATTACTGTATATCCAAAGTATTCACAGTTATTGCCAGTAAATTGCTGTATGTCTACCAAACTTTTAACACTTTTTACACTCAATTGTAAACTATATTGTTATTGTTGGCTTGGATAGGCCACAATCACTAGGCCTAAAAACTAAAAACCTAAAAACTAAAAATTGCATTTTACGAGATGTAAAATAAAATGCAGTACAAGCAAAAGGTACGTTTTGTTATATTAGGATGGAAATTTCTACTTCTGTAGTTATTTTGCTGAATGTAACTTAAAAGTAATACAGAGGTGATGTAAGATATTAACAATTATGAAGACAGTAATATTGTAACGGATTACTTTCTACAAACAGTAACAAGTGTTAGAGTGATAAGTATTTATTAAGTTACAGTTCGTTTTCAGCTGACAAAGAGAAAGCAAAACACGCTGCACGTTTTAGTTTGATTATTATTATTTTATTATTATTTTTTTAAATAAAAAACACAACGTCCTGTTTTTATTAAGAGTGTAACCTAAAACAAATATGTACTTCAAACTTTCAATTGATGGATAACACATATATGTAAGACCAAAATTGACTTTTTTTGTGTGTTTTATCTTGAAAAAAGTGCGACTCGACCTCGGAGGGTTAAAAACAAAGACAATACATTGCAAATTCAACACAAATGATACTAAATTATTTTACAGTATTTAAACGAGTGTTTATTTAGTGTTGAGTTCACATTATTTACATATTACACCTCAATATCCAATATTACAAGCTTCAGTCATTTAATCAGGATTAATCACAATTAGTTTGGTCATGGAAGTGCGATTAACTTTTTTCTTTTTTAATCATCGTTTGTGCGCGCGCGCACACACACACACACACACACACACACACTCCTGCTGTACCTGAAGCTTGTGTTTCGGTGACTTTTTCGACAGTTGTGGTGATTTGGCCGTTTTGTTCCTCCGTCACTTGCTTCAGACCCGGTGTGTTTCCTCCGTCACGTTGGCGTCTCACTGCGTCCACCGTCTGTTCGCTCACACTCACTGAGGGAAAGCGAGAGAATTAGATGGACAGATTACGATTGTACTAGAGCAAGGCGAGAAAACTGAACTGGAGACATTTTTGTTTTTTTTTGGCAAGTGCTTGGCTTGTGTGCTGTTAGTTTGTTTATTAATCTATAATGATATTCTCTCTGCTTGGATGTTAGATGTGGAGATCTAGAGACGAGGGAATAATGCGCATGGAATGGTTGAACTAGACATTAAATAGACAGTTGGATGGACCGAGTGATGGACGAAAAGTAGATCAATAGAGATAAAGAGGTAGATATTTGGAACAGGCAGAGAGATATGAACAGAAAGATGGATGGACAGACAGACAGGTAGAGAGAAGGGTGGATGTATGGACAGACGGACGGACAGATGGAAGAGTGTATGGATGAGTGGATGGATGGATGGATAGATATTTGGGTGAACAGGAGAACTTCTAGATATAAAATCATTAGTTTAGTTCCTCAAAGTCAAAGTCAGCTTTATTGTCAACTGCTGTACGAACTGGACGTGCAGAGTCGAAATTGCTTTCTCTATTCATCCCATGATAGACATACATTTTTACAAAAATACAGGTCGTTCATAATTGTGCAATTTTCAAGTACTAGTACGAGTACAAAAAATGTGCGATTTGCAATTACAGATAAGAATGTGCAATTTACAGAAAGTACCCAAAAATGTGCAATAGTGCCCAAAATGTGCAATATCCTAAACTGATAGTTTAGTTCCTCAACTCATGCAACTGCTAGGTGTGTGTGTGTGTGTGTGTGTGTGTGTGTGTGTGTGTGTGTGTGTGTGTGATTTAATCACCCGTGGAAGCTTCTGCCAAACCCGCCGTCTCCTCAGATATCCACATCAGCCCTGTGGGCAGAGCGCTGGCTTCTGAGGTTCCTCCAGCAGGAGGCGTGTGAGAGGCACCAGGGAAGTTCCTCGTGGTGAGTGAGGTTCTCGCAGGGTTCTGAGTGCTGTAGGCATCATGACTCTGGTCCAGGCTCCTCCGGGACTCGGTGCTTGAGGAAGGCAACGGCTGAGATGTTCCCGCTGAAGGGATCTCAAGCAGCGGATCCGACCAATCCAAGGCCGCTGGAGGTTCCTCCTCTGAGGAGAACAGTGCTGTGATCCATGGGGTGGTGGTGGTGGAGGTCACCTCGGGCGTCTCTGGGTGTTTTGAGGGTAAAGCGAAGCTCCTGGAGAAGCCCGTGTGGGTCAGTGAGACGCTGAAGAGCAGCAGAAGAGCGTGATGGTGAAGGCTCATCGTCTGAAGATCATCCGACTCACATTCTGCACTGGTCCTGAGCCTGGAAACACCCGGTCAGGATTTAACGTGGATTACACACGCTTCAGACACAAAGTGATGATGAAGAATTACACTGAGAAAAAAGATGAAAGTCCTTCCTCGTGACGAGAGAGAAGCAGGAGATTAAATTATACACGAGTCTAGTCCACTATTACATAAACGTGTGTGGCGTTGCCTGTCAGCGTCATAAAGAAAACGATTTCTTTCTCAGTCTATCGCTTTATTTTTTCCTACATCTATGTCTGTTTTTTTCATGCTCTTTTCTATCTCTGTCCGTCCGTCCATCCATCTAGCTATTAATATTAAATAATAAATATTGATAATAAATTAATATTATTATGAATGGATTTTTTTTTAGCCTAAATTCACTATGAGTATAATACTTAAGTTCTTTTGAAATTTGGTACTTTGCTACTTTGACCCCAGTCTATTTTAAAGTGGTGACTTTTTACTTGTATTGGAGTAACTTATACATATCCGTACTTTTACTTAAGTGTGGTTGTCTGGTACTCTACACCGCTGCTATTTACGTAGTTAAATATATTTATATACATGAAAATACTTGCCGACACCTCGACATGAATCCCAGCGTTCTCCCGCTTCTTCATCATTCAGATGATGATCATTTCTGGAGTGATGGAGGGTGAACTACATCCCCGTCTCTGACTCCTCCACACAAACACTCACTTCTACTCGCCCGACGCACAAACTTTGTCTTTAAAGAGACACTTGTGTTGGGTGCGGAGATCTAGAGACGAGGTTATAATGCGCATGAAATAATGTAGATGTTTAATGTAGAGTCATACAGGCAGAGAGAGATGAACGAATAGATGGATGGATGGATGGACGGACGGACGGACGGATAGATAGATGGGTCAATTGATGGATGAATGGAAGGATGGATGGATGGGTAGGTAGATAAATAGATAGAAGGAAAGGTGGATGGATGATGATGGATGGATGGATGGACAGATAGATAAATAGAGTGGTGGATGGATAGATGGATAAATAGATAGAAAGATAGATGTGGGTGGGTGGGTGGATGGATAGATAGAAGGATGAATGATGAAGGATGGATGGACGAACAGACAGATAGAAGGGTGGGTGGATTAATGGATGGATGGATGGATCGGTGGGTAGATAGATAAATAGAATGGTGGATGGATGGAAGATGATGATAATGGATGGATAAATGGATGGATAGATAAGTCTGTTACATAAGCATCGTTTGGGTGAACAGGAGAACTTCTAGATATAAAATCATTAGTTCCGCACAAACTTTGTCTTTTAGGAGACACTCACCCTGGAACGCCAGACCAAGCGTCTTAAACACGTGCGAAATCCGTCGCCTTGATCTCTCTCTCTCTCTCTCTCTCTCTCTCTCACACACACACTGCTGGACACGCCCCCTCAGTGTCCCATCTCTCCTTTCTCTCTCTTTTTCACACACACTCCTCTCTTCAGGCTTCAGGTGTCTGATCCTTCTCTAGTGAGTCCGTTAATCTGTGCCTTTAAGTTTCAGAGCAGGATTAGTTCCGATTGGCTGACCGTCTACTGCAGTAACGCTCAAAAACAAATGGAACGAACGTATAAAATCTCCAGCCTGTATAGCAAGAAAACGCGTGGCTCCCCACTACTCAGACGAGCCAATCGATGGGGAATATTGAACTCAATTTTCCAAATCCCTCCGAGAGAGAGAGAGCGATCAATAGACGACGATACATCATTCTGCTAAAGAACAAGACACACGGCCGCTGCTCTGCTTCTGTTCTGTGGAATCATCAGCTCATGCAGCATTGCGGGTGTGTGTGTGTGTGTGTGTGTGTGTGTGTCCATCAGGGTCACTAATGTACCGGACTAAGCGGCTGAACTAGTACAGACGGGTCACCAGGAAATGACCAAAGGTGTGGGAGAAATACAGAGAAAGAGAGATGAAGAGAGAAGAAAAGAGACAGAAGTGTAGAAACGGGTTGAGAATGAATGCGAGAGTGGGGTGAGGAAAGGCAGAAGGGAAAGGAGAACGAGGGAGTGAAGTACACAGAATAGAAAGACACAAGGAGACAGTGGATGAGACAGAATGAGAGAGAGGGAAGAGAGAAAACACTGAAAAGCAAGGGAGGGAAAGAGAGATGAAAAGTAAAAAGAGAGACAGACTATGGAAATTGGGTGAGATGGGGATGAGGAAAAAGCAGAGAGGAAAGAGAAACTGAAATATGAAACGAGACAAAGAAGCAAGACATGTCCAATTAAACACGAGTTTGAAAGAGAAAGATTTGGTTAAGTAGTAGAGGTATAGATAGATTGAACGAGAGCGATAGATGTATCAATGTAAAGCAAAAGAAGTTAACGATCAGAGGGCAGAGCGAGAAAGATTTTTATTTTTAACAACACTCTTGTCAATTTCCAGGTCTCTTACAGTAAGACGTCAATCAACCACACACTCTGCCATCGCACCAAATCATGTCAGATGTAGAGAGACTCCCAGTGGCTTTAAAATAACACAAGTCAGTCAGTATTCTGGACTTCACTGAATTGCCAACTCTGGCAATTTTGTTCTTTCTCGTAGAATCGCCAGAGCTTCTCTTGCCGACTAATAAATAAACTTCAGTTAGTTCAGAACGCGTCTGCAGTGTGACGAGGAGGTTCAGTCTTGCTGTCGAGAGTTCGACATAGTCTCACATTTTGTCTCTCTTCAATGAAGCATATTTAGAACTGTAATAACAACATGTTCAATGACTAATATTAACGAATAGGAAGGCTGCATAAGGCAGAAGCCCGGAACCAAACCGCACCTGCACCGTAACATCACAGCTGTTATTATTGTTATTAAGAGAGAGAGAGAGATACACACAAAGAGGGAAGGTGAGAGGAAAAGAGAGAGGTATAAGAATGGAGAGAGATGGTATGATGGAAGGGAGAAGAGAGACTTAGAAAGGGAGAGAGAGAAAGAGTAAATGATATAGAGAGACACACAGAGAGGGAGGGTGAGAAAGGTAGAGAGAGAGAGAGAGAGGAGGGGGGAGTGAGAGAAACACATAGAAAATAGGAGAGAGAGAGAGA
>CM051493.1:10101566-10115519 GCA_028031935.1 Paedocypris micromegethes
ATGGACGGCCTAGTGTGTGTGTGTGTGTGTGTGTGTGTGTGTGTGTGTGTGTGTGGTCAGGAAGTAGATCAATCCTTATTAAAACACACCCCGAGAGAACACCACACAAACTGGGACAGTCCCATAAAAAGCCACAGGTACTGGACGGCGGCTCGTGAAGGCTGTTCAACACTCGCCGTCTGTCGCCTGGATTCAAAACTCCGACTTACGCTGGAAGACTCATGGTTTGGTTTGAGGCCGTGATTAAGTGGGGAAGGTGCTAACGTGCTAACGTGCTAGCTCCGCCACCGTGGCCATGCAGCAGGAAGGCGCCAAGCCAGCTGGAAGTAAACCGGCGGCGTTTGGTTTGGAACAATGACCCAGATGAGCTGATGAAACATATGACATCAGCGTGGTCCGCCAGCAGAGCGCCTCCGGGCTACGACCTCGGCATCAACGCGGCCCACTTTCCCAAACATTCCGGCTCCAGGGTTTGTAGAAAAGCACTCCACGTTCGGAGTTTGATGTTTAATGGGAGTTTAAAGTTCCATCGGTGCACGACCTTATGCAAGAAGAAGAAGAACAAGAAGAAGAAGAACAAGAACAAGAAGAAGAAGAACAAGAAGAAGAAGAACAACAACAAGAAGAACAAGAGAGCCTTTAATTGGCAGCAGTCACCAACAAATAGCGAGTAAACAATGGTAAACAATAAATAAACACGCACTGCTAAAATGGTACCGTTGTGTGGTAAATGCAGGGTCACCACTTTTAATACCCAAAAATAAGGACGCATACTGCATGGGGGCGGGGCGAGTGGAGGGCGGGGCTACATGGCGGGGCGACATCACTGTATTGCACAGTGATTGCAATGTAAAAGATGTTTTCAGGAAAGGATGAACACCGAAACATTAAATAAAACTTTATTTTACATACAAAAAAATAATAATAAATAAGTCTTTGTCTTTTGCAACTCAACAGATGTCTCTAATGGTAATCGTATTTTTCTGGGTGGTTAAAATATATGTAATTGTTCAAGGATGGAAGCAGCACATACATAAACTAGCTGCAAACGTTAGCTAGTTAAGTTTTTATATAGCCTAATTCTATTCCAATTCTGTTTTTAAATCATATTCCTATAATGAATTAACACATTAATAAATAATGTGTCTTACTTAACCTTAACTTATATCATAATATTACATTGGATTGTGATCCACTTACGTTGTGTTTACAGAATTTTTACAAATTTTACAAAAATGTGTGTGTTTCATGCCACTGTGATTTCACTTGTTGATATTGTTTTTACTCAATTAATATTAAATACATATATTAAATAATTTTTTTAACATGTAGAAATGGGTAAATTACATTACAAATGACTCTAGATATTCACAGACTATCTGGAAGAAAATTGTAAAAAGAAATTGTACCAAAAACGTGTACAAAAATGATAAATACACGATAGTAAACAATAAATAAACTACAGTTTGTGTGTGTGTGTGTGTGTGTGTGTGTGTGTGTGTGTGCGCGCATGTGTGTGTGTGTGTGTGTGTGTGTGTGTGTGTGTGTGTGTGTAAAATCTATTTAAACCCATTCAGAATCAAACCTCATATTGATCATCAATGAGGCCTGATGTATAACTAATGGATGAGCGGCGATTTCAGATAATCTGACCCACTGTCAGAATTCAATTCCTCCAAATCGACAATGAATTAATTAATTGTATATTGTTGAAGGTAAATCAGGTGATGAGTCTGATTATCATGCAAGTGCAATATGGATGGTTTGTGAAAAAAAAAAAGAAAAATGAATAAATTACTTTTAATGATGTGGCACGCAAAATTTGGAAATGTATTTACACTGAATATACAACATGAGTTTTATTTGATTTATGAAACTCAAATATAAATGTTTTACTCCCCCTGCTGGCGAAGATATTTAATTAGATTAATAAAAACACTTCAAAGTCAAACACATCAAATTATTTAATGAAAAAAAATCTATATGAGTTAACTACCATATTTAAAAAAAATGTGTATTGACCTGTAAATATGAATATTTGTCTCTCTGTATGAATAGAATTATACTCTTTGTCATTAATTATATTAACAAATGTTAATTAAAACTATTTTCTATGACAGTAAATCTCGATTCTTACAAAATACAAAATAGAACTGTCCGCTTACCCGAACAACAAACGGCAATAAATGCAATATATTTGTTCATGCAGTTTTTTTTGTATCAAACTAACGATCAAATTACTTAAAACAACTCAGGGAGGGTTAAAAATACGTTTTTAAAAAAGAAATTATTTTTATACTACCGGTTGTTTCCGGAAGCGCAAAACAAACGAGTCACCACCGAGTCGATTCAAAGAATCATTTTTAAATGAACGAGTCTTCCACGTAAACGACTCGGGACTTTTGGACCGGTGAGCCGCGGGTGAGAGACGTGTTTTTCTCCCGGCGTGTGTTTATCGTTTTTAGCCACGATACTTGTGTCGTAATTTGTTCGCAGTTGGTTTGTATCCTCAGTAAAAAGCTCTTTGGTGTTTTTAAGCTGTGGGAAAGTCGAGATTTGGGCAGGCTAAGTCTGAAGCTAGTCCAGTGAGCCCGACTGAAGCTAGTGATTCCCAAGCGTTTAAAGTGAATAAACCCCGAGAGTTTCGAAGCTTTTCCTCTGTTTAAGGTGTTTTATAAGGGGAACGGAAGCGAACAGGGTCGGTGGAAGTTCTGTGTATAGATTTAAATGCGCGTGTGTAAAGATTTAAGTGTGTGTGTGTGTGTGTGTGTGTGCGTGCGCGTGCGTGCGTGCGTGCGTGCGTGTGCGTGTGACCAAGAGAGACTCCATCTATTTTCCGTCTGTCTGTCTGTCTGTCTATTATCTGTCTGTCCATTTATTATTCGTCTGTCCGTCTATTATCTCTCTGTCTGTCTGTCTGTTTATTTATTATTCGTCTGTCCGCCTATTGTCTGTCTGTCTGTTATCTGTCTGTCTGTCCTTCTATTATTTGTCTCTCCGTTCATCTCTTACCTGTCTGTCTGTCTATTATCTGTCCGTCTCTTATCTATCTATCTGTCTGTTTGTCCGTCTATTATCTATATGTCATTCCTCTATTATCTGTCTGTCTGTTTGTAGGTGCAGATTTTTGATAGATGTATAACTTTTTTTTTTTTTAATCATCAACGTCATTAATGATGAATTAGACTATTGGAGAAAAAGCTATGTGGTGTATTTTAGAGTATTAAAACAGACGCAAATGCTTCTCAGTCTATTATCTGTCTGTCCGTCTATCCACGTGTTATTGGTCTGTCCATCCATCTATTATCTCTCTCTCCGTTCGTCTATTATCTGTCTGTCTATTATCGGTCCGTTCATCTATTATCTGTCTGTCCGTTTGTGTATTGTCTGTCTGTCTGTCTTTCTAATATCTGTCCATTCGTCTATTATCTGTCTGTCCGTTTAATTGTCTGTATGTCCATTCCTCTGTAATCGGTCTGTCCGTGTGTTATCTATACGTCTGTCTGCCGTCGCCTCTTCTATAACCTGTCTCTCCATCCCTCCAACATCCCTCCGTTCGTCTAAGCCAGTAATATTCGCAGCAGTAATCAATCTCCTCGTGTGTGTTCTTCAGCTGCCCAGATGCTCTCCAGAGCGGCGGCGTCCACGTCCGGCGCTCAGAAGATAAGCCGGCTGGTGACGTACCTGAGCAGTGATGCCCCGCCCTCCTCCTCCTCCTCCCCTCCTCCTGCCCCGCCCAGGCCTCTGCTGGTCCTCCTGCCGTGGCTGGGCTCCAGACCTCAGGCGGTGCGTAAGTACTGTGAGATCTACCTGCGCGTGGGCGTGGACGTGCTGGTGGTGGAGAGCGAGGTCGGGCACTTCCTGTGGCCGCGCTGGGGGCTGGAGCACGCCGCACGCCTGCTGGAGATGCTGGAGAGCCAGCGCTTCTCGCAGCGCCCCCTGCTGGTCCACGCCTTCTCCATCGGGGGCTACACCTTCACTCAGCTGCTGGTCCACGTGGCCCGAGACCGGAGGAGACACCAGGGTGTGACGGACAGGATCCGCGCTCACGTCTACGACAGCCTGGTGATGGGCTCCCTGGATCACATGGCCATCGGTGAGACCACGCCCGCAAATAGAAGCGTCCCCGCCCACACTGTTTTTTTCTGGCTCAAAAATAACAATTCTGTCATCTTTTAACGCGCATCATTAAACCAGAAATGAGAATAAAGGGTTTTATTTATTTTTTTTTAACGGAATTATTATTTTTGAGCCTGAAAGTTTGAGCCTGGGCAAACGTCGTCAAAAAATGTCTGGGCAAAAAATCACCAATGTGGTCAAGTAGAGAGTAAAAGTTGCTTTTATGTTTGATACTCAGTACAAAGTAGGCAAAAATACTCAAGCACCAAAGTTTACTCGAGAACTGGAGTACTAGGGGCCGTGTAAACTAGGGGTAACCATTAAACATTTTTTTTTTCGATTCAATGTGATTTTTATAATTAAAAAAAAAAATTATTATAATTTTAAATGTTTTTTAAACGTTTCACCAGAAGTCACATTGCGTAATAAAGGAAGGGGTTAAAATTTAAATCACAAAAAACCACGCCACATTCAAGCAACCCACCAGACAAACCTTCTCTTAGAAACTTGAGCAAAAAAGTTACTGTTCTCCCCCATAGACCTCAAAAACTAGTTTTTTATAAAAATCTGAAAAAATCAATTTTTCAAAATTTGGAGCGGCTCCCCTAGTGGTCACTGCTGTGGAAAAGCAACGGAGCAGATAATTGCTGCCACCTGGTGAACAAATGATGTATTACAAGTGTATGTTTGAATTGATCAAGTTTTTTGAAACAGAATTTTAATTGAAGGCCCCGTAATCTGACAATAAACAAAGCGTATCAAAATGGACACAGAAGGCAGTAAAGGGTGAAAAACCAGCATGCGATACAATAAACACAACAAGAAAGGAATGTAGAGGAAAAATAAAAATAAAAAATAAAATCCAAAAACAAGTGGGTGTTGTGTTGAGTCCAGGTCTGGGTAAAACCCTGTTCCCCCCGGGTCAGCGTCTGGTGCGGGCAGCGAGTCTCCTCTACTTCCGCGCCTTCAAGCGCCAGACCGTCGACCACTTCGACGCAGCCATCCAGGTGTTCTGGAACACGCCCGTCAAGAGTCCCGCCCTGTTCTTCTTCTCCGAGGACGACGCCTTGTGCGACCACCAAAGCTTGGAGAAGATGCTGGAGCTCTGGAGGAGCCGAG
This sequence comes from Paedocypris micromegethes, assembly GCA_028031935.1. Lineage (NCBI taxonomy): Eukaryota > Metazoa > Chordata > Actinopteri > Cypriniformes > Paedocypris > Paedocypris micromegethes. The sequence goes on from CM051493.1 coordinate 10,106,805, forward strand.
GACAAACGGTGGAGAGCAAAAAGTGGAAGGAGTCCATCCACGCCGGCCACCTGCGCAGCCACCCTCAGGAATACCTGTCCGTCCTGGAGAACTTCCTGCAGTCTCTCGGCCTTCTTCCTCTGAAGGCCAGGATGTAGAGGTGCTCAGTCCAACCAAAGACACAGAAAAGGTGTCGGACCCTCACAACTGTTGCGCTCAACACTGTTCAACGAGTGTGTTTAAATATTTTCGTGGTCCTTTTCATGAGTCAAAGTCTACCGTATATATCCATCCAGTCTGTATATATATATTAGGGCTGTCAAAGTTAACGCGTTAACGCGCGTGATTCATTAAATATGTTTAATCGCGTCAAATTTTATTAATGCATTAATCGCACTTCCGTTTTTTTTCTGCTATTTCCGGTTTTGCCGTTTTTCCCGGTTTTTGAGTTTCACTTCGAAATCGTTCAGCATTGTGTGTACAGTATTTAGCAAATCTGAAATCGCGGCGCACTTGTAGAAAGAACAGAGCGCAATGCAATTATTCACAGTCTCTCAGACGAGTGCGTGCGTATGCAGAGAAGTGAAGTGAAGGACAAGTTTGAGAAACACTGCTCGATTGTGATGATGATGATGATGATTATAATAATGTGATGTCTCTGTGGTGTGTCCGTTCCACAATATTTCTCTTGTCTTTCCCTCTGTCTGACTCTAACTGTAGATTAAAGTCCTTCAGCATTTTGATTACGTCTCTTAAAGTTGATTTCAGATGGATTGTTGGTTAGATGATTGATGGATAATTTTTTATGAATGTGTTCCTTGAATGTGTGATTAGCGCTTTGCTCCTTTTGATATGAATATTTGATTGCTGTTTAATACAATACATGTAATAAACATGTTTAATAATTACATATAATACATGTAATAAATTATTATTTGTGATTAATCGAGATTAATCGTGATTAATTTGGTTGGGGAAGTGCGATTAACTAGTTTAAAAAATGTAATCGTTTGACAGCCCTAATATATATATATATATATATATATATATATATATATATATATATATATATATATATATATACCATTGCGTTTATTGCTCTGATGGTGTACTAACTTTACTAAAATCACGGCATTGCAAAAGCATACATTAATAATAACGTTTCAAAGAATAAATGAAAAAGAAACTTATTCTGTTCATATTTTTTGAAACTTTGAATTCTTTCTATTCATATTCTTTGAAACAGACAAATTATGAAAATATTTATTAACCATATTGCAACAATCAAGAGTATAAAATATAATTCAAACTAAAACGTTGAACTTGTCCACTCACACGTGTACATGGCCTGCTGAAAGGTTGTAAAAATAAACGTTCTTCACACACGTATGGTTATGTAAAGTCAAATGGAGCGTATATTTATATAGACAGCGTCTAATATTGTCTAATTCTGTATAAACTGAACTGTATGAAGGTCCAAATAAAGTGCTTTACTGTAAAAAGAAGAGAGAAATTCTTCTTGGAGAATGAAGAAAATTAATCAAAACTTCAGCTAATAAATTTGAAACTTTCCATATTATTATATTATCTGACATATAAAAACTTCTCACTACTATTGTTCACTAATCGATAGATATTTTGGTTATTATTATATATATATATTGTTGAAGCTGGATTTAATAACCGTAGAGCTGATTTGTGGAACATTATTTCATAATAATTAATACATTATTCTTAATCATATACTGTATTATATGTATTATTTATTTATTAGAAAAGAGTCTAGGACTATTATTTTGCTACAGATATAACTTTTTACAGATTTAGTTATTTTTATGACAGAAGTTACTTTTGCACCACTGAACCATATGACCTCCGAGAAGCCTGTCTGAATTAGTCTCGAGGCCGCGACGGTTCTCCTCTTTTTTGGAAAACAAAATATGGTCACCCTAGTTAAAAAGAGATGCTTTCTATTTTTTTTTTTTTTTTTTTTTTTGTGAAAGCGTAATTTAAACCTTAGTCAGTGTACGTTTGTTGTGCAGGTAATGAATTCAAACATACAAAACAAACAAAAAAAAAAAAGCAAAGCGGTTGTTTTTATTGTTTATTGTTATTGTCCCAAACGGTCACATACATGTGATGTACGGGTCCAGGATGGTGGTGTTGTTGGTCCAGGAGGAGGTTCTTTTAGCTCCTCTAGGAAGGTGAGGAGACGTTGGGTGTTGTAAGACCCAAGCACAGCAAGCTGGACCAGACCTTCTGAACCCATCTGGTCCAGCTCTTTGACCAGGTTACGACCTCTTTGCCTCGGCTTCTGCAGGTTGGAGCCATAATCATCCAGGAAGAGCTACTCGTGAGGTCCAACTGTAATATCCTCTGTGAAAGTGCACAGGTGTTCAGAACAACAGTCAGTCGGGTAGGACAGTATGGTGCGGAGGTACTGTAGGTGCACTAGCTGTTCTGTGAAGCTGGATGTCTATACTCACCTGCACATACTCGTAAGGTTTCTAAGTTTAATGAAATCTCAAATTGTCACAACTCACGCTCTTGGTGACGAGCGAGAGTGACGTAGACTCCAAAACACAGTGACGGTCTAACAAAGGGATTTAATGGAGGGAAACATGACACAGGAACGAGGACGGGAACAACGAGGAGACGGAGCTCAGAAGAATACTCAGGATTCCTTGGAGACTGAGATCACGGGATGACTTAGAAAGTCCTTAGAAGATGAGTCACTGGGAAACTACTTGATCACGGAGCATTATATTATAAAATCTGAACTGAACCCATGTGTCGTGATCACTGAAGGGTTATAACAACTTAATCAATTATGTTTCCTTATAAAAAGACTTCAATGAACATAATATCTGCTCAGTTGGTCTATTTAACAAACAGACAGCAACAGCGCCACCTAGTGTGGAAATTGTAAACAGGTAAAAATGCAGCCGAGTCTCTGCTCACATAAAGAGACACATTCATGGTTGTTTACATAATTACCTTATTAAAACATCTGTTGTTTCCTTTTAAGACAAATCGCTTCAATTGCTCCTTCTTACAACTGATCATGTTAATGTGCTAAAGTTTAAACGAGTTTTAATAAATGCGTAAAGCAAATGCAAGCTTCTCATTGGCCAATCCAAGAAACAAAGGTCTTCTCTTCTCATCACCATCTGGCTCCAAATCACATTTTTACTTTACTTCAAAGAAATTAATTTGCTTTACACTAAAAGACTAACTTTTAATTTGGATGAAGCACAAATTTTACATTAAACTGATGGAAGACAGAAAATTAAACGCTTGAGTTTGATCAGGTAGAAAAAAGAATTCAAAGTAACGACACGCTTTTGGCACTTTTTACAGTATATTTAGAAATATTTAACCTATATTTTATTTGTGTGTTAATTTTATTAATTAAAATTATTTTTGGTCTCTGAACATGTTACTTTATTTTTATATACATACATTTCTTATTTGTTAAGAATAAGTACAATTTATGTTCAAGTTACATTTGTATATTGTGTTTGTTTGAAAAGTATTTGTTTGTTGTCAGATTTGTGCATCTAATATTGTTTGTGATGACGTTGTGTACTCATTACTGTACATGTAACGGACCGTGTTTTTATTTGGCGTCGTATCTATAGGTCCTATTTCGTATCTATAGGTTGATTTGACATGTATTTAGGAATATTTAACTTGTATTTTATTTGTGTTAATCTTAATATTTAAAATGAATATTTTATTTCTGCGCGTTACTTTATTGTTGTACACAAGCATTTCTTTCTTTTTTTTTTTTAAGAATAAGTACAATTTAAGTTTAAGTTACAAGTGTATGCGCATAGTTAGTTATTCGTGTGATAACATGTTATTTCTAACATTTATGTAAGCATGTTGTAGGATTTGTGCATCTAAATTGTAGTAATATTGTTAATGTTGACATACTGTAAATGTTACAAACGCAACCTCGTGATCGTCCAACCACAATGTGTCTCTGTTCGATCGGCTTTTCGGGGCTCACGAGACTTGCCGATGCGCGTGCACGAGACAGGCCGATGCGCGCGCACGCACGGATGATCCGCGCCTCGTGACCGCGCAATCCCGCCGCCAACATGGATGATTTGAGGACGCGCTCCGGCGAGAACTTTACTTGGGTGAGTAAAGCAAACTTTACTCAAAAAAAAAAAGAGTTTTTTTTTAACACCTATTGTGTTATCGTGCTGTTTAAACTCTAGATGATTGTGTAAATAATCCGCGTATCCGTCGTGCTTTCTAGAGTATCACAACTTTGTTTTTACACAAGTAAATAAAGTTGTTACTGAAGAGCGTGACAATGTCGAAAAGCCAAACTAAAGCTGTTAAAAGCAACCAGAGTTTTTGCACTGTAGCGCCATTCTACGTCCATTGATTGTTATGTTGGCAACACCGCCATCTAGTGGCAAGAGGATGAAGTGATTATTTCTTAACAATTTTTAACAACGCCTGTTTTGTTACCTGTGTGTGTGTGTGTGTGTGTGTGTGTGTGTGTGTGTGTGTGTGTGTGTGTGTGTGTGTGCGTGCGTGCGTGCGCGTGTGTGTGTTTCGCTCTGTGATTGGTAGGTGGGCGTATCACTTACGCCCCGTGACCTAGAAATGGAATTTTATGGATTTAGAACCTAAAACCTTCAAAGTTCAAACCTCAACATCTTGTTGTTATGTAAGAAATAAGTCTTTTTGAACATGTTGTTGTTGTTGTTTACAGTTTCGAAAAAGTTTTTCAAAAAGTTGTATATAATAAATAATAGTATTAGTGCAGCAATAATAACAATAGCTTTTTAACTTGTGTTTATTATTGATGTGTATTAATAATGTTGTTCATTTTACATTTCAGTCATTACCACAACCCTAAGTCTTATTTTTAGCGACTTTGTGTTTGGTCTTGAACTAAGAAAAGCGCTATATATTTTGTAAGTTAGTGTGATTATTTTGGTGATTAACGTGTCTTATTACGTATATAAAAATATATTATATATATATATATATATATATATAATTATTAAAAATGTTGTAAAAGCGATGTATTGATTCATATAATGTTGTTAATTATCATATAAATGACTCGGTTTAAATCAATATAATCAAAAAGTTGTTTACAGAAGCAATTTTGTTAACATTACACAAAAATAACATTCTAATAAATTATGGTATTAGTATATTGTAATACTATTTATAATAATAATATAATAATAATAATAATAATAATAATTGTTTATTATTGTTGTGTATTGATATTATTATTCATTTTACATTTTAGTCACCAGTATAACTACCCTAAGTCTTATTTTGTCAGTCAGCGTGATTATTTTGGTGATTAATTGTGTTTTTTTTTATTTTATGAAAAAATAAACAAAACATATTCATTATTTACTATGAATAATTATTAAAAATGTTGTAAAAGCGATGTATTGATTAGCAGTATTGACATAAATGACTCGATTTATATCAACATATTCAAAAAGTTGTTTACAGAAGCAATTTTGTTACTAAGTAACATTCTAATCAATAAAAGTACAAGTATACTATTTATAACAACAACAACAACAACAACAACAACAATAATAATAGCTTTTTAACTAGTGTTTAATGTTGGGCATTAATATTATTGTTTATTTTACATTTCAGTCATAATAACAACGACCTTAAGTCTTCATTTGTCAGTGTGACTATTTTGGCGATTAATTAGTTTTATTATTTGACAAAAAAAAAAATTAATTAGACATAAATAATGAATAACAATGTAGTAAAAGCGACTCGTCAACGAGCAGTATTGATAACAAACGACTCTTTCTCAGGTGACGGTGGTCAGTTCTTTTGCGTTGGCCACGCCTCCACCGACGCAGCTCAACGTCTTCCTGGTGTTGTGCATCATCATGATGTGCTCGTCTGTGGCCGTGCTGGTCAGTGTTACACAAAGATTAATGACTTATAAAACATTATTCAAAATGTTGTAAAAGTGATGCATTGATTAGCAGTATTGATATAAATGACTCGATGTATATTGATATATTTGAAAAGTTGTTTACAGGAGCAATGTTGTTACAAATTAACATTCTAATCAACAAAAGTATAAGTATACTATTTATAATAATAATACAAAGAAATAATAATAATAGCCTTTTTACTAGTGTTTAATGTTGTGCATTAATATTATTGTTTATTTTACATTTCAGTCATAATAACAACAACCGTCTTCTTTTGTCAGTCAGTGTGACTATTTTGGCGATTAATTCGTTTTATTATTTAATAAAAAAACAAACAAAAATGAATTACATATAAATAATTATTAAAAATGTTGCAAAAGCGATGTATTGATTAGCAGTATTGATACAAATGACTCGATTTATATCAATATATTGAAAAAGTTGTTTACAGAAGCAATTTTGTTACAAATTAACATTCTAATCGATAAATGTGTAAGTATACTATTTATAATAATAATAATAATAATAATAATAATAAAAATGTATATAAAAATAAAAATAATAAATGTAAAAATAATAAATATAAAAATAATAAATATAAAAATAAAAATAATAAATATAAAAATAATGTAAATAAAAATGAAGCATGAGCGTTTGATTGATGTTGTGTGTAATAATGTGTGTGCGTCTCCGTCTCTTTGCGTTACAGATGTTCTGGTATCGGCGAGACGGTCTGGACTCTAAGTTCCTGGCTCTCATTTATTACTCCGTGGGCCTGATCGTTCTGCTCTGTCTCTGCGCCAATCTCTATTTCCACGATGTTGGTCGCTGACGCGGCGCTTTTTCTGTGACTTGCGAATAAAAGCAAAACCAAAAAGACGGAAATCACATGTAATAGTTGTTTTTTACGAAGCTTACTGTATATACTAATTTCTCTCTGTCATCCCCTTCTCTCTCTCTATGTCTGTCTCTCTCTCTCTCTCTCTCTTTCTCTTTTCTCTCTATCACTCATTTCTCTCTTGTCTCCCCCTTCTCTCTCTCTCTCTCTCACACTCACTCACATTGTCTCTCTCTGTCTCTCTATCACTCTCTCCCCCTTCTCTCTCTCTCTCTCTCTTTCTCTCTCCTTATTTCTCTCTGTCATCCCCTTCTCTCTCTCTTTCTCCCTTCTCTCTCTCTATCACTCTTTATCCCTTCTCTCTCTCTTTATCACTCTTTTTCTCTCTCTGTCTTCCCCTTCTCTCTCACTCTCATCTGTCACCCCCTTCTCTCTCTCTTTCTCCTCTCCCTCCATCACTCTCTTTCTCCTCTCCCTCCATCTCTCTCTTTCTCCTCTCCCTCCATCACTCACTCTCTCTCTCTCTCTCTCTCTCTCTCTCTCTCTCTCTCTCTCTCTCTCTCTCTCTACTCATTTCTCTCTGGCATCCCCTTCTCTCTCTTTCCTCCTTCTCTCTCTATCACTCTTTTTCACTCTGTCACCCCCTTCTCTCGCGCTCTCCATTTTTCTCTCTCTCTTTCTCTCTCTCTCGCTCTCTATTTCTGTCTCTCTCACTCCCTTCTCTCTCTTTCTCCCTTCTCTCTCTCTACCACTTTCTCTGTCTCTCTCTCTCTCTCTCTACTACTTTCTCTGTCTCTTTCTCTCTCTCTCTCTCTCTCTCTCTCTCTCTCTCTCTCTCTCTCTCTCTCTCTCTCTCTCTCTCTCTCAACCAAAATCGTTGATGTTTATTTGCAAAATAAATCATAGAAACAAACTAATCGTAAAACAAACAAACATAATTTCCCACCGTGTCGCCTGATGCGCTTCTCGTCACGCCGGCGCCCTCTAGTGTTCGCCAATAATAAAGTTCATTTATTTGTTTATTTTTAACAATAAATGGCTCTTACACTCAGTACACTTAACCCTTGATGTGGGGTTAGCATTTTTGTTATTCTGTTGTTTTTTTTACTACGATGTTAAATGTATTTAGTATTCTGCCGGACCCGGGTTTTTTATTAGCATATTTTTTATGTGTCGTTGTGTCGTCTGACATAGGTTTTTGGCTTTTAAAACGACACAACGAAACGAAAACGCCAACAATGTGAAGTTTCTCTGTCGGCTTTACTATCAATCATAACTATTTATACAATACAATTTTTTTTTTACTATTTCTACAATAAATATTGTAGCAGCACTCACTGCTGTGACGTCACCCGCAGGACTTCAAAGCGGCGCCGACGTCACGTGGCGTTTGAAAGCGCGTTCCCGCGGTGCGGCGGCGTCTCATTCGCCTCGGGAGAGATGGAGCTCGTCCGGAAGCCGCACGTCGTGTATTTTTATCCTTTATTCGCAAACCTGTGCGGCGTTTTCGCTCACCTGCGTCGCTGTGAAGAGGTGAGACGCTTTCTTTTCTTTATTTCGCACGTCGTTTGTGACGTACTTCTATCACTCTCTCCCCCTTCTCTCTATCTCTCTCTTTCTCGCTGTCTATCACTCTTTTTCTCTCTCTGTCTCCCACATCTCTCTCCTTATTTCTCTCTGTCATCCCCTTCTCTCTCTCTCTCTCACTGTCTCTCTCTCACTCTCTCTCTCTCTCTCTCTCTCTCTCTCTCTCTCTCTCTCTCTCTCTCTCTCTCTCTCTCTCTCTCACTCACTACTCTCACTCTCTCTCACTCTCTCTCTCACTCTCTCCCCCTTCTCTCTCTCTTTCTCTCTCTCTCTTTCTCCCTTTTCTCTCTCTCTCTCTTTCTCTTTTCTCTTTTCTCTCTCTATCACTCTCACTCTCTCTCCTTTCTCTCTCTCTCT
>CM051493.1:10122382-10182163 GCA_028031935.1 Paedocypris micromegethes
CTCTCTCTCTCTCATGCTCCCATCACTCTCTCTCTCTTTACCTCTTCCTCTCTGTACCTCTCTCTTTGTTTCTCTCTCAGTGCCCCCCTCTCTCGGTCTCTCTCTCTCTCTTTCCTCTCTCTGTCTCTCATTCCCTCTCTCTATCACTCTCTCTTTTTATTTCTCTCTCATTAATTCATTCTCTCTCTCTCTCTCTCTCTCTCTCTCTTTTTGTCTCTGTGTCTCTCTCTTTCTCACTCTCCCAACGCTCTCTCTCTCTCTCTCTCTCTCTCTCTCTCCACCTCTCTCTGCTCTCTCTATTTTTACCCAGTCAAGTCAACATGAAAGATTTTATTCGACTTAGAAGTTCTAGTTTTTATTCAAGAAAGACATTGGAGATGTGTGGTGCGTCTATTGCTCTTTATTGTTCTGAAATGTGACCTTGTGAAATGCCACAACTATAATGCCAATAATTATAAAAATGAAACCAATTCTCTTACACTCACTCACACACACACACACACACACACACACACACACACACTGGTGTTCAGAGCGGTGTGGGTGGCTCGGGGCTCGTACGTGGAGTCTAACCGGGACGAGTGTTCAGCGCTGCTGCTCTACACGGTCAACCTGAAGAAACCCGGCGCCGTGTCCTTCCAGTACCAGCATGTGGACACCAGCCTCCTCTTCCAGTTCACTGTGAGCGCTTCAACTCTCACTCTATCACCACAGACAGATAGATGGATAGATAGATAGATAGATAGATAGATAGATAGATAGATAGATAGATAGATAGATAGATAGATAGATAGATAGATAGATAGATAGATAGATAGATAGAGAGTGACTGGGTGAGTGAGAAATCGAGTGAAACAGAGTGAGAGAGAGAGACTAAAACAGATGTACAGAGAGAGATGGATGCAAAGTGAGTGAGATGGAGAGAGAGAGAGAGATAGATGGATAAATTGTGAGAGAGGCAGAGAGAGAGAGAGAGAGAGAGAAAGATGGATAGATAGTGAGTGAGATGGAGAGATAGAGAGAGAGATTGATGGATGGCTAGATAGTGAGTGAGCTGGAGAGAGAGAGAGATATGGATGGATAGTGAGTCAGGCGAAGAGAGAGAGAGAGAGATGGATGGATAGTGAGTGAGGCAGATAGAGAGCGAGAGAAAGAGAGATGGATGGATAGATAGTGAGTGAGATGGAGGGAGAGAGAGAGAGAGAGAGAAAGAGAGAGAGAGAGATGGATGGATAGATAGTCAGAGAGAAAGAGAGATGGATGGATGGATGGATGGATGGATAGATAGTCAGAGAGAGAGAGAGAGAGAGAGATGGATGGATGGATAGTGAGTGAGATGGAGAAAGAGAGAGAGAGGTGGATGGTTAGATAGTGAGTGAGATGGAGAGAGAAAGAGAGAGAGAGGTGGATGGATAGATAGTGAGTGAGATGGAGAGAGAAAGATATGGATGGATGGTGAGTGAGATGGAGAGAGAGAGAGAGAGAGAGAGAGATGGAGAGAGAGAGAGAGATAGATGGATAGATGATGAGTGAGGGGGAGAGAGAGAGAGAGAGATGGAAGGATAGATAGTGAGTGAGATGGAGAGAGATATATATGGATAGTGAGTGAGATGGAGAATTGTGAGTGAGTGAGTGAGTGAATGAGTGATAGATACAGTGGATAGATCGTTTGTGACGTTTCACAAGCTTCAATCGTTCCGTCTGCTTTTCCGAGCAGATCCAGAACGAGCAGTGTCAGGAGGCGGAGTCTGATCCGAGCCGGAGGTGGATCAAGCGCAGCGCTCACGGGGAGTGGGGCACGCACAGGGTGGGCTTCTCCGTCTCATCCAGCGTGAGAAGATGTTTTTTTGTGAGAAGGTGTGTTTGTTGCCCAGGTGACGCTGAACTCGGGCAGTAACGTCCTGTGCTGGAGAACGACACGCCTGACGCTCACCACCAAACCCGCAAAGCCTGTGCTGCTCAAGAACGTCCTGATAGAAGGTGGAGGAGGGGAGGGGCCTTAAAAGAGAGGGGTGGGGACAGAAAGAGAGGGAGGGGACATGCTAAACAGAGCAAGAGTAACGTAGATGGAGAGAGCGAAGGAACTGAGAGTGAGAGAGCGTGAGAGAGAGATAGAGTGAGAGGGAGAGTGAGATGGGGAGAGAGAGAGAGATGGATGGATTGATAGTGAGTTAGAGAGAGAGATGATGGATGGATGGATATTTAGTAAGTGAGGGAGAGAGAGAGATATGGATGAATGGATGATGAGTGAGATAGAGAGAGAGAGATGGATGGATGGATGATAAGTGAGATTAAGAGAGAGAGAGAGAGAGAGAGAGAGAGAGATGGATATATGGATGGATGATGGAAGGATGGATGGATTGTGCGTGAGATGGAGAATTTTGAGTGAGTGAGTGAGTGAGGGATAGATAGAGAGATGGAAAGAGAGATATTTAGATAGAGAGTGAGTGAGTGAGATAGAGAGTGAAACAGAGATCTTTTTCGCTCTTTATTGATTTAACCTCTGTCCTCTCCCTCTCTTTCTTTCTTACACCCTTTTCAATCATCTTTTTTCTCTCTCTATCCATCCTTTATCCATCCATCTCTCTCTCTTCTGTTTCTTTTCACCCTGTCTCGATCCCCACCTTCTTTCTGTCTTGTTCACACTCTCTTGCTATTTTTCTTTCTTCATTTCTCTGTCTCCTTCTCCTTCTTACACTTATCCCTCTTTCCCTCTTGTGCTTTCTCATGTTCTCTCCGTCTCTCACCCTCTGTTTTGCTCACTTGCGCTCTCTCTCTCTCTCTCTCTCTCTCTCTCTCTCTCTTTTTCCTTTGCTCTCTTGAATCTTTGTCCTTATGTCTCTTTTTTTCCCAATCTCTTCCTTTCTCATTCTCTTTTTTATCTCTTCACTTTAACCTTCCCTGCGCAATCTCTCTTTCCGTCTTTCTCTCTGTTATCATTCTCTCTCTAACTTCTCCCTCCCTTAACCCTCTCTTTTCAACCCCTTCTTTCTTGCTCTCTCCCTCTTTACTCTTTCTTTTTTTGTCCCTGTCTCAATCCCCATCTTCTTTCTGTCTCTTGTTGTTGTTTGTTTGTTTGTTTGTTTCTTTCGTTCTCTCTCTGTCTCCTTTTCTTCCATATTACTATCCCTCCTGCTCTGTTGCTCTCTTTCTCTTGCTCTCTCCAACTTTGTCCTTGTGTCTCTTTTTTTCAATCTCTTCCTTTCTCTTTCTCTTTTTACATCTCTTCTTTTTAACCTCTGCGCAATCTCTTTGTCCGTCTCTCTCTCTGACTTCTTCCTCCCTTACTCTTTTCTCTCCCTCTCTTTTCTTCTCTCTCTGTCTGTCTGTCTCTCTCTTTCTATCGTTTTTTTCATTAACTTTTCTCTTGTTCTGTTGCACTCCCTCACTCATTTGCTTGATCTCTCTCTCTCTCTCTTTTCCTCTGCATGCCTACTCCCTTCACCACTTTCGCTGTCATACTTTTCTTCCTCCTCTCTCTATCCTTCTCTCTCTGCCGCCCCGTCAGGTGTTGCCTACACATCAGAGTGTTTCCCCTGCAAACCTGGGACCTTTAGCCACACCCCTGGCTCCTCCTCCTGTGAGCCCTGCCCCCGAGACACCTACTCCGGAGGCGGGGCCAGTTCCTGCTCGCCCTGCCACACGGAAACACACTACGCGTGTGAGTCTACACACACACACACACACACACACACACACACACACACACACACACACTCTCTCTAACTAAATGAGCATTTGGTTAGACACAGATAAATAATGGGCTATTTAATAAATAATGATTATTTTTTTCCTTTAAAAAAAAATCGCTTTATAAATAAACTTGAACTTGAACTTGAACTCAAACAGCAGAAGGTTCTTCCACGTGCCGAGAGAGACCAGCGTGCACGCAGAAGGACTACACGCAGTCTTACACCACCTGCGATGCGTCTGGAAAGGTAGATTCATTCCATCCTCAGCCTCCATCTTTATGGCAGATAGATAGAGTTTATCAAATGAAAATTTTAGGTGTGATGATAGATGAAAAAGAATCAGTTGGAAACCTCAGAAAAAATGTATACAGAGCAAATTAGTCAAAAGTATTTCTGTGTGTAAAATATATATATCACCTTATTTAAATTATTGCATAGAAAATGGGGGCAATACATACAAAAGTGTATTCAAATCTTTATATATGCTACAAAAAAGGGCTGTACGAATTGTACATAAACGTGGGTTTCGTGACCATACACACGAGTCAATTAAAAAATCTCACATTCTTAAGTTACACGAACTATGGGAATCTAAAAGTGCGGTGTTTATGTTTAAGGTTAAAAACAAATTGTTGCCGGAGGGAATACAAAAGTTGTTTCATGAAAGAAACGTGGACTATAGTTTAAGAGGCAAGTCAAACTTAAAAGAAGAATATACACGCATCACCAAAGAGTTTCTGTTTGACTATAAACGGAGTTAAATTGTGGAATAATTTGAGGGAAGAGGTAAAGCAACGTACCAACTTGAAACACTTCAAATATAAATATAAAAAGGACATTCATTCGAACTACATTGAAAACGGAATAATTTAAAAAGTTGTCAATTTTTTTGTTATATATTTATCTTTTATCAAGGGCTTAAGTTAAATTACGATGTCGCTGTGGATTCAGTCTTCATGTGTTAAAGTGGAATCTAAAAGGGGGCGGGGCTAGATAAGTTATACTTCTTTCTACTCCCTTTCAAACATGTATTGTGAAAATGAACATTATGAACGTGCTATTAATATTATTATTATCATGTTGTGGCTTTTATGTTGTTGTTATTATTTGTCACGTACATGTTTGAATGAATAAATAAATAAATGAATGGTAATAACACTGTTATTACTGGCTTAGACTCGGGCGCTTTATAAGTGGGTGGAGCCTCGGGTGTGTTTGGAGGCGGTTCCTGGCGCAGTGACGCTGCCCCCTTCTGGCCAACTGAAGCCGTGCCCGCCTTGTAACCCGGGCTTTCACAGCCAGCGTGCCACCTGCTCCCCCTGCCCACCCGGGACCTTCTCTGATGGGGTCAAAGGTCATCTAGGATTATTATTTCTATTATTTTATTTATTTTTTTTATTTATTTGAAAATGAGTTTTTTTTTTTTATTATCATGTCCTGACCATCCACAGCGTGCCAGCCTTGCCCCACGGGCACCGAGCCTGTTGTCGGCTTGGAGTATAAGTGGTGGGACGTGCTGCCTGCCAACATGGAGACGTCCTGCTTTAACGTGGCCAACAACGACTGCGATGGCTTGAGCGGTGAGATGCCTCACTGCGACGCTTTCTGGGCGCGGTTTCTAGGCTAGGTTCTGGGTGTGGTTTCTGGGCGTGGTTTCTGGGTGTGGTTTCTGGGCGTGATTTCGAGGCGCGGTTTCTAGGTATAGTTTCTGGGCGCTGTTTCTGGGTGTGGTTTCTGGGCGCGGTTTCTAGGTGTAGTTTCTGGGTGTGGTTTCTGGGCGTGGTTTCTGGGTGTGGTTTCTGGGTGCGGTTTCTGGGCGTGATTTCGAGGCACGGTTTCTAGGTATAGTTTCTGGGCGCTGTTTCTGGGTGTGGTTTCTGGGCGCGGTTTCTGGGTGTGGTTTCTGGGCGCGGTTCCTGGGTGTAGATTCTGAGCGCGGTTTCTGGGCGTGGTTTCTGGGTATGATTTCAGGGCGCGGTTCCTGGGTTTGTAGATTCTGAGCGGCGGTTTCTGGGCGTGGTTTCTGGGTGTGGTTCTGGGTGTGGTTTCTGGGCGCGGTTTCTGGGCGTGATTTCGAGGCGCGGTTTCTAGGTATATTTTGGGCGCGTTCTGGTGTGGTTTTGGGTGTGGTTTCTGGGCGCGGTTCTGGGCGCGGTTTCTAAGTGTAGTTTCTGGGCGTGGTTTCTGGGTGTGGTTTTGGGCGCGGTTTCTGGGCGCGGTTTTCTAGGTGTAGTTTCTGGGCGCTGTTTTGGGGCGCGGTTTCTGGGGCGGGTTTCTAGGTGTAGTTTCTGGGTCTGTGGTTCCTGGGTGTAGATTCTGAGCGCGGTTTCTGGGTGTGGTTTCTGGGTATGGTTTTGGGCGCGGCTCCTGGGTGTAGATTCTGGGGTGGTTTCTGTGCGTGGTTTCTGGGCGTGGTTCTGGGTGTGGTTTCTGGGTGTGGTTTCTGTGTATGGTTTCTGGGCGCGGTTCCTGGGTGTAGATTCTGGGCGCGGCTTCTGGGCGTGGTTTCTGGGTATGGTTTCTGGGCGTGGTTTCTGGGTGTGGTTTCTGGGCGCGGTTCCTGGGTGTAGATTCTGGGTGTGGTTTCTGGGCGTGGTTTCTGGACGCGGTTTCTGGGCGGGGTTCAGCACTCCGAGAAAAAAAAATGTAGCTGTGTGTCTGCTAAGCGATTTTTTTTTTTAAATTTTGGTTATTAATTAATTAATTTATATATTTATTTCATTACGTGTTGTGCATTTGTGGCGCCCCTGTTTGTGCTGTTTCGAGAACGGGAGTTGAAAGCGATTCACAATTCTAAAAAAAAATAAAAAGGACAGCGTCAACCACGCTAAACTAAGTCTGTTACAGGTGGGCGGGTCGTGTGGGCGGGGTTTATCTGTTGATTCGAATCCGTAAAGCTATCGAGTGCACAATTTAGAAAAAGGAGAAAATAGGGGAAACGAGCAAAAAATGCATCCATGGAAAACATTGTTAAATATATTTAAATATATAGTTTCAAAGTGCATTTATCCAATATATGGGAAACTTTTAAATGTTTTTTTAACATATACATGCATATATTGTCTCATATACAGTCTCAAATAAAGCCTAAATAAGACAGAAAGATTAGAAAACAGTATATGCACAATATTTATATTTCCATGTATTTAAATATATTCAAGCGAATAGTAGAAAATGGAATATATACATGTAAATATATTAAAAAGAGGTTAGGATATGAATAATAATAATATATTCTAATATATAAATATTGTATATAACACACTTTAATATGTTAAAACGGATTTTAATGGCATTTTAAATATTTTCTCAATTATTTAATCTAAATGCGTTTTATGTTATGTCAGATTTTTGTTTGGAGTGTTTTAAGTTCTTAACATATTTGAAGTTTCTGTCATGTGATATGAGACGTAAATATGTGCAATAATGTCATTTATGTTTCACTCATTCATTTCATTTAATTGTTTTGCAAACTTAATTCCTTGTCATTCGCACCTTGGCAATAAAGAATCTGATATTTATTCTATGATTTATCCGAGTGTGTAACTCTGTGAATGTTGACTTTGTGTGCTTAGTTAAAATTATTAAATATGAAATTTAATAAAGTATTAAATTACTTAAATGTTAAAGACTTGCGATTGTTTTTTTTATTTATTTTTTTAAGTTTGGTCTCATTTAATGTGGAGACTGGTGATGGTGATGTAGTTTTGTCCTCTAGGTGTCGCTGTTGTGCTCCTGTGTGACTGGTTTATTCTGCTGTGTTGCAGGATGGGAAGTGGGAGGCGATCACGTTCACTCGGCTGCAGGTCGAGCTGATAATGATTATCTTATTTTAACTCTCAAGATCCCGGGATTCCAGTGAGTCTTTTGATCGAAACATTACGCCGCACCGGATTATCAACTTTCACTTTTTATTACTTTAATACATGTTATAATAGTTTCTTTACTATTGTTTATTATTATTATTATTATTATTATTATTATTATTATCATTATTATATTATTTCTAATTATTACTTTAATAAACAGTATAACAATTACCTTGCTTTATTACTAAATACTGATACTGACTATTATTATACTAACTTTATTACTTATACATTTACTAGGGTTAGGTTTAGGGTTTAACTTTATTTGTTATTTCTTGCTAATTATTATTATCGTGTATTACAAATTTTATTAATAACTAACAAAAAATGCTAACCTTAGTAATATATTTTTTTTTATTCATTAAGATATATAATAAACAATATAATAATTTGCTTTGTTTGCTTTATTACTAAATACTAACTTTATTACTTACTAATTTATTACTAACTTTATTTATTATTTGTTACTAATTTTTTTTTTATTACTAGTTTTATTACTAACTAAAAATACAAACTTTGTTATTTTTTATTTATTACTTTAATAAACTGTAAAATAATTTGCTTATTTTTTTTTTTTTACTAAATACTAGCTCTTTCCAATTACCGTAAGTAAAAATGGACTTATTTTATATTTTAATAATTAAGTAGTGAAAGTTTCAATTTAGTACATTGAAACTGTAGTGCAATTTCATATTGCACTAGTTTTACATAATATTAATTAATTAACAAATAATTAATAATGTTTGTTATACTACACATAAGCGCAATTGCAGCTCAACCAAAACAAATATTTCATACATCTGTTATGATTATGAATTTTTGACTGTTGTATATAATTGTATAAAGTGTATTTATCTACGTGAAGGTCTATATACAGTATGTGCGTATATACTTAAACAGGGAGCGAAAATCGTAATTTGTGTAAGTGCATATTGTCTAAGTTCAAAATGAACTGCAGTATGGGCTTCTTTTTTTATTTTGTTCTTTACTTTTATTTGACTTCTTCATCTGTCGGGTTGATGTTTCAGATTGCCCGTGTCGGAGAGAGGAACATCTGGTAATGAGTTTGGCCGAATCACGTTCGTGTTTGAGACTCGATGCTCCGCAGACTGTGAGTTTTACTTCATGACGGTGAGTTACAGCGTCAGGCAGCAGATGCCGACTCAACTCGGGTGTGTTTAACAATATCAATGTCATTGTAGATTTCGTTTTTCAGAAGGAAAGATTAGGCAAATGAAAAATTAGCAAATTACAAATTTGCCGAACGAAATTTTCGCCGAACGGAAAAATGAGCAGGCTCGTGGATTAATTTAGCAAGTCGGGGTATTTGAAATACCGCTGTATACCGCTGTAAGAATTACATGTAAAATGCGGCTCAGATAATGACATTTTCGCAGAACAACATTTTTGCCGAACGACACTTTTGCCGTACGAAAGTTTTTTTTTTTTTTAAATTTGCAGATCGAAACTTTCGGCGAACAAACTTTTCGCCGAACGGAATTTCTGGCGTAGGGAATTTCCGCCGAATGGAAAATTCACCGGCTCTCGGCACAAATACATTGGACCTTGAACTTGAACCTAAACCTCTAAGCAAATCATTTAACAAAGTAGCTGTGCATTTTAAATCCTGCTATGTAGCATGTCTTTAGTACCTTTACCTATCAATATCATTAAAAAAATATATATATTGTCTGAATTTATGAAGTCATGGCACGGATGTAAAATGCGGCTCAGATAATCAAATTTTCGCAGAACAAAATTTTTGCCGAACGACACTTTCGCCGTACGAAACTTTTTTTTTAACTAAAATTTTGCTGAACGAAAAATTTGCCGATTGAAACTTTCGGCGAACGAACTTTTCGCCGAACGGAATAATTGAACAAAGTAGCTGTGTATTTTAAACCCCCCTTTTGTAAAACGAGCCCCCGACCCCGCCCGGGTGTGCGCTGCAGGAGGTGAGCGGGCGGAGCAGCGATGTGGTGGAGTCGTGGGGCGGGAGCCAGACGCAGCAGAGCTACTCGCACGTGTTGAGCGGGAACTCCTCCGTGGTCTTCACCTGGGCGTTCCAGCGCTCCCGCCGCGCCAGCGAGGTGCGTTTGACCTCAGGTGACCTCCGCGTGCCCACTCGCGCCTCACGGTTGCCCTCCTTCAGCTTCGGCGCTACGCGGGCGACGCGGCGCGGATCTTCTCGCTGTTGGTGGTCAACGCTCTGGAGGGCGTGGCTTCCTCGTGCCGCGCCTGCGCCCTGCGGTCCAGGGTCCCGGGGTCGTCCTGCGCGGCCTGTCCCGCCGGACACTTCATTGATCAGGAGAGCGGGCGGTGTGAGGAATGCCCCGCCCACAGCATCCCGGCCGGGGGGCGAGGGTGTCGGCCGTGTGGACCCGGCAGCAGGAGCGACAGGGTGACTGATTACACTTCTCTCCTCCTCACTCTTCCTTCAGTTCTCTCTCTCTCCCGCGCTCGTTCTCTCTCTTACACGCCTTTCTTCTACCCATTTCTCTCTCATTCTCTTTTTCCATCAGGCCCATCTCCCTCTGTCATTTGGCTCTCTATCTTTCACTGTCCTCCTCTTTCCATCTTTCTCTCTTTTTCTTTCTCTTTCCCCCTTTCTCTCTCTCACTCCCCTTTTCGCTCTTTTTCTTACCCTCTTTCTTTCTCTCTCTCTCGGTTTTTCTCTCTCTCTCTTGTGCTCTCTCTCTCTCTCACTGTCCTTCTCTTATCTACTCTCTTTTCATCTCTCTTTTTTTCTCTTTCTCTCGTTTCTCTTTCACACATATTCTCTTTCGTTCATCTGGTCACCACCCCCCCCTTCATTTTTCTACCATTAGTTGTCAATCTTTACCTCAGACGCTCCGTTTCCCTTCCTTTCTGTCCTCTCAGTTTCTTCCCGTCTACAGTACGTCGCCTATCTGAATATTTCCCGAGACAACAATCTGTAAAGCAGTTAGTAACCGGTGTGTGTGTGTGTGTGTGTGCTGTTCTGTGGAGGCAGGCGCACGGTGTGTGTTCCAGCGACTGCACGTTCTCGCACACACAAGGAGATCACACTCTCCAATACAACTTCAGCGCTCTGGCCTCCGTCAGCTCCATCACCAGCGGACCCAGCTTCACCGCCAAGGGCACCGAGTACTACCACCTCTTCCACCTGAGCCTGTGTGGAGCGGAGGTCAGTGTCTTCTCCCAGAATGGCCATGGGGGTTTTTATTTGTTTTTCGCCTGATTGTCGCCTGAAATTTGCCGAACGAAAAATTTGGCGAATGAAATTGTCGCCGAACGAAAATTTTGAAGTCTGAATTTATGAAGTCATGGTACGGATTAGAAGGATTACATGTAAAATGCGGCTCAGACAGTGACATTTGTGGCGAACAAAATTGTCTGCGAATGAAATTTGGGGTTTATTTTTTTTTTTCGCCTGATTGTCGCCTGAAATCTATCATTATCAATTATAATGATAATCAGATAATGACATTTTTGGCGAACGAAATTGTCGGCAAACAAAATAGTCCTTAAACATAAAATTTGGTCAAACTAAATTTTTACTGATCTTGCTTCCGAAATACAAAACAACAGCTTGTCTTCTCCCAGAATGGTGATGGCGTTTAAATTTTTTTTCGCCTGATTGTCGCCTGAAATTTGCCAAACGAAAAATTCGCCAAATGAAATTGTCGCAGAACGAAAAACTTGCCCAACGAAATTGTATTTTTCATTTGAAATTGTGGGTTTGAAGCTGTATTTCAAACCCACCTCACAAAAGGCACATGGTGTTTCTTCTTCTTTGCGTTGGTCTGGAACTAAGAAAAGCGCCATATAAATACATTGGACCTTGAACTTGAACCTAAACCTCTAAGCAAATAATTTAACAAAGTAGCTGTGTATTTTAAATCCTGCTATGTAACATGTCTTTAGTACATTTATCTATCATTATCAATTATAAAAAAAAATTGACTGAATTTATGAAGTCATGGCACGGATTAGAAGGACTACATGTAAAATGTGGCTCAGATAATGAAATTTGTGGTGAACAAAATTGTCAGCGAAAGAAATTGTTGGCGAACGAAATTGTGCGAAATTTGGCGAACAAAATTTTCGCAGATCTTGCTTCCGAAATACAAAACAACAGCTTGTCCTCTCCCAGAATGGTGATGGGGTTTTTATTTTTTTTTCGCCTGATTGTCGCCTGAAATTTGCCGAACGAAAAAATTGCCAAATTAAATTATCGCAGAACGAAAAATGTGCCCAACGAAGTTGTATTTTTACGAGCACAGGTTAGCACCCGCCCCAGCCACGCCCCGCAGAGCCTCACTCTTTACTCCGTGCAGGGCGCGGTCTGCCGGGACAACGTCTCCGAGTCTGAAGGTGGTCCGCCCTCGTCTGCCCTGAAGGCCTTCATCTGCCGCTCCACCATCATCCCCTCTGAGGGGCGGAGCCTGAGGACCGCCCTCTCCTCGCAGTCCTTCAGCGTGGCCGACACTTTCCAAGGTTAGACCATTAGAGCGGAAAAAGCGGAATTCTGTGGACCACGAGCCTTTTTACCAAAGCGCTGAACCCTGTGACCTTTCAGGAAGTTATAGGATCTGGTGCTGTAAAACGCTTCGATTGGACCTGGAAGCAGAATCCTCTCTTTAATCGTGCCTGATCAGATGGGTCAAATGCAGAGAAAAATTCCCCCACTCCCACCTCCTTTTCTCTCTCTCTCTCTCTCTCTCTCTCTCTCTCTCTCTCTCTCTCTCTCTCTTACTGTCCTTCTCTTATCTACTCTCTCTTTTCATATCTCTCTTTTTTTCAAATTTTTTCTCTTTTCCTCTCTCTCTCTTTCACTCTCTGTCACTCTCTCTTTCCCTCTTTTTCCCTCTCGCTCACCTTCTCACTCTCTCTCTCGCTTTCCCTCTTTCCTTCTTTCTCTTTCTCTCGCTCCCCTTCTCTCTCTCTCTCTCTCTCTCTCTCTCTCTCTCTCTCTCTCTCTCTGTCACTGTCCTTTCATCTACTCCCTCTTTTCTTCTCTCTTTTTTCCATCTTTCTCTCTTTCCCTGTTTCTCTCTCTCTCTCGTACTCTCTTTCACTGTCCTTCTCTTATCTACTCTCTTTTCTTTTCTCTTTTTTCCATCTTTCTTTCCCTCTTTCTCTCACTCACCTTCTCACTCTCTCTCTCACTTTCTCTCTTTCCTTCTTTCTCTCACTCCCCTTCTCTCTCTCTCTCTCGCTCTTTCTCTCTCTCTCTCTCTCTCTCTCTCGTGCTCTCTCACTGTCCTTCTCTTATCTACTCTCTCTTTTCATCCCTCTCTTTTTCCATCTTTCTCTCTTTTTCCCTCTCTCTCACTCTCTCTTTCCCTCTTTCTCTCTCTTTCGCTCTGTCTCTCTCTCTCTCTTTCCCTCTCTCTCTCTCGCCCCCTTCTCTTTTCCTCTCTCTTTCATTTTCTCTTTCTCGCTCTCTCTCTTCAGCTTTCTCTTTCATCCTCTGAGGGACTAATAAAGGTTCAATTATTTTTATTATTACTGTTATTATTATCCGTGCAAAAGCAACAGCAACAGCGACGCATTTCTGTGAAAAGTGTTGTTGTTGTAGAGTAGCAGCTGTCTGGACTAGTGCCAATACATTTTGTTGCCCTTGTTGAAGTGTTTACATTTACTTTTTTTTTTTCTAACTTTTGTTGCTATAATTAAGCCAAAAATGGTGTGATGTGAACATATGTTCACCGCCATTTAGGACTTGAACGATTACTGTCAAAAATAATGTGCCAAATTGTAGAGAGAGACATACTTGTTTAGAGATCGTCAATTATTTAAACTAATAACAAAATACTCAATATATTATTTATATTGCATGTTTCTATAATATTTTCATTAGTTTAATTTATTACATGCAATACAAAAAGTATTTTACTTTTTGTATTCTACAATAGCTCTGTGCTTTACTTTACTTTTGTTTTAATTAAGTTTTTCTTTATTTTATTTAAATTTTTATTTGTGTGTGTGTGTGTGTGTGTGTGTGTGTGTCTGTGTGTGTGCATTTCTTTCTCTCCCCATCTCTCTTCCGTCTTTTTCATGTTATATATATTTACACACACAAATAAAAGATAAAATAAAATAATGAAAAACTTAATTAAAATAAAAGTAAAGTACATATTGTACAATACAAAAATTAAAATACCAATTGTGTGTAATAAATTAAACAAATGAATATATTATAGAAGCATGCAATATAATAATATGAGAATAACATACACATTTATACATACATACATGTAATCTCATCATGAATGCAAATATATATATATATATATACATACTGTTTTGTATGTGTATATTCTACGTATATTTTAAGTAGTAAATATATTTCATCAGTTGTAATTTCCTAGTAGAGTAAATGCGTATATGTTTTATGCATTTTCAATTGTACAAAAAAATATTCCTAATCATTTCATTTGTTGTATTTATTTAATATTCAAGATTAATGAATAATTAGCGTTGGGCAACTTAATTAATGATTAATACCGCGTTTCGGAAAACTGCTGTAGTGAAGCGCCTAAAAGAATCCGAAACAATTTTCAAAACACGATTGTTGAACAAACGATCGTCTTTATTTCGTTATAGTAGTTGTTTAAAATGGCGTGATAAGTGCGTCCATCATTGGGATCCGCCCACATCTACGTACGTCCTCTAACCGCAGGCGTGTGTTTGTGCTGCAGGAGCCACGCTGGAGAAATCGCTTGACGGGATCATCGTCCGTGCGGAACTCTTCCCGTCTCCGGCCCAAACCAGCCCGGACCTCCACTTCTTCTACCGGTAGAGATCCCGTTGGGGCTTCGCTCTTGGCTTTACGTTCAAGTTCAGTGCCTGTCTTAAACTGTCTTAAAGTCAAAATGCAAAAACGAAACGAAAATTGTTGCATTTTATTCATTTGTTCGTTGGTGTTAAGATAGTGGCTACGACAGTGAGCAGTGAGCAAGCAACATATGCGACAGTGGCCAGGTAAAAAAAAACCTCTCGGACCGAATGTGAGGAAGAAACCCGGCCTTCTTACACTACAAAATGATTCGGTTCCCCAGCACTAGACTATGCAGCCTTTCTGTACGACTATGTGAACTTTTATGTTATTAGTACAGGTCAAATTCATCTTCTTAACCCTTTGCTGCATTTAGCATCACTTTTGATATGCTTTGTTTATTGTCAGTCTTCAGGGCCTTAAATTAAAATTCTGTTTCAAAAACTTGATCAATTCAAACATACACTTGTAATACATAATTTGATCACCAGGTGGCAGCAATTATCTGCTCCATTTCTTTTCCACAGCAGTAACCACTAGGGGAGCCGCTCCAAATTGGATTTTTTTCAGATTTTTATAAAAAACTAGTTTTTGAGGTCCAGGGGGGAGAACAGTAACTCAAATTTCTAAGAGAAGGGTTGTCTGGTGGGTTGCTTGAATTTTATAATAATTTACTAATATTTTTATTAGAAACATTACGTTGAATCGAAAAAAAAAAAATGTTTTAAGCTTACCGTCTGGAAGCTTGCAGCAAAGGGTTAAAGATGTTTTACGCCTAACGAAGTCTTTTATTTGCAAAGGTCGGCGCAGGTCACAGCCTCGTGTCCGAGAGGTCGAAGTGCGGTGGTTTCTTTGCGCTGTAATCCTGAGGGATCAGTGACGGGCGACGTCTCCGTGCCCAGGTACGCCGACACCTAATCAGCGTGCTTTTACTGGTGTGTTTACCTCAAGACTGAATGTGCTTGGTCAAAACGAATAACATCACAGTCAAACTCAATCAAATCGCTCTGTCTCCTGAGCAAAACATTTTTTTTTTACATTCTGTGCCTGAAATATATGTGCTTACTGTATATTTGCGTAAATTCGGTAATTCATTCTCTTTATGTTTGTTGTTGTAGTGATTTATTGTTTATTAAAATGTATCAAAATGTATTTATATATATATATATTTTTATATTAGTGCTGTCAAAGTTAACGTGTTAATGCACATTATTAATTTTAAGTGCTTAATCGCATCAATTATCCGTTAGTCAATCACAGTTGAATTTTTTTTTACTTTCGGTTTGGCAACTTGCAATGAATAGAACTAAGAGAGTCTCCAGGTGGAGCTTTCAACCTCCTACGGCTAAATACAACGACAATACATTGCAAATTGAAGAATAACTATACTAAATTATTTTACAGTATTTATATGAGTGTTTATTTAGTGTTGAGTTTACATTCATTTACATATTACACCTCAATATCCAATACAACAAGCTTCAGTCATTTAATCGTGATTAATTGCGATTAATTTGGTCAGGGAAGTGCGATTAACTAGTTTTAAAAAAAATAATCGTTTGACAGCCCTAATATATTTTGGCAGAATCCCAAACCAAATTAATGCAAACATTTGCTCAAATTTCGAAAGTGTCGAGCTTTGACCTGAATCAGCCGTGAACAGCTGTTTTTTATGTTAATGAGGATGTTTGTGCACCACCTTCGGCCCTTCAGAACACACTTGTGTTTCTCATGCATGTAAAGTGATCATTACAAGTGGCTTACTCATATTTTTAAACGGGTAAAAAAATGTTTTGAACTTTGCGCTGAGATCAAGAATGTACAAAAATGCTGAGAAATGTACAAAAAGCGTACAACTAATTGGTGTGAGACGCGTTATTTCCAAAATATTTGACAATTATTTGAGTAGCGGAGTCTATCTAGATTTAGGACTTTTAGACTTCAAAAAAGCAACTTGGTCTTATCTTCATGTCCGGTGTTCCATGAATTCCGAATTACTAATTCGCAGGTTGTCTTTAAATGAGTCAAAAAAACAGAGATGTCTTCAGCAGTGTGTACTTTTTACCTCCGTCCTCAGTAAGTGTCCAGCTGGAACATGTGACGGCTGCACGTTCCACTTCCTGTGGGAGAGCGCCAATGCCTGTCCCAGCTGCACAGATCACGACTACCGCGTGATGGAAGGAGCCTGCAAGGCCGGGATGCAGGTACCAGAGGAAAGAACTAGAGATTGAAGCGAAGAGAAGCATATAGTGGAGGGTTAGGGTAACCCTTATTCTAACCTTAACCCTAACCCTTACCCTTGTCCTAACCATTACTCTAAACCTAAACCTTACGCTAAACCTAACCCTTAACCCATTGTACCTAACCCTTACCCTAACCCTAATCCTAACGTGGATCACAGCAACCTGATGCAGATCAATCGCTTCATCTCCAATTACTTCAAATCAATATCAAGAACCCCAGACCATCTTTTCACCACGGAAACTGACCACCACAACTGAACTTATCTAACCCTTATCTAACCCTAACCCTTACTCTAACCCTAACCCTGATGCTGATCAACCGCTTCATCTTCGATCACTTCCAATCAATATCAAGAACCCCAGACCATTTTTTCACCACGGAAACTGACCACCTCAACTGGCCCCCAGGAACAGCACAGACCATTCTCCCTCATTGGCTTTTGATTTTTATGATGCTTTTACAAATAAAATTGTGTTTAAGATTGACTCTACGTGTAGACCGCTTTGTAAAAGGCCGGTGCAGAAGGTCAGATGGGGGATTGCAAGGGACTGATGTGCCAGGACACTACAAGTTTCACGGCAAAACATCGCAAATCAAAATCTTTGCCTTCCCTTTACTCTAACCCTTACCCTAACCCTTAACCCTAACCCTAACAATTACTCTAACCCTTATCCCTTACCCTAACCGTTACCCTATCCCTTAGCCTTATCCTAACTCTTAGCCTTACCCTTAGACTTACCCTTAGACTTACCCTAACCCTTAGCCTTACCCTTAGACTTACTCTAAGCCTTACCCTAACCGTTAATGGGCCACATGGTACAGATCTTACCTAAGCCTTCCCCTCTGGTCTTCAGACAATAAAACGAGATGTTTTGTTTGCAGGAGACGGTCTACATGTGGATCGAGCCTCGTCGGTGTAATGGTGGAGTAAGTCTGCCGCTGAGGAAGACTTCTCCGTGCGAGGAGGTGGGCTTCTGGCTGAAGGTGTGCGCTGGCTTGGGGACGTCTCTGGCTCTCCTGCTCGTCTCCCTGACCTGTCACTTCTGGAAGAAGAACAAAAGGTGCCTTTCTGTTGGTGAGCGTGACTGTTGAAGGCGGGTCTTCTCACGTGTCTGCGCTGTGATAGGCTGGAGTACACCTATTCCAAGCTGCTGTCGGCCAATAAGGTGTGCGAGCTGCCCGGGCCGGACAGCTGTGCCATCATGGAGGGAGAAGTGGAGGGGAATGAGGAGGAGGACGTGGTTTATGTCCAGAAGTCTTCGCTTCTGGCCCGGCTGAAGGCTCTCGTCTTCACTGTGAGTCACTTTCAGCTCTTTTCAGTGAGTGAGAACATACACGCTGTCTGTGTCGCTCTCGTTTGGAGAAGTTGTTGTAACGGGAAAAAATGAAAGGAAGTGAGATTTTTGTTGTTTGAGGAGAAAAATGATCAGAAAAATTAAGGAAATGACAATCTTGATAAAACGGTTGCTGAGTGGCGTGTGCTGTTTGCTTCAGTCTTTCTCTCTTGCCATTTCTTCTGAATCTAGTCCCTCCTTCACTCACTCACTGTCTTTGTTTCACTCTCACTCTCTAACTTTTATATAACTTACTCCCTCACTCACTCTCTCTTTTTCACTCATTCACTCTGTTTTACTCACTCATTCATTTACTCTCACTCTGTTTCCCTCACTCACTCTGTTACCCTCACTCTCTCATTTCATTTCTCTCACTCACTCACTCACTCACTCACTCACTCTGTTTTACTCACTTTCTCTCTCACTTACTCACTCTTTCACTCACTCACTAACTCACTCTCTCATTTCATTTCTCTCACTCACTCACTCACTCTCTCATTTCTCTCACTCACTACTCACTGTTTCACTCAATCACTCACTCACTTAATTTCACTCTCTCATTTCTCTCATTCACTCACTTCATTTCATCTCACTCACTCATTCTCTTTCTCACTCACTCTGTTTCACTCTCACTCTCTCACTCACTTCATTTCACTCACTCTCTCATTTCTCTCCCTCCCTTTCTCATTTCATTTCATTTTCATTTCTCACTCACTCACTTACTCATTCACTCAGTTTCACTCACTCACTCTTATTTCATTTCACACACTCACTTACTCTCTCACTTACTTCATTTCACTCACTCACTCACTCTCTCACTCACTTTATTTCACTCACTCACTTACTCACTCACTCACTCACTCACTCACTAACTTCATTTCACTCCCTCACTCACTTACTCACTCAGTCTCTTTCTAGGTTTTCCCATCATTTTGCTCTCTTTTCTGGTGAAATGCTATCACTTTTGAAAAGTATCACTTTGTCATTTTACTCTTATTCCCTCTCATTTTTTTACTTGCTCTGTTTTCCCTCTCTCACCACACACTCACACAACACACACACACACACAACCACACACACACACACACACACACACACACAGTCTCTATCTCAGGGCAGCGGAGGGTGTCGCTGAGGGACTTTCTAGAAACATCTGTAAGATTAAAGACTGCTGAGCGTCTCAGACAGATGCTTCTCACTCTCGTCTCGGCCAATTAGATGGAGAGTTTCCCTCCAGCATCCCTGTTCAGGACTTCCATCGGCACATCAGAAAGATTCGTCTCCACTTGCTGTCTTCTTTCTTGTCATTTGCGGCATTAATTAGGATTATTAGAAGAATCTGGTATGAACTACTCACTCACTCACTCTCTCACTCACTCTCTCACTCACTCACACACCCTCTCACTCACTCTCATTTATTCACATACGCTCTCACTAACTCTATTTACTCATTCGCTCACTCTCTCTCTCACTCACTCACTCACTCACTCACTCACACACTCTCTTACTCACACACTCACTCTGTTTCAACCACTTACTCACTCTCTCACTTATTCACACACTTTGTTTACTCACTGAATCTCTCTGTCTACTTACTCACTCTGTTTACTCACACACTCACTCACTTACTCTGTTTACTCACTCACCCACTCACTCACGATTAGTGTTGTGCACAATATTGGGAAAATGCGCGATATGCAATGTTGTTGAATATTGCGATTGCTTGATTCCTAAAAGTCATCATCATGTTGAAACTAACAGGCAATATGCTTTTAATCAAATTTAGTTTAATTCGGGATAAAAACAGTCAAGTAGGAGAAAAAAAGAAATGTTTTTCCAAGTAAGTAAGATCTTTGTATGAATTTAATATGTTCATAGTTAACGATGTATTCAGATTCTGTCGACATAGCAACTTTAATAAACACTTGGAATATATAGCACGTGTATTTTCGTTGACTAAGTCTATGCTGTGATTTATCGACTAAAAAGCTGCGGTATTTAGTTGACTAAAATTAGACTTAAACAAAAAAAAAAATCAAGATGACTAAATTTGGACTAAATCAAAACTGGGTTTTAGTCAGAAGACTATGACTGAAACCAAATAAAAAATCCTCGTCAGAATGAACGTTGTAAACTGAAGGGTGTGTGTGTGTGTGTGTGTGGCGGATCGTTTGTCTTTCTGCGGATCGGGCCGCTTCAGCGCAGATCTGTGTTTGATTTGCTCATGGGTTGTCGTGGCAACCGCCGGTGTCCGTGGACGGTCCTTGGCCTTGGCGAGGCCGAGCTGTTGAAAGCGAGACGACCTTGACGAGAAGAGCCATTCTGCCGTGTTTGTGTGCGCTCGTTCGCCGCTCAGCTGCATTTTCAAAACCATCTTTCCGTTTCTAGGGCAACGGGAAGAGCGACGGATCCGAACTGAAACTCTCCCGTGCGCAGGAGTCGGTGTGGGGATAGAAACGAGGGATCGGGAGAGGACAAAGGATGGACGGACTTTCTTTCTGTTGAATTTCGAGTTTCGAAATTTCGAATTTCAAACGAGCCTCGGGGACTGAAACAACACGGGCGTTGATTTGTCACTATGCAATTTTTTTGTTTGATTTACTCTTGGTTAGGAAACGAGTGAAGACACGATCCCTACACAATGGTGGTGAAGCTTTTTTGTTTTTTTTTTTTGGAAATGTCAAGAAATGTGAAAAACAATAAACTCTTTATATATGAGGTTCTACTGTATTTCCTGATATAGAAAACTTCTCAATGTTCAAAGATGGCAGAACAACAGTCAAAATAGATTAAAAAAGAACAGTCTCAGTCAAACTCAAATGTGCAAAAAAAGTTCAACAGCATCAGTAGCTTCAGCATCCTGCAGATGGCGATATCACCTCCTCCGTCCGGGAAATTAACCACAGTAGAAAAAGATGCCGACTTTTCGCGCACAATCACAATGTAGCGATTAACGAGAAAGTGTCCGTTCAAATGTAGTGGAGTAAAGATACAGATACTCACAAGCGTAGTCAAGTAGAGAGTAAAAGTTGCATATATGTTGGATATTCAGTACAAGTACAAAGTGACTTCATTTACTCAAGTACTTGCCGCCTTTTGGAGCAACAGGAATCACTTTACGTGAAATCGAAACTTTTGCACATCGAAATTGAAATGTTTTTGTGCGCTTTGAGACAGTTAAAACTGTGAAAAGCGCCTTATAAATACTCATTATTATTATTATTATTATTATTATTATTATTATAAATGCTTTCACAATCTAATAGTGTTTAAACGTCACCAAAAAAAGACTCTTATTTTGTGCTTTTTTTCCCCACCCTAAGCAACCCTTTTGACCGTGACCGATAAACTCTGACGTGGAATGAACGTCTGGAGATCACAGAGAAGCTGGAGTCGTTTCTGGCTGCTATTTTTATTTTGCAAGCAGCTTTACATCATCACGGTTGAGCTTCTGTAGTCGAGTAGAATCAAGTCAAAGCAGCGAGTTCTACCTGAGCTGATGGACCATCTGCGAGCTTTGCTTCCAGCTCCGCTCAATCTGGGGTTTGCTTTTATTGAGCAAGTCATACGCTCAATCTTTGTGGTTTGGTTTTAAGACTTGTTCATTTGGTCTTGCGATGTTTGAGCGATTTTAGAATCTCTTCAGCGTGTCTGTCTGTGGTTGTGGTTTAATTTGTTTATTTCTTACGCAGTGTCAGCCCAACTTACGAAATTAATCAACGCCGAGAGCGTTTCGTTTGGCAAAAATGTCGTTAGCTGAGCTGCACTTAAAACCAATTTTCTTTTATAAATGATAAAACTTTGGTAATAAATGTATTAGCCTTCGACCTTTGGCAGTTGTTTGGCAACGGTACAACATATAATGATATTCGGACACTCATTTCAATGTCACTTCAAGATGGCGGCTCTACTGGAGTCGGAAAAATTACTTCAAAAGCTTCTTTCCATATCTCGGAAGTAAGATCTCTGAACTAATTAGTGCTTCTGTTGTTTTTTGTTCATTTGACGTGCAAAAAAGCAGTTTTACACACGTCTGGACTCTCGTCTCCCTGCACACTAGCGGTAAGAAAATCACACGCTCTTTTTTCGTAAATCGAAAATATTTCGGAACTCGGGACGACATTTTCATGGCGACGCATTTCGCTACTCGGGATTTTCGTTATCCAGGGCTAAATCGTGGTACCACTGTATTTGAAAATGTTGAAAACGTGAGGAAAAGCCCCGAATCTTCTCAGGTGGACCTTCGAGTGCTGAGTTTGATTCCCGGTTCATGTTCTCACACGTTTGAGCCTTGGTTTCCTTTCCACATCCAAAAAAAACGATGTAGAAAAATGTGACCGTGAACTGAGTGTAAAGGCTTAATCCTGAGTGTTCAACTAGGCGATGTGCAGGCAGATAATCCTGGTTTTGCATCTGCTTTCAGACACGCTGAGTTTGACTCCAGCTCTGCGACCCAGAAATGGTATGAAACCATTCAGAAAGTTATTGAATTAATGCAAGAGTTTTGAGTCTGTTTAACAAAGTTTTCTAAGCTTAAGTGTGTTGAGATGACACATGTTCTACTTGCTAGCTTCTACTAGCTTCTTTTTTTTCTGGGTTGTGGGAAGATGGAGCCACTCGCAGCATTGTGGGACTCCACATACATGCAGCTGTCAACGTTTAGCAGAGGTGTAAAGAGTACCTGAAAAATTACTGTAAAAAAAAATAAAATAATTTAATAGAAGTTGTAAAGTAACCAATTTGAAAAGAACTGCTCGTGCTGAAACATCAAGAAATGTGAAAAACAAGAAACTATGAGGTTTTATTTCCTGATATAGAAATTAAACGTAACACTTCGCAAACTTAAGTTGAATCAATGTTCCAAAATGGCAGAACAAAATAGATAAAAACAAACGTAAAGTCAGTCTTAGTCAAACTCAAATGCGCAAAAAAGTGCAACTGCTAATTGACGTTGTGGTGATTGAGCTGATAAACAGCGTTCAGTACCTTCAGCATCCTGCTAGTTTGACAGACTAGTGAAGGTGAATCTCGGATTAAGTTGAATCGACTTTTCGTTAGAATAAGTTGCTTGGACAAAATAAAAGAAGTTGCTTTGGATAAAAGCGTCTGCCAATTGACTAAAGTAAAGTAAAGTAAAGTTCAAGATCAATTTCATTTTTATAGCACTTTTCTTAGTTCGAGACCAACACAAAGGCGCTATGTGAAAAAGTCTTTAAAAAGAAAAAAATGGCGATAAAGTGAAAAATGTTTTGAGTGAGTTAAAAAGGAAAAATATGTCTATAGCTGTTCAGACTATAGGCTATAACCAGAAGAGCAAGCCAGACAGTGGCTAGAAAAAAAAAACGTAAAAGTAAAGTAAAGTAAAAAATAAAGTAGGAATAAAAACTTCCGACGAGTCCCAATCTCCCATCTTGGCTTCCTTTTCTCCACTTCTCTTGATCTTCCTCTCCTAGTCTTTCTCACCCGGGCTCTCTGTGGATTTCACACGTGTTGTGTCTGGAGGACGAGGAGACAGCGGTGATTCTGGTATCTCCCTCACAAGCCCAGGCTGCGATGAGCATTAGCCGTTCCGCCGAGGACGGAGGACAAGTGCCGCGTTCACAATTAAAGCACTATCTCCCTCCCTCAGCCATCGCTTCCTTCCCTCCATCCCCTCCTCTCCTCACTCCCTCATTCATGCCTTCTTCTCTTACCTGTCCCCGCTCTCCTCAGACCAAGCGGTGGGACTGATAAAAGGAAGAGCTTTCAAAGACTCGGGCACTTCAGCACTTTCCCTGCATTATTCCGGCCCCGAAAATCCCTGGCAAAAATTGCTTTCCATTTTCCATGCCCATAATCTCCGCTTCCCCTGCTCTGGAAAGCCGCTCGATTGGACGTCAGCGGAATGATTTAGTGGGAGAAAGGGAGTGGCGTGGACGTTTTTTTTAATGTGTGTATGTCGAGTGTGTTTGCGTGTCTGATCGCTGATAAGGACTTTTCTGCCCGTGACAACCAGGACGAATTGAGATGCACGGATCAGTGTTTCGCTTGCGGGATCCGTGTCCACGCACTGTGACGCTGATCTGACGCTTTCTGCTCACAAAAGTGTGTTTCGACTATTCACAATAAGTTTCAAGATTTTTTTTTAACTCCTACATCCAAATACATGGAAATCACTGAAGTATCTTAAGTGGCACCTTCACTTACGAACAGAGGTGTCAAGTAACGATGTAATAATACTTCGTTACCTAAGTCAAGTAGAAATTTGGCTTACTTTTACTTTTCTAGAGTATTTATTTTTCCGCTTAATTTCTACTTCTACTTCTAGTTTTTTTAAGCAAATATCGGTACTTTCTATTTGTTATTTCTTCAAAACCAGCCGCGTTACCGGTTAGTATTATTTCCGTGTTGAAATAACAAATCACGGCGGTAAATGATTGTGGTTGGTTGAGACGTATAAACACGTATCATCCCGACACCCTATTGGTTTGCGCGTGGTCCATCACGCCTGCACATCGCGCTTTGTCGGCAAAAATGCGAGTAAAACGGCAAACGAATGTTCAACATATCGTCCCAGTCGGGACACGTGTGAGACGCAGTGACCGTGTGTAAAGCTCAAGCTCAAGTTCTGAGTGTTTGTAAGATGCTTTTCACAGTTTAAACTGTCTCGAGATCTCAAAGCTCACGTGAACACTGACAAACATTTCAGTTAGTATCTTTGTGAGACTTTGAGAGATATGATTTATCTTCTGAAGCCTGTGTGATTTAGAGACTTGAGGCGGCGCAGATTGCACAGAAGCTTTGTAATAAAATACATTTTCAATGTAATTACAACAATGTAATAGAACAATATACTTCTATAATGCTATTTTTTTCCTCGCATTACTTTTACTTTTATACTTAAAAGTAGTTTTATCAGTATTAGTAACGCTACTTTTACTTAAATAGAATATTGGGCATTTTACTTTTACTTTCACAGAAGTACTTTTTAACTCTAATATCTATACTTCTAACGAAGTGACTAAAGTGACTACTTTTGACAGCACTGCTTACGAATGACTCTGTTATCAAAAATGTCCTTTTACAAAGGGCGTGGTCGAGAAAATATCGTCTCTTTTAACAAAATGATTTCACTATACGATAGGCCAAATGTTGTAGCGACGAGAATGTTAACCGAGTTTTTACTTTCCACTAATATGCAGGGAGATCTTTTGAGCAAAACATGCGTCCAGACACGTAAAACAGTTTTTTTTATTCTTCAAGCACGTCTGTGCCGATTCAATATGTTTGCGCACTAAAGTACAATCCGAGTGAGACGCTCGGCTAACATCCTGCTGATGTCACGGTCCGCGCTGATCCGCCTACGTCACAGTTATCGCCAGATTCAAAATGGCGGATATAACATGTTTTTTTTTATTACAGTTATTTCGTAATTATTATTTTCTTACTATTATTTAATCAAATTATTAAAAACATTTTTTTGGGGACGGATTATCAAATTTACATGCAAAATGCGGCCCATTTTACAAAATTTCCAATTTACGAAACTGTTGTCGGCGCACATTAGTTTAGTAAAAAGAGGCACCACTGTATACACACACACACACACACACACACACACACACACACACATAATGTTTGGCTTTTAAAAGTAATTTGTTAAAAGATGCTTAGAATAATTTTTTTATCAGAGCTTTTTTTTTCAGCTCTCACGGTTTCCAAACCTTCTGTTGACTTTGTTGTTGTTGTTGTTGTTGTTGTTTTTGGCTTTAATAAATCGTGCTGATTCGCACCTTCCAACACATTCTCCAGCTAGAAACCTCTTGCGATGCTCACAGTCGCTTTTGAGCAAGCGCTAATCTTATCAAACAGCGCTTTTAGAAACCCAAACGTCTCTCAGAAACTATGGAATCAGATTTGCAAAAAGTGTCAACTAAATGCATCACATTTTCGTTTTCTTTTTTTATGACTTGCATGTAATCTCGACACTTTCGTTCGAAACTTTTTATTTCGTTTTTCGTGTGTTTTTTATTTATTTCGTGCAGTTTTTTGCAATTGAACTTAGCTAAGCTTAGCTGTCGTGGTTTGTAGTCTTTGCTTTGCTCTCTAGTTCTTTAACCGTTTGGGTTGAAGTGGAATCACATTTGAAATCAAAGTCATTTTAGTAATTGTCAGAGTGTGTATTTTGTGTGTGTGGTTTGATTTAGTATTCGATTCGATTTGATTTACGCAATTTCGGTGTTTTTGTGACAATGACAATAAATAAATTGAATTAGTAATTTTGCATGTCGTCACGGAACAAATTTTGTTGTTTCTTGTCACGGACTCTGGATTGTTGCTGAGGGGAACTTTTATTTTGGCTCCGTTGAGCATTCTAGTCCAAGCGGACTATTATTTTGAAGAGCCTCCGGGATCGTTTACATCCGGGTCTGCCACACGACCGTTTGGTTTCCCTGCCCAGCTGTTTACTTCCTGTTTCACGTGGCGATCATTCGTCTAGTTTTCATCATTGTTGTAATCAGTTCTGGCGTTTAAGCACCAGCTTGTTACCTGTTTTGTTGTCCGTTTGTTACCTGTCATTCTAGCCGTTTGGTTTTTATTAGTCTAGTTATAATTATATAGCCTTGATCTTGTTTCGGTTATATCTAGTCTTGCCTTGTTCTTGTACATCTAGTCTTATCTAATGTAGTCTCCTGTCGTGACTTCCCGACCTGCTCAAGCGATTATTCGGATTTTTCGTGTACCGACCTCTGCCTGCCTGACCACGATTCTGGAAGAAATCGCCGTTGAACTCTTAACCCCTTGTGTACCTCGCCTACCTCGGCTCCTTCCTCCTGCTACTGTCGAGGTCTGATGCTTTTTCACTTCCGTTTTCTCTCGTGCTGAGAGGTTTTGTTGTGTTGGTGACCAGCGAGATGTGGGTGATGGTTTCAGCTCATTCACACAGGTCAGAAATGATGCTCGCCTCGCGTTATTTGAGGCTCTGTCTTTTTAATCACTCGCTTGGAGTTTAATGGCGTCCAACACATCCACGTCTGAATGAGTCACTTGGTATGAGTTACGTAAACTGAGAGATTGTACCTGTACGTTATTGGAAGACCGAATCTGCCATTGATTGGTTGTTTCGCTGGCCTCGCTTTGCTGTTCCCGCTCTTCTTGGCTCGGGCGGATCCGACGCTGGGTTTCCCGTGTTGATGAATTATGAATTGCTTCAGCATTTCTAGGTTACTGTAACATGTTTGTTTACCACGTCTCTTCACGATGGGCCGATAATGGGCGACCCGCTCTAAAATACAATCAAGCTGACTGGGAATTCCCCGGAGTCCTCGTGAGTCGTGACGGCCCTGAACTAAAAGCGAGCAAACTTTCAGCATCCCTCTCTTCCAATCCGTCCAACTGGAAAACAGAGACACGTAGAAAACGTCTGTACGTACCAAAAAAAGGACATAGGTAAAAAACGAAACGGGCCCCGAGGAACCTCCTGTATTAACACTATAGGACAAATGATAAGGCACAACAAGCCAATACCGAACAACAGAGCGCCTTCACGTTCACTGCATCGCCAACACTCCCAGCGTGACGGATTGTGTGTTTACTGGGGAAATGCTGTTGTTTTTGATGTCGGTATCAGCGGGCGTCTCCCGAGGGCCCGACGGAATCAAACCTTTATTCGCTCTCGGTTCCGCCTGAACGCCCGCATTAGTGCGTCGAACTGGAACACGACTGTTAATGGGCAAGTTTGAGGCCTTTTTCCGGTTTCTTTACGGCCTAGGTACTTGAGTAAATGGACTTTGTTACTTGAGTATTTTTGGCTACTTTGAACTTGTACTATCAAAATATTTGTGCTGCATTTGTGATTGAGTATCCATCTCTTTTCTCCACAACATTTGAATGGACACTTACTGTTACTTGTTACATTGTGTTTGTGCAAGTTGGCATTTTTTGCTACCGCGGTTATTTTCTTGAATTGATGAGGTGATGTCGCCATCTGCAGGATGCTGAAGGTACTGGACGCTGTTTATCAGCTCAATCACATCAATTAGCGGTTGGATTTTTTTGGACATTTGAGTTTGACCGAGACCTTTTGTTCTTTTTTTGTTCTTTTTTGTCTATTATGCTCTGCCGTTTAATTTAATTTCCAGAGGTGTAAAGTACTTAAGTAACTTTAGGAATTTTTGTACATTTTGTAAATATACAATATGTGTAATACAATTCTTTAGACATTGAAACACTGATGGTAGTATTACTACTTGTATTATTACTTTTACTTTATTGATTGCGTGAATTTATTGGGTGCGCGTGAATTTAAAAGTTGCTTAATACTATGAAATAAAAAAATATTTACAAAATTTACAAAAAATTCCTACAGTTTACAGTTTAATACTAAGTATTTTACACCTCTGTTAATTTCTACATTAGGAAATACAACTCACAGAATAAAGAGTTTCTTGTTTTTCAAATTTCTTGGCTTTTTCGAGACTAAATTCCCTACGAGTAAAATACTCGTTTAAATTTGAACACCTTCCAAATCGGAATCCAAAAATGTAATTTTGCATCGTCAAGTAAGTCTTTAAGTATTCACTTGACGATTTAACTTTGTCAACAAAATTTTGTCAACAAAACTTGACAAATGTAACTTTAAGTAAGTCTGCTGCGTTTGACATTGCTCATCTGTCTGAGATGCAGTGAATGTGAAGCGGACTCTGATGTCGGGACCGTTCCGTAAATGATGTAGTAAGTTCCCGTGGTTGGACATAGTTCAGTTGGTCAAGCTCCGCCCCTGGACCTCATGGTCAGTATATTATATCGTCTACTAACACTGTCGACTTGTGCTGTTAAAACCATCAGTTCAAAATTCTGTACAAAATGTACAACAACAATACACACAGTATTTGGGTTATTACAATGAGACCTAGAAAAGAAATCAACTCGGATCGTGTCCAGTATTGCAGGCGGCAATCGTCCGTAAAAAAAACTTTTTTTTTTCGTAATGTCACGTCACATCATGGCCGTTTACCACGTCACGTAATAAAGCTATCGACACAAACATCTCGTCCGCCGTCTTGTTCTTCTGTCTCTACCACAACCTCAGGTAATATTTACAACGAGAAGCCCTAGAAATAACTCTTAGAAAACGTACTGCACACTTTCTACACGCTCTGGGCGGGCCTAAGGTTCTTGGATGGAGCACAATGTGTGCTGATTGGCTAACAGTCGCTAAGGAGCCGGCGTTTGCAGGAAGGGGCGGAGTCACAGGAAGGGGCGGGGTCACAGGGAGGACGTGGTGGAGTCGACGATCTCCCGCCCGTTGCAAACCGTTGGAACGTAGTGCGCGCTCACGGAGGCTTGAGAAAGAGAAGAAAACGCCGATTAGAGAAATAGATGATTTAAGTAACGCACACACACACACACACACACACACACACACACTTTCTATTTTCTGATTCCAAATTGAATCGTTCTAGCATCTGCTGTGTTTTTTTTTCCTTTCTTTTTCACTTTCTTTCTTTTTCAGTCCCTTTGTCTCGCTCTTATAAATCTTTCTCTTTTTATTTATTTCCTTTTTCTTTTCTATTTGTTACTTTTCCTTTCTTTCTCACTGCCTTGGTCTCTAATCTATCTTTCTTTTTTATTCTTTTTTACTCCATTTTTCTTTCTTTCTTACTCCCTTTCTCTTTTCTCTCTTTATTCATTTCCTTTTTCTTTTTTTTTTTCTTTCTTTCTTACTCCCTTGGTCTCTCTCTTCTATATTTTTTTATCTTTTTTCCCAGTCATTTTTTTCTTTCTTTCACACCCCCTTTCTCTCTCTTCTATCTTTCTTTTTAAATTACTCTTTTTCTCCATTTTTCTTTCTCTCTTTCTTTCTTACTTGAATTCTTACTCCCTTTCTTTCTTTCTCCCTTTCTCTCTCTGTTATAAATCTTTCTTTTTCTTTTCGTTTTCTCTCTTTATTTTCTTTCTTTCTTTCTTTCTTCCCTTGGTCTCTCTCTTCTGTTCTTTTTTTACTCTCTCCTTTACTCAGTTTTTCTTTCTTTCTTTCTTTTTTACCCCTTTTCTCTCTCTTCTAAATCATTATTTTTCTCTTTTCTCTCTATTTATTTCCATTTTCTTTCTTTCTTACTCTCTTGGTTTCTCTCTTCTTTTTTACTCTCTTTTACTCTTTTTCTTTCTTTTTTTCTTTTTTCTTTCTCACTCCCTTTGTCTCTCTCTTCTACATTTTCTTTTCTTTATTTCCTTTCTTTCTATTTTTTTTTTCTTTCTTTTTTTCTCTTTCTTACTCCCTTTGTCTATCTCCTCTATCTTTTTTTTCTTTCCTGTTTTTTAGTCCCAAACTCTTTCTTTCTCTTTTCTCTCTCTTTTTTCATTCGTTTTTTTTATTTACGGCATATGCTCTATTGCTCTCTCTTTCTTTTCACTCAGTCACACTCCTGTTTCTTTTTTTTCTTCTTTCTTTCTCTCTTACTCCTTACAATTTATCTCTCTCTATCACTGCTTGTGTGTGCTTATTCATCCATCCATCCATTCATCCATCAATTTTTAAACCCACACAGTGTACAGACGACAGAAAAAACCTCATGCAAATCGGCCCGAAGTTTTTACACAACTTTATGATTTCGCATCATTTACTCGTCTCATTTCACGTCTCCCATCCCACTTTTTTTCTTCCCGGTGTGAAACTGAATGTTGCCTCGTTATTTTCCCCCCTTTTCTTTTCACAGTTTGTCACGCTATTTATCTGACAGGCGGAATGTAAATACCGATGAAATGTTTACCTGATGTGTTTTAGCGCTCATGAATAATGCAACAGTCAGTGCGCACACAGGCTTATTATCTGCCATCCGGATGGACGTTCCCTGCCCGCACCTTTCCTCCGGGCGCGTGGCAATGCTGACTTAACAAAACCTCCGTGTTAAATTGGCGTATCAAAGGTTTGTAATCGCTACAAAGCGCCAAAGAATTGCTTTGATTTTTTATTTATTTATTTTTTTTGGCAGTTGGATTCGCTTGCTTACGTTCGAAGTATATGATATATAAATAAATACATGTAACAATATATATAAAAAAAAATAATACACACACACACACATGTGGTCTGTTCCTTATTATTATCTTTCTAGGGTCTTTTTTTGTGTATTTCTAACAGATTTAATTTGTATCTACCGTATTTACGCGAATATAAGCACCTCGCAAACATGGCGTATTTCCACTTATTTGTGATTGCTCACAATTTGAAATGTTCAAAAATGGGCGCTTATATTTACGTGCATATTTGCAATCTGCGATTATTAGCTCCCGCGAGTTTTTTTATCAAATTTGTGCTCATACGAATATTACTTGAGTGCTATAAATACAGTCATTAGCACCAAAACATCTCATTTTCCGCCTAGCTTTCAGTGTACTGTAAAATGCTCGCTTTGATTTAGATTAAAAGTAAGTTTTGTAGTGTAAAGTAAATACATTAAGTAAAAATTGTTGAAAAAAAAAAAGTGGTGATGAGAAGAGAAGTCCTTGTTTCTCGGATTGGCCAATGAGAAGCTTGCATGTGCTGTACGCAATTGTTTTACCTCTTATGAACTGTAAAATAAATCATAAATACGTTTACAAGACCATGTTTCATTGCAAGAGGGAGCAATTGAAAGAGACTCGGCTGCATTTCTACCTGTTTGCCATTCCCATAATGGGAGGCGCTGTTGCTGCCTGTCTGTTAAATGGACCAATAGAGCAGATTTTCCTTTATAAAAAGAGTCTTTTTTAAGGGAACTTATTTGAATACGTTGTAGTTCCACCTTATTACACCTCAGTGGTCAAGACACATGGGTTTCTGTTCAGATTTTATAACACAATGTTAGATGCTCTTATACACATTATTATTATTTAAATTCAACCCGTTAGTGCACAAGCTCCAATGAACAAAGGGTGCGAATATATGCATATATCAGGGTGGTGGTCAGTTTTTCAACACTTTTGAAGAGAAAACATGTAATTTGCGATTTTATTAAACGTAAAAATCTGATTCAAAGACGATTTTCGGAATGGCCAAGTAGTGGATAGTTCATTCCTTTTAAAGTTAAAATGTTAAGTTGATCCAAAATAAAGTGGTTGGGTGTAACACTAAGCACTTTTTTCAATATATATATATATATATATAAAACTTTTTTTTAAAGCTCTCACCGTGGGAGGCGTAGCTGGTGGTCGGCCCACTCACGCTTAACCGGTTCAGGTTAACCCGATGACTGGTGACGTTCTTCTGGGGCTGGAACATGATGATGTGGACTTTGGGAGCAAACATGCAGCCCAGCACCACAAACCCGCTCAGACTGACAGAGATGCACATGGTGGTGGTCTGCACCTGCGAGAGGGAACATCAAGCCACTGAAAACGTCCCTTCATTCTGTTAATCACACGCTATTAGAGGAAGTCATCAAGAAGCCCTCAGCTAATAAAGAGGACCAGCTTGGGAGCACAACGGCGACATTTAGCGCCGCGTAACTAGCTTTCCATTACACGTAGCTTAGCCGCAACCGTTAGCTCTTTCTGATCTTGAAGCTAACAGATCCAATTACGTTTCACTACATATCGTAACACGTTTGTATTTGATTCCCTAACTAGCACATGTAGCGATTTGGGTGACTTTTTAGCCATCTAAATTTGTTCCAGTGCAAGCTGAGTTGTTTCAGCGCTAGTGCGCAAACTGACAAGCGTTTGTCAGCAGTGGCGTGAAGTACTTGAGTAAACGGACTTTGTTTCTTAAGTATTTTTGGCTACTTTGTACTCGTACTGAGTATCAAAGATGAAAGCAACTTTTACTCTCTACTTGGCTACATTAATTTAGTCAACGAGGTGAAATCGCCATCTGCAGGATGCTGAAGGTACTGGACACTGTTTATCAGCTCATTCACGTTAACTAGCGGCTGCACTTTTTTGCCCTTTAGAGTTTGACTGAGTCTGACTTTTTGCTCATTATTTATCTGCCATTTTGAAACATTGAGTTAATTTCTATATTACTTCATAAACAAAGTCACACTTCTTGGTGTTTTTTGTTTTGAGCTTAAACTAAGTAGGAGAAAAACACTCAAGTACTTTTAAAAATCGAATACGACATTTACGCAAGTCTTCTCGGAATCGGTGACTCACAATGGAGTGATTCCTACAAGTAAGCTATCCGTACTTTTACTCAAGTGTGGTTTTCAGCTACCGTTCACACCTGCGTTTATTAGTCTAGTTTGTGTTTTCTGCAACGGAATCGATGTTTTCCATCTACAAGGCGATCGTTATCCTGTCGCGGTCCTGCTCACAGCTAGCGTCTACAGTTTTTTCGTTTTTCAGCTATCTCGCGCTTCCCGAGGCATCAGCATTCTGTGTAAGTGGTCTCGGAGGAGCCCAGCCCCCCCCCCCGCTTCGCACTTGGTTGACTGCGGCCGAGCGAAAGACCTGCTTTTGTCCTGCTTGCTACATGATTCCTCGGCGGAATCTACACGGTCCGACCCCGTGACGCCGTCTGGTGACTGACAGCTGTGGTTACGAGACGCTCGGCCGCCGTCACGCTCCGTGTGATGAATTGAGAAGTCATTCGAGAATACGTGTCGGCTGCAGATTTACATTTGTCAAAGCATTTTTATCTGACAGTTACGCTGAACGGCGTTTCGCGCGGGTGTTATTGGATAGCGACCGTTTTGCTACGTCAGGTGGTTTTTTTGTTCTCGGGGTAGATTTTCCTCAGGTGGGCACAAAAGGCATTCGAGTATTCGTTTGAGATAAATATCATAAACATTCGAGTATTAGTTTGAGATAAATATCATAAATCTTTCTCTCTCTCTTCTGATTTAGATTAAAAGTAAGTCTTGTAGTGTGAAGTAAATACATTTCTTAAAGTAAATATGTGGCTTGGAGCCGGAGATGATGATGAGATGAGCCAATGAGAAGCTTGCATGTGCTCTACGCAATTTATTTTGTTTTTTATACCTCTTGTAAACTTTAAAATAAATTATAAACATGTTTACGAGTTCATGTTTTGTTGTAAGAAGGAGCAATTGAGCAATGACGGAGACTCGGCTGAATTTCTACAAGTTTTCCACTCTCATAACGAGGGCGCTGTTGCTGCCTGTCTCTTAAATGGACCAATAGAGCAGATTTTTCTGTAGATTTACATTTGTCAAATAATTTTAATCTGACAGTTACGGTTACTTTTTGGATAGCGACAGTTTTGCTAGGTTGTTTTTTTATTCTCGGGGTAGTTTTTCCTCAGGTGGGCACAAAAGGCATTCGAGTATTAGTTTGAGATAAATATCATAAATATCTCTCTTTTTTCTTTCTGTAAATTTTTGTACATCTGTACATTTCTCTCTCTTCTGTTCTCTCTTTTTCCTCTATTTCTCTTTATATTTCTACTCTGTTTTAATATTTGTTCCCTACTTTGCGTTCTCATTCTGCTATTACACTTTCTATCTGTCTTTCATTCTCTCTAGCCTACACACGCTCTTTCACTTTCTATTTCTGTTTTCTTTCTCATTCTGCCTTTTACTTTCTTTTTTTTTGTCTCTCTTTTTTTTTTATCTTTTTTTCTTTCTGTCACTTCTTTGATATATATGTTTTTACTCTCTCACTCACACACTCTCTTTGTATTTTAATCACACTTTTACTATTTGTTCCTTTCTTTGTGTTCTCTTTCTGCTTTTACTGTTTCTATCTGTTATGCTTTCTCTTTCTCTCTCTATTTCCCTCTGCTCTCTCTTTGTTTCAATCACTCTAGTCCTTTGTTTATATTTCTCTCTCTTTCTCTCTCTCACTCACTCTATCTTACACACTGTTTC
The DNA here is from genome assembly GCA_028031935.1 of Paedocypris micromegethes. NCBI lineage: Eukaryota > Metazoa > Chordata > Actinopteri > Cypriniformes > Paedocypris > Paedocypris micromegethes. The sequence goes on from CM051493.1 coordinate 10,157,075, forward strand.
TCTGCTGTTTCTCTTTCTCTCTATTTCTGTTTCTGTCTTTCTTGCTTTCTCTCTTTCACCCGCTGTTCTTTCGCTTTCTCTCTGTTTCTTTCTCTTCTCCCTCTCTATCGCTCTGTGGCAATCACTCTGGTGTTGACTGTGTAAGGGAAGTGGAGTGGCATTGTAAGTTGTATATGACATTGTAAGTCTTTATATTTCATCCATAAAATGTAATGACAACTATATCACGCATATTATTAGTTTATCATGAGCTCCAGAGACGTACCCTGTAGTCGCTGGAAGTGACGTAGAAGATGGGCAGGAAGGCCAGCCAGATGATGCAGGTGGTGTACATGGTGAAGCCGATGAACTTGGCCTCGTTGAAGTTCTCCGGACACTTGCGCGTCTTGAAGGCGTAGACGGTGCATAAGACCACCAGAACCACATCGTAGCTGAGAGACAGCAGCATACTCGAGTCTCGAACGTTGCATTTTAAAATGACCGTCTGCCGCTTCTCGGGAACGGTGAAGCGCCGCGTGCCCGGGACTTCCAGGAGCAGCCAAACCGACACCATCAGCAACTGAACCGAGATCAGCGACAGGCAGATGAACACCTGTGAGCTCGGACTGATGAACCGAGGCCGCTGAGCTCCACCCTCCTTCACCCCGCTGAAGATCCGTGCAATGCGATTGGTCTTTGTCAGCAGAGCCGAGTAGCAAACCGCGAAGGAGGTGCCCAGCCCCAGCCTCCGAAGGGTGCAGATGATGGGTGACGGCTTGGCGATGAATATGAAGGTCATGGTGTAGGACATGAACACGCCCAGGAGCAGGATGTAGCACAGCTCCCGACCAGACGCCTTGACCAACGGCGTGTCGTTGTGCCGTATGAAGACAACAAAGACCATCATGGTGCACATATACCCAACACACGCAATGGTGATCGGCCCGATGGCCCAAGCGTCCTCCCACATGATGTAGTCCTCGGGAAGGTCGTAGCATCCCATCAGGTCGTGGCGGGGCCACTGTCCTGGGGCGCAGGGCATGCACGTGAACTCATCCGGCAGGTACTCGTAGGGTTCGCAGGGAGTGCAAATCCAGCAGCAGTATTCGCCCGCCTGCATCTTCTTCATCTCATTAGGAGCGCATGGGTCGCTGCACTGAGAGGTGGGCACGTCAGCTCCCCTCGGCCAGCCAATCAGGCCGTCGCTTAGGGAAAGACTTTCCGCCCACTCTCCAACCTGGACGTATGCGAATCTATCGCCGCCTGGCAAGCGCTGGTAGTTGAATATGTTGTATCGTCCCATCCCGTCGCCGTATGCGTCAAACTTCACTTGACTTTCCGAACCTGGGGGTGAGAATGGAGCTGGAGGGAGAAGATGAAGAGGAAGAGGAAAAACCACGTTAATTCATGTGGAAGAAATTTGCTTCTCCCTAGCTTTTTTTCCACCTGGTGTACAAAAGGAACCAAGGCTTGGTGAGGGTTTGCCTGGCTTCTGTGTACGTATTTGTCTCCTCCAGGTCTCCAGTTTCCCTGCCACAGTTCAATAGGAGAACTAAAAACTCTAATTTGCCTAGATGTGCATGTCTCTACCTCAGATACGCCATTCAAAGCAGACCAGCACAGACCCACGAAGCAAAAGGCTAGAAGAGACATATTACGTCATAACTTCTGAACACTCCATCAGATCTGAGGAGATAATGGGAAATCCTACTGCTTTATGTGCCAGGTATAATCTGTTTCTCTCATATAAAGTCTCCCACGCACCTCTATCGCTCAAGGCTCTGGGAGTAAGCGTCCGTGGTCAGCACATTGCGAAATAAGACGCGGGCAAATGAGCACAGATGAGCTGATGCTTCTGTCTAACATTAAGGCCTCGGGGAGAGTGAGATGTTGTGTAACCGATGAAAGGCGGAGAAGACAATGTCCCTCTAGGGACGATGCTGAAATTGTCACAGGTTTATTGTCAAGGGCTCTGCAGGGAAAATATGCCTGGATGTAGAAGATGGAGGATAGAGGCTAGCGCTAGCATTGTGGTGTGTTTAAGTTATAGGAAAAGCATGATCCGTTAATGACTATTGTGTTCTTGTGTTCATCTCCGGTGATGTTCTATTACGTAACGTTAATAACGAGTAGTAACACAGATGACAATTGGGTCGAGCTAAATTGAGGTTAGCATGTTCCATCCATCCTTTACTGAGGGTAAATGGAGCCAATCCCAGCCTCTCCCTTGGATTGCTGGCCAACCAATCACAGAGCACTACACACACATTTACATCCTCAGACAAGCTGTTGCTACCCACTGCGCCGCCTAGTCTTCATTCTCTTTTTTTATCCGAAATAAATAGATGATCGAGCGTAACTTTTGGTCCAAAACTGACGAAGAGTGTTTTCATTGCGTCTCCGTGTGAGTTTCATTCGATCTGTAGCAACATCTGTACAACAACAATCTCTCTCTCTCTCTCTCCTCTCTCTCTTTCACTCTCTCTCTCTCTTTCACTCTCTCTCTCTTTTTCACTCTCTCTCTCTCTCTCTCTCTGTCTTGATTTAAATGACCAATGTCTCTCCGTCTCTATCTCTCTCCCTTTCCTCTCTCGCTCTCATTCTCTGTCTTTATCTCTGTCTCATCTCTCACTCTCTCTCACATTCTCGCTGTCTCTCTCTCTCTCTTTCAATCATCTTTGTATCTCTCTTTTCTTACAGTCATTTTGCAAACTTTGCTGTCATTAGGTTCAAAGCACATTTATCAAAAGCTCTCTCTCTCTCTCTATCTATCTCTGTTTATTTATCTTTCTCCTATTCTCTCTCTCTGTCTATCTTTATCTTATTATCTCGCTCACTCTTTTTCTATCTATCTCTCTGTCTTTATCTTTCTCTTATTCTCTCTCTGTACCTACCTACCCAACTATCTATCTATCTATCTATCTATCTATCTATCTATCTATCTATCTATCTATCTATCTATCTATCTATCTATCTATCTATCTATCTATCTATCTATCTATCTATCTAACTTTTGGACCGTCAGCCGAGTCTGTTTCTGTGTCGCTGATTGTTGTGTTTTTTGAACGTTTCTGTTCGTACAAACCGAAAGTCACAGCGGACTTGATTCGTCACTCGTTCCATATGCTAGGTCTGCAACACACCAAATATCGGACAACTGAAGTTGAGTGTCACTGAATCGACGCAATCTCTCTCGAACATTAGTCCTAGGAGGAGCGACTAAAAACCTCTGCTTGACTGAATCGTCAATAGCTCCAAAACGATGTGTACTGACTGGTGAATGCTGTGAGCTTCCTCTCCATGCTGTGATGATTCGCCAGATAAGAAAAAAGGGTTAGAAGTTATGAACACCATCATTCACGATGGCTCTACCTCTCCGTCTCATTCCCTTCCGTCTCTCGCTCCGTGCACACACTGAGTATTTGAGAACTCCATCCTGAGCCGGAGCGAATTAACCTCACGCAGCCCCACAGTTCAGTTCTCCACAACTCATCTGTTCATTCCCGGACGAGATGTCACTCGACCCTGGATAATGTGCAATCATCCCTCGGCAGCGGCAGATGCTGAACGCACCGCTGTATTTAATCATCATCATCTGTAACAGGATAATTAACTATATTATAATTATCCGTTACCAGAACTAATGGCGCTTAATTGCCCTTTGAGACGCGGTGCAAACTATAGACATACCGTTTGTGGAATAATCACCTCGCTGGGATTGTACAAGTGATGGACCGATCATATGGATCAGGATTCGATTCCACGCAGAGACCTCGTGAGATCTGTTCTGGATTCCGAAATCTATTAGCTAATCAAGCATGAAAGTTACAAATATTTGCACTGGTACGAAAAGAAAAGAATGCAAAAATTCGGGGCAAAGCAGGAACAGACTTTGGAATTGGGAGTTATGAAATCCATGAATTCCAAGAACAATTTGCCCTTGTTTTCTGGGATTAGTTTTTTTGGATTGTTTATTGCGAGTAGATAACTGTTGACGCTTGACCTTTTGTTGAGGACCCAAACAATTGCTAAAAATGAAAACCTGACACGTCTCATATTTTTTAAAGGTTTGAGTTTTTGAAATTTGGGACAGAATTTTTTAACAATAGTTTACGTCGTTTGAAGGTGATGATTTATTCTCTGGGTTGATGACCAAAATAAAACTTTTGTTATTATGCGAACATAAGCACCTTCTTGCTTTCATGGTGTTTTGACTTTACAACCCAAACTTCTCTCTAGTGACTCTTTTGCATGAATAATAGATGAAAAATGGTAGCGTTAAATATTTTTTCTAAATGTAGTAGAGTATATTCCCTTTAGGGGGTGCTATGATTCCACTTGTTATGTCCAAATTGAACATATATTGCCCATATGCGATTTTTAATATTCTCATATATACTTCATATTGTTGTTTATACATTAATTTATGCTTAATTCTTCCATTGTTATTTAGCCACTATGTCGCTGAATAAGGTGTTTTTATTTGGATTTATCTCTTAGCCAGTAGCTTAGCCAGTGCTAAGTGTCACTCCGTGGCTTGTGATTCTTATTTCAGTTATTGACCCAAGAGAAATATATATACCTAATTTTATGTGAATATAATAAGCACGACCCACATTTTTGAGCATTTTAGCCATTTAATTCGAAACGTTTGGGTTTTAAATGCTCCACGTGACGTTTTACGATTTAAAACTTTGCAGATGCAACACTGTCCATCCAACCATCCATCTCTCTATCTATCTGACTGTCTGTCTGTTTGTCTGTCTCCCTCTCTCTTTGCCTTATTCTCTCTCTCTTGATCTATCTATCTATTTTCTGCACAATTTCTCTATCTGTCTGTCTGTCTATCTATCAGTCTGTCCATCCATCTTTCTATCCATCCATCCTTCCATCCATCATCCTACCATTCATCCATCTGTCTATCTATCTGACTGTCTGTCTCTCTTTCCCTTATTCTCTCTCTCTCCATCTCTCTCTCTCTATCTATGAATCTGTTCGTCTCATCTATCCATCTGTCCATCCATCCTTCCTTCTATCCATCCTTATATCCACAAATCCATCCATCCATCCATCCATCCATCCATCCATCTATCTCTGACTGTCTATCTGTCTGTTTCCCTTATTTCTCTCTCTTTAAAACAGCTATTTATTGACGTACACCTGTACATTGCTGCTGGAGCAGATGTTTGGCTTGCGTGATTTTTTTTTTAATGGAGTAGAATAACCTCAGGTAGAGTAAACGAACGGCGCCTGAAATAGCCGTATCGATCTCAGCGGTGGCAGCACGAGCAGTTCAACCTGTGTTTCTCACTGTCAGAAGCTTCCAGAGATTAACGAGACCTGCTTCCGTGAGAATCTCTCCTCAGACTGGTTTACCACCGCTCCTGTTGTTAAGAACATAGTAATCACCTTTCAAACACTTTTTTAAAATCTAAAATTAAAAATTTCGAAGAAACGAATGAAAAAGCTTCGCATTTACATTTAGTTTTACATTTTTTTGCTTGCAATTACGTTTGCTTTTTTTTCCCGTTTCGTTTGAAACTTTTTTTTTTCCGCTTCAGTTTTTTCGCTCGCTTATTTTTTGCGTTTGGATTTTTGACCCAAGCTTCACGTGGGGGCGGACCTTACTCTGATTAGCTGTGAGGTGATTGACAGCTGCGATGGACTTCATTCATCAGTAATTAATTAATACTTTTTCTACCTCGTGCATATAGATATTTGCACCCAAGCAAAACTGACGACGAGTGTTTTCATTGCGTCTCCGTGTGAGTTTCGTTCGATCTGTTTGCAGCAACATCTGTACAACAACAGTATCTCTCTCTCTTTCCTTTTCTCTCTCTCTGTCTTGATTTAAATGACCAATGTCTTTTGCAATGACCAAGTCATTTTGCAAACTTTACTGCAATTTGGTTCAAAGCACTTTTATGAAAAGCTCTCTCTCTCTTTATCTATCTCTCTTTCTTTATCTTTCTCCTATTCTCTCTCTCTGTCTATCTTTCTCTTATTCTCTCTCTCTTTTTCTATCTATCTCTCTGTTTTTATCTTTCTCTTATTCTCTCTCCCTCTACCTACCTACCTAACTACCTTTCCATCTATCTATCTATCTATCTATCTATCTATCTATCTATCTATCTATCTATCTATCTATCTATCTATCTATCTATCTATCTATCTATCTATCTATCTATCTATTCTCTGTCTCTCTTTTTCAGTCTCTTTCAGAGAGAGATATTTCTCTCTCTCTCTCTCTCTCTCTCTCTCTCTCTCTCTCTCAGTGTTCTCTCTCAGGTGATATGTTCTTGTCAGTTGCTCTTTAAGCTCGATGGCAGATATTTTGGGTTTTGACAGAGACTGCGATTGCGATGTGACATCACCGCTGAGCTCGATCCTCTCGACTTTCAGGCAGCACAACATGTCAGTGTGACACACAAAACTCGTCTCCACTGATACCAGTCGCCTTCCGTCTTAAGCACAAGCATCCAAACGTGACTTCTGTTCTGAGAAGAGACGAGACGAGGGATGAGAGGAGAGATCTAATCTCTAGCGTGTCTATCTGTCTGTCTGTCTGTCCATCTATCTATTCAATCATCCATCCATCTATCTATCTACATGTCTGTCCATATATCTATCTATCCATTCATCCATCCATCCCTGCCTCCCTCCATCCATCCATCCATATCTATATCTATCTATCTATCTATCTATCTATCTATCTATCTATCTATCTATCTATCTATCTATCTATCTATCTATCTATATATTCGTCCATCAATTCATCTGTCCATGCATCTATTCATCCATCCATCCATCATCCTATCGTCCTTCCATCCCTCTATTTATCCGACTGTCTGTCTGTATGTGTCTCTTTCCCTTATTCTCTCTCTCTCTCTCTCTCTCTCTCTCTTTCCCTCTCTCTCTCTCTCTATATATATATATTAGTCTGCCCGTCCATCAATCCATCCTTCCACATACATTCCTACCTACCTACCTGTCCATTAGTCCATTAGTCCATCCATCCATCCATCCACCCATCCATCCATCCATCCATCCATCCATCTATCTAATACTCTCTCATTACTCTACTCCTTTACTCTTACAGGCGTGTCTTTTGTTTTACTCCTCCGTACTGTACTCTCTCATTACTCTACTCCACTACTTTACTCTTACAGGCGTGTCTGTTGGTAAAACCCAAAGTGGCTTGGCCAAACAACAATCCGGTATTGTTTGGGAAGCGTGATGAGTCTGTTCTCAGACGAGGCGGCTGATGATGCGTAAGTGATGCGGTTGGTGCTGATGCTGATGGAGGAAGCGGAGTGTGTGCTGCTGATGGTGGGCGATTGTTTTGTTCGCGGTGTGTGTGGGTTGAAAGTGTCTGAGAAACACAAACATTCGCCAGCGTCTTGCTCCCGTACCCGCCTGTGCCGCCTACCCGCTCCACCTTCAGAACCCCACCGCCTCAGCTCGGACTGCTGGACTTCTGCAAGAATCTCATCCTTGTGTATATAGAGAACATACAATTCCATCCATAAAACTTCGTTTCAAAATGTTTTCTAGTTCTAGTTCAAGTTCTATCTAGTGCATTATACTGAACATTTCGTACTGTGTATTGATTCATTTATTCATTCGTTCATTTAAGATTTCATGCTCAATTTGAGACTGTGCTATGTGACATTTTTTATAGAAAAGTGAATCATTTTAATGTTTCATAAAGACGTGATTCTATATCATGTTATTCTACAAAATTCTGTAGTATACGTTTTTTTTTCTATATAATGTTATTCTACAATTGATGAAAGATGTAAAAACATGTTTAATTGTGTAATTTCTTTAAATATTAATATGTAAAGAAATATTTATTAAAGAAATTAGACAATGAAATATTTTTTTAAATAATATATATATATTTTTAATACATTTTATTTTTATATTTGATTATATCTATTTTAATCTAAACATACAATTACTAGCTTATTTACTATTAAACCCTCACACCACACACCTCTCATAGTAGCAAAATATTACGTGTTTACACAAACATAAGTCATCCGGGAATATAAGCTTCCCTCCGAAATTAAAATTCCAAAATTAAAAATCCATTAATAGGCCAACATACGCACCTCTTTACTTTCTTGACATTCCAGAAGCCTAAAATTCTGGCTAAATACTTCTCTTAATAATACTTCTTTTTCATCTTTTAACAAACCTAACCGATGACTTTTTAACCTGAATAATAAATAAAAAAATTATATATCAAATAAAAGTTGATAAAAGCCAATAAAAACTTATCTGCATGTCTGCCTCCGGAACCACTATTTAAAGACCATTATCTAAAGAAATAATAAAAATAGAAATAATAATATATTATTTAAAATCTTTCAAATGATTTGTCATTGGCCCTGACTTGAAATACGATTGCTGAAAAACGGGCGCTTATATTTACGTGCATAATTGAAGTATGCACATATAAGCACTTTACAAATTAAAAACTTTAGTTTTTTTAAGTGTGTAACATTTGTAAAGTTGGTAAAGGGGTGTTTACATTTGCGTAAATACGGTACAGTGTCGCATAGTCAGTATTTTAAAAAACGCCGCCATTCGCTTCTACTCGCTTCTTAACTCCATCCTCTGCTTCTCTCTCTCCGTTTTTCCAAGGCTGCGTGACGACGAGTATTTCTGCTTCTCTTTCCCGGTTTGCCTTCTGTCTCTCTCTCTCTCTCTCTCTCTCTCTCTCTCTCTCTCTCTCTCTCGCTCGCCCCTCACGTCTTTGATTCCGCGCTTGAAAAATGAAGATGGCGAACTTCAAAGAGAATGTTCTTGTGCTGATGTGCACCAGCCCACTCAAGCGCTCCTCTGTCATTTTATCTGCCAAATCTCTCTCCTCCTTTCCTCCTGTCTTTCTCCAGCATTCTCCTTCCCTGTCTTCCTCCTCTCGCTCTGTTCTTCCTCTCCCTCTCTCTTTCCCCTCCTCTCCTGCCTCTTTTTATTCGCTCTTCCTTCCCCGTTAACCAAGGTTTTTCTAACCAGACTCCTCCTTTCTTGATCTTTCTCTCTCTCAATCACTCTCTTTTTCTCTCCTCAAACTCACTCTTTCTCTCACTCACTCTCTCTCTCCAAAATTCTCCCTCCCTTATCTCTTTTTTTCTCTCTCTAGGTTTCCCTCCTCTCTGACTTCCTCTTTCCTGTTATCTCCCATTCGTTCTATCTATCTATCTATCTATCTATCTATCTATCTATCTATCTATCTATCTATCTATCTATCTATCTATCTATCTATCTATTCGTCCGTCCGTCTGTCTGTCTCCCTTTCTATCTATCTCCCTTTCTATCTATCACCTTTTCTATCTATCTATCTATCTATCTATCTATCTATCTCTATCTATCTCACTGTCTTTCTGTCTCTTTCCCTTATTATCTCTCTCTGTCTCTGTCTATTTGCTCATCTCGCTCTTCTTCTCTTTTTCTCACTCTTTTACTTTTTCTCTCTCTCACTCTCTGCTACTTTATCCTGGTGTCTACCCCTGGTTGTAGCTTTGTCTCTATTTTGCGTGAAACTTTCTAAGAACAGTGCATTTTTTTTAAATTATTTTATGAATATCGTCATGTTCATGAATTCTATCTGCGCAGTCTACACAAATTCTAATGCAACACAGTTTTAGTTGTAAGTTTATCTTAAATTCTATCAATTCAATCTTAAACATAAAATGTGTGTGTGTGTGTGTGTGTGTGTGTGTGTGTGTGTGTGTGTACACATAATACACAATAGAGCATATTATATAAAACAAACATTTTTCAGGTAATGGATATTTATCTATTCCTGTCTGCTGTAATAGAATAGAATAGAACATTTGCTGTAATTTACTGTGATTTCCTGCCCAACTTTACTCAGTATTCCAAATAGATTTTCGTTTTGATTTCATTTTGTTTGAGTTCATTTCCATGACTCCCTTTTATCTCTTATTTATAATGTAACACTGAAGTATCATTTCAAGGTGTTGCTGTTTCTGAAGTTTCATCTTTGACGGTTTCCGAAGAAGTTTTTTTTCATTACCTTTTTCATTTCTTCAATTTTGAACTTCTAGCTGGCATTTTCTTCCTCTCCTTCTCTCTCTTGCTCTCTCTCTCTCTCTCTCTCTCTCTCTCTCTCTCTCTCTCTCTCTCTCTCTCTCCCTCTCTCCCTTTTGAGCCTGTTTGTGCGCAGTCAGATAAGTGCGGCGTAATCCCATCTACTTTCCACGCCAACTTGAGCATGCTGAGCACTTTTACAGTTTATTTTTACCTGCTTTTTTCTTCTCCCCTCACCTGTCAGTCAGTGCCAAGCTCCCAGCAGCTCTGACAGAAGATGCTCGACTCTTGCCTCATTCTCCCAGTCACAATCAAGACTCACAGTGTCTCTAATTACGGAGCTCGCAAACCTGTCGCTTCAGCGGCACAAAGTGACACGGGTTCACGGCAAACGCGACAAATAGACACCGCCCGTCTAAACGCCATTAAAGTGCGCACTAGTTGGAAAGACCTGTAGCGGCGAAAACGGGAAAAGTTTGAGGGGAAAAAAAATGGGAAAAATTATCTGAGGGATCATTTATGTGAATATGACACCCACTTTGTTATATGTGTTAATACGGTAATTCAAATTTTTCAGGCAAGTGTTCATTCATACATTCACTTTCTGCATTTTTCTAACCTCCCGCAACTCTCATCTCCCTGAACTCTTCCCGATACGGTATTCTCAGAGTGGGACACAGACACACACATTCACACTCCCTTTCACCCCTTTGGCCAAACAACTCCATTTCTCCTGAAATACATGTTTTTGAACTGTGGGAGGAAAGCGGAGACCTGGAGGAAACCCACACTAGCACCCTGAGAACACACACATATGACTGCCCACAATCGAGCCTCAAACTTGAATGTTGAATGGATCTTCAAATCAAATCAAATCACTTTTATTGTCACTTAAAAGTGAAAAGCTTAGGTGCAAACTCCAGACAGTGCAGACGTCAGTATTTTATATTTTGCACTGTACAAGGCAAGATACAATTACAATTAGCTACGATTAGATCGACAGACGGACCGCGATAATCAAGACGCTGCATCGGTCCGTCACGGTGAAAAGAGCTGAGCCAAAAAGCAAAGCTCTCGATTTACCAGTCGATCTACGTTCCTACCCTCACCCAGGCCACCAGAAAGAACAAGATCCGGAGCACAAGCGACAGAAATGAGCTTCCTCCGCAGTGTGGCTGGGCTCTCACTCAGAGATAGGGGGAGGAGCTCGGCCATTGGGGAGGAGCTCGGAGTAGAGACGCTCCTCTTCCAGGTTGAGAGAGGCCAGGTTAGGGCATCTGAAATGAACGCCAAGCTGCTGAGGTGTTCCGGGCATGTCCCACCGGGAGAAGACCCAGGGGCAGACCCAGGACCTGCTGGAGAAACTATGTCTTCCGGCTGGCCAGGGAACGCCTCGGAATTCTTCCGGAATAGCTGGAAGACTTAGCTGGGGCAAGGGAACCAATCGTGGAGCAAACAACCGCCATTGTCCCGCCCCCCATGACAGGTCCTAAAATTCAAATGGGCTAAACAGAGATCGGAATTAACATTTACTCTCAACATCACAGTAAAACCTCTGGCCAAAGTGGGCCAGCATCCTCTGATTCCCAATGGGGCGACTGTGCTGCTAGACCGGAAGCTTCTGGATACCACGCCACTGGCCAACAAGACCAGAAGCTCTCCAACCTTCAGCATGATCCAGCAGCCGCAATGGCTGGTCCATTTTGATAAGTCTGGGCCTCCTTATTGAGGCTGTTACCCCCGCGACCCGGCGATAAGTGGCAGAAGACGGTATGGTTATTATGTACCCTAACTCTTCAAGGTGCTACGCCACTGCCCGGCAACTTAAAAACTGAAGTGGACCGGAGAAACACAGTAAGGAGAACAAACTGCAGCTAGTTACCTCTGAAATTAACATGCAGCAGGAAGTCCCGGTAGAGTTTCCGTCCGTCCAGACTCCGCATGGCATCACACAGGCGCGTGGTGTTGGCGCACAGAGTCCGCTGCATGCGGTGCAAGGCGTGGGCCATTGCGTACACGGCGTTGATGACGAACATGATCTTTGATTCTGGTTCGAAATGCGATTCGTCGATAGTCAATTCCGGGTCGCAAGGTGGCTTGGGCGTCCCAGTCCGGGCGGAGAGGGGGCCACCCAACGAACATTGAAATTTCTGCTCCCAGAACTCGCGGAACCAGGGGTTGCGGTGGTTGTTCAGAGGCGTGAGGCTCTGGAAGTAGCGGTTGAACTCTGGAACGGGGTGAGCCGCCAGTTCCAGGGTGATGGCGCCATCGGCCGTGACCTCGTTCCCCTTCACGATGCTTTCCTGAGCTCCCCATCCGTCGCTCGCCACCCACAGAAACGAGGCGTTGAGTCGAGCCGCCGCCGCGATGAGTTCCCTAGCGTCATCACTTCTCAGGAAAAGCACCGCCACACGGGCCGTCGGTTTCTGTAGAAGCTGTCGCACCACGGCTTCGTACGAGGAGCGCTTGGCACTAGACCGGCCCACTTTTTCGGACGTAGCGATGCAGATGTTTCTCAAACGGGCTTGCTGCTCAAAAGCCTCAATGCCGGTCTCTCCGTAGTCGCCCTCGGAAGCAACAGTCGAGACGTAGGTCCAGTTAAACGCCCGCAGGATCTCCGCCATAGCCTTGGCCTGGTAGAAATCTGGCGGAACGGTCCGTGCAAAGTAGTCGTAACGGGATTTATCGCTGAGCTTGGCGCTGGTGCTGGCGTAGCTGATCTGAGGGATCTGGAATAGCCGCAGCAGGTTGGCAACCTGGGAGGAGGACACACAAACAGTGTTGGATCAGTGCTTCTGTAAATGAATGACCAGCTTATGAATGAATTATCCCGTGTCTATGGTGAATCATATATCCTTTTTTGACTCATTTGATTAGATTAACTCAATTAAGAGAACGCAGACAGTCTCAGCGGGCACGATGTTGCTTTTCTTGCGGGATATGGTTGTAAAAATGCTCAAAGTAAGTATATTTGTTTTGTATGCTAGTTCTAAAATTCCATTCTTGAGCCATTACTTGTGGACTACTATATATTTTTTGCCACACATTTTATTATTAGGGATTTGGTTATCATTGTATTAATTTGAGGCTTGAATTTTGTGTCTTAACACAGTCAGAATTTTATTGATTTATGAACTCAAGACCTCCTTACGTATTAAATCGCAACGCTATAACTGATCATTATTACAATCCGTTTTACATTGATTTCCTGAATCTTGGCCAGTTATTGACAAGTGTGGACCATTACCCAGACTCTCAATTCACTTATATTCAAAAATCAATGGAATAAGTTCAATTCTCATTCTATGCATCCAAAACCAGAAGAGCGTGAAACCTGTTTTCATGCTTCATGCAACCTCAAGTGAGTGAAACTGACATCGCTTTTAGGAATTAAACCGATTGCTTGATTCCTTCAAATGCCGAGATCCGTGTCGTAAAAAAATGCAAAAAAACACAGAACTAAAAAAGTCCATTGTGAGGTCATGATACTCCGAGCTCTTTGCTAATTCAGGCAAATTAAGCATTGAACGGAAGAGTAAGACATTCAGGGTCGGACCGTTTATGAATAGAGGATTTCCAGAGGCGTGTCATATGCAAAAGTACGACAATTCCCATAGCCGTGCCACTGGAGGCACTAGCACGCTAACACACAATTGCAGAGCCGCAGCGCTAATCCAGGCACGTACAGGAGGCAAGGAAATAGACGCTGGTGGATTTACATGGTAGAAGAATAGAAAAGGGGCTGGCGCAGTTTTATTTGAAGGCAGCCGTCTAAATAATGTATTGTGTTCTTCACAGTCGATCGGGGAAACGAGCAGGGATTTGGTCTTGCCAAGTGGGTTTCTGTGCAGAAATATGTGATTCACAAAATCAACTCTGGTCATTTAGATGAGATGAATTCTTTCGTTTGTGTAACGTCTGTATAATGCGCCCGTGATTAAGGAGTCGGGGATGTTTGCGAGCGGAAGGAATGCAACAGTTCCAACTGACTTTATGTCCGTTTATAATTAAGACAAAGACTCTTTGTTTGCACAAATTTTCCCTCATTTCTAATTCTTTCATATTTACTTGGTTTATTTACAGCTTAAACGAAACACGCTCTCGTGAATTAATATTGTTAATAGAAGAACTCTTCTGCACACGTTCAAGGATCAGCAAATCTCTCCATCTATGGACCAAATTTGAGGACACACCCTTGTCAACGATCTAGCCAATCAGAGACAAGCACACACTTACACAAACTGACCTCAATCATTTGATGGGCTGGTTTTGGACTATCAAAAGCGTCTATCAAAAGAGCCCCTCGTTTCCATCACGAAATAAAAGGTACTATGCTTCTCACGTTGAGGCAAAATCTGGACCTGGCCACCAATCCAGAGTGTGTTCTGCCTCCATTGGCTCCATCTCCACAGGAACCAGAAGTTCTCCGCAGTCCAGGAAGCAAACCAATGCAATTTTAAGTGTACTCTAAAGTGTGTAGGCACTGACCTGTATGGAGACGCTGCTAAAGGAACCCCCAATAACACCGGCGATGGCTAGTGGACTGTCTTCCTGAAGAGCGTAGGAGCCGTCAGGACAGATGAACTCGGTGTCGTCCACTTTTGTAAGAGAGGCCCTGACAAACTCCAGAGCTTGTTCCAGAGCGTACGTGTCCCTCGAGCAGGTGTCCAAGATGTGGACGCCGAGGGCCACGCCCGGAAGCAGCCCCAGGTCCATGTTGATCTGATCGATGGCGTAGAGCATCGCCTCCAGACGCTGTATCCCACGGTCCTCATTGATCCGGCCGCATTCGTCTATGCCCGCTCCCTTCTCATGGATGGGGAACAAGCCACCCAATACCAGGTCTCCGTCTATTTTAATTTCTCTGCGGGGTGAGTCTCCACTGGAGAGGAGAACCCCGGCCCCAAGCAGGACCAGTAGCAGAGCTCGGACGGCCGAGGACATCATTTAAGGAGGGATGATGATGGAGTTGTGGCGCTGAGGAGGGGGAAGGTGAGTGTCAGAGGCATGAAGGGTCCACGGAAGGCTCTGCGGGCTCACTCATAGAGATCTGCGGCCCTGGATTCCACTTTCGAGCTGGAACGAAGCAGACAGAGAAAAAAAGCATTTAGTTTGATCCACTTTTTTTCATGACGCATCCATTCTGAGAGATACTGAGAGAGTACATTGTGCCTTCTTTGTCCCACGTAGATGTAGCATAACCAGAGGTGTAAAGTCCTTGAGTACACTTTAGGATTTTTTGTAAATTATGTAAATATACAATATGTATACATATGTATAATACAATTGATTCTAAAAAAAAAAAAAAGTAAGACGAACGCAAAAAAGTAAATCTTTACTTGTATTACTACTTGTACTTTATTAATTGCGTGGATTTATTGGGACTGCGTGGATTTAAATGTCGCTTATATTTTTGATACTCAGTACAAGTACAAAGTAGCCAAAAATACTAATAAGTAAAAAAATATTTCCAACATTTATAAAATTTGCTAAAATAGTGTACTCAAGTACTATACAGCGCTGAGTATAACAAAGTAATTCCACGAAAATGGATTTTTGTCTCTGCGATTTTATCTTGACTAACTACTCTGACTCAAACATTTTTCTTACACATGTATAAATATAACAAACAGATAACCGATGGCGGAACATCAACCATGCACAGTTGAAAAAGACGTAACGTCCATTAAGATTTGGATGACAGATGAAAGCAGATTTACGCTCGCAAGGATTATTATCCCCTGTTTAGCAGACCAGGCGTTTTGATTGTGTCTGTTCATTGATTTTTTTTTACTTCTTGCCCATGTTCTTCATTTTCGACTGTTTTGTCCGAAGCCTGTTCCAAAATGGAACATACAAAACACTACAAAAGTAGTTTAAAGTCCAATGTACAGCACAATGAAACCACATTATAAAGCTCAAATCTGATTCCGCTTTTGCGCTGAAACTGTCCAGAAGGAGGCCTTGATACCCAAGCCTGGGTTTTGATCTCAGGGCTTGAGCAGGGAAAAATATCCCTAATCTGATTCCTCGCTGAAGAGTGGGCGACTGGTGGTGGAGGCTCGATTTCCGAGGTGTGTTAGATGCCTCGTTGGGCTTCTGTGGTTCTGGCAGCTACACAAAGACTCCCAGCCTGGCCTGAAGATGCCTCCGAGGCGGGATAACACGCCAGCGAAGTGATGCTATCTCCACCGTGCAATGCAACACAAAACACAACACGCCAGCCTCTGGCAGCATCACACCGACGGCAGCTTTCCTCATTATCCCGGGCTGCCAGGATTCTGTCCACCAGCTTGGTGCTAACAATGGAGCTCTTGCTGGGCAGAAGCTACACGGTTTTAAAGCGTCTGTGCTCGCTCACGCACTTCCCGTCTCCGCTAAGAGGTCGGCGGGAGATCTGGAGGGTCGGGGGAACGGGAGGGGTAAGTGCTTTTTGCTTTGATGGCAGGAGCTCGGACTCTTCAGAAGTGGACGGCTGTTGTTTTAGCACACTGGCTCTCTGTGGCCACACTGGGGGGAGGAAGATTCACGCCAGTCCCTTCTACAACAGCCCTGATGGGGAACACAACAGACACCAGTCAGTGCGGTTTGACTGGACGAGAACTTCGCATTTCTTATTTGTTGGAAAGGCAAAACTTCCCATATGTGTTTTTTTGGTGTTTACATGTGAAAGAAATTACGTTTGTGTGTGTCGTAGTGAACAATCACCATGTGAAAGCTTGGAAATAGCATCAAATGTCCATGCTTCCGGTTCTAGCGAGGTGGTAATTTTTTATACATTTTGCGTTGGTGAACCGAGGTACCAACTTTAAATATGTATGTCCTCCATATTCCAAAACGTGCATTTTTCTCCAACTCGGTCCGGCGCCTTTGTCAGAACCCGATGTGGCCCGCGAATCAAAAACACATACACAAACAAATACATCCATTGTATTTGCATTATACAGATACATATACATATACACATCGTATTTATGTGTATATAAGCATCCCGAGAATTTAAGCACCATCCTAATTTTTTAGGCACTAAAAAAAAAGAAAATAGTGTTTTTAATTAACGTTTCTGGTTCAACTACATTACTATTCTCCTAAACATACTTTTTTGCTTTTTTTTCAACAAACCTAACTTGTCACTCGTACATAAAATAAAAAAAAATAAAAGGGGTTCTTCTGTTTGCGTAAATTATACTATATATATATTCTTTATATGAACAACCTGCTGCTCTTGGAAACTGTCTGAATACAAATACCAATTTGAAATGTGCAATTGAATGCTTTCACTGCTCAGAGGTTTCAACTGTAATTCATTTCTTTTATTAGGTATGTCTCAAATCAGCTGAAATATAATAGCAGCTGAGTACTATTGTGCACAAAGGAAACCCCTGTGTATAATTTGTGTTAATGAATTATTTACACACCCTTGTTAGCTGGCACGCAAATCTTGGACCAGGTGTTTGCATGTGAAAAGACTTTTCAGGTTTGGCCATTTAATCACTTTTATAATTAACTTTACAATTCAGTTAGTGAAACCTAGACTCATCCAGACTATTGTCTAGCTTCACATCAGCGGAACGTTTCGGCTGTTCACTTAGAACCAGTACAGAAAATGCAAAAATGCATGTTACTATAATTTATTAAGACTGCCATAATCGTCTCATTTCCACATTTATTTCTCTGTAAGGAAGTCTTTGCCAAGAACGACAGAATGTTGGAACTAAAGAGAGGGTTGTAGAAAGAAAAACGCGTGTTTAAGGGGGATAGAGAGATAGAAAGATGACTGAAGGAGGAAGAAGAGAGAGGAGTATGACTGGTCACAGCAGCGTGACCATCAGGAAGATCCAGACTGGATTATAAAGAGTAGAACAGGTCTGAAGAGGTACAAGTAAGTCTGAATAGAGAACAACATAAAAAACTAGGGATCAAGTCTGGATGAAAAACGTAGCACTAGTTAGAGAGGACTTTGACTGGAAAAGTAGTGTTGAAAAAGAAAGGAGAAAGGGCAAGAGAAGACCACGGGAATTGTGTAACGGAAGCAAGCGGCTCAACTGAGGAGAGAGTGAAAGAACACGAAAGAGAAAAAGGGGTAGATGTCTAGTACACAAAGACGCAAAGAGACTTGTGAATTATGACTGAAGAGACAAGGTCCAAACTGAACAACAAGAGCTAGGAAAGGCTGGTGAGAAGAGAAAATGGATTGAACGGGAAAGAGTGATATAGTCTGAAGATGGAGCCACGTTGGCGAGGGAAGACGCCAGGATAGCATGATGAAAGAAAAGAGACTTGGACAGGAGGCAGAATGGTAGGACGGAAGAAGTGACAAGAGGTCGATTGAAGCTAGAGGGCTGGGAGAGGCGGCAGACTACTGGAAGAGGCTTGAACAAGAAGAGAGTTTGAAGAATGAAGAAGACAAATGAGACAAACTGAAAGCAGAATGCTATCACAGATGGCAGATTAGTAGGACAATAGAGATATGGGTATGGCTGACGAAGAGACAAGGATCGGACTGGGTGGGACATATAGCTATGATGGAACAAAAACTGAAAAAGGACTGAGGAGAGACGTTCATGCCAAGGAACCTTACTAAAACAGCAATGGGATGTAGGAAAGAAGAATATGGATTGAGAGAGGCTGAGCTATTATGGAAATCAGTTCCTTTGGAGATTAGTAAACTAGTCAACTCTGTAGAAACCAATGTGACGTTTGTTGAGGTAAGTTTGTCAAAATGGCCACTAGGGATCATATCATAACTGTGCAAAATTGCATTTAACCATTCAATGAAATGACTCAAATCAAACCCGGCGCAGTGGGCGGTCTTATTCCATGCTCCAGGACACTTAGCTGTAGAACTTATCGGACAGGGATTTAAACCCACAACACTTGAGTGGCAGGTCCAACTCCATCCCCAACTGCAAGGTCAATAACATTGGGTGGCATTCATCAGCTGATATAGTCGACATCCATGTACTGTAAGTGTTGGTAACTCTACTCTATGAGTTGTCTCCACCACATTAACCAAACTCGTGGTTTTCCAGGCTGAGAAGACAGATTACAGAGGGATACGTATCACGAACCCACGCACCTGATACCAGTTACAGCTCATTAGGAGCCTCTGTTGTCATCTAAATCTCTTTAAAGTTGCCATGTGTTCATTTAGCCCAGGTCTTGCGTTCACAACCTGCCCGCCAGGTTTACAAAGGGTCCGAGTAAATGCAGGTCAGAAGCTCCATCTCGTGAAACTAGCATTCCGTCTGTGGTGGTAGATAATTGCGGCGTGATGTTGGTGTTTGACGCGCTTGGACGGGTTCAGACAGTTTCTTTTTTATTTGTGAAATATGGTGTTGTGTACACAAGCCGCGCGCTGTTTCCCAGTGCAGACGGAGATCTTTATGAGGAGCTGGAAAGAAAAACCACTTGAGGTCTTTGTACACGGGGACGGCTCTAAGCTTCAAACCTGGCACCACAACACACACATGGACCATCAATCTCTACTACCGAGAGCCAGAAAACTCTTCCTTCTCGACGCAAGGAAGCTGTGTGGCTGGTTTAGCGGACAGAGTGGAAGCGGAGGCTCGTTAGAACGCATTCGGATCGAGCGGACTCTTCTTCGGTGCATTGGTGCGTCGTTAACGCAATAATGTGGGGATCTTTGCCTGCCATGCACATAGGAATCTCTTTAGGTCAAACTGCACGCACACACATCTAGCTCTTACAAACTGTTCATGTGTGAAAGAAAACCTTCTTTGTCTTCGCTTAGCGACAAACAACAATGGATGCTGCACAAAGCCGATCCGTTCACTGATAAGCGAACAAATGCAGATCAGGAGAGGACCTTTGAGTTGCCGACACCATGAAATATTAAAATTATTCCATGTAGCTGCGGTAAGGCCACTGATCCATAAACACAAAAACTCCACACACTGCAGTTTTAGAAACAGGGACCGTGAGTTTTATTCCGCCTTCTGCTTGGTTCGAAAATCCCTTGTTTTCCTGAAATGCCAAGCGAGCTTAATGTTAATTGCATTTTGTGGATTACGATGTTTCGAGGAGCGCTTGGATAGCGATAAGGTGTGTCAAACTCACCTGGTCTCGAGTGCTGAGATTTTGAACCGACTTTTTGGTTTAAAACTTTTTTTAAACTCACACAAAAAACCCTTTGCTGTGAGCTTACTTCTAACGGAACTCTACAAAGCGCAAAAGTCTCTCTCTTACGTTTATTTCTCTTTCTTTCTTAGCCAACGTTGTTGAATTGCTTCCAGACTAGTCATAGCACCTTTTACATGTAGCTTTTACTCGATCGTGTACTGTACTGTGCGGTTAAGTTTGATTTTGTTGACAGTTTAGCCATTCGCTCTTCCAGAAAATTCTCCCAGACCGATTTGGACGTTCGTACGGGGAAGAAATCCCATCACAGATCACATGGCACACCATTTACGTCTCACACACCAAATCAGTCCTGCCGTTCTAAAAACACCATTTCTTTCCTTTTCTTGCGTCGCCGCCAACACATTCAGGTTAAACAGTGACCGCCACGTCTCCGTCAGTAATTACTATCATCAGGAAGTTTGTGTTTCAGTCTAGTGGAGACGAGCGTCACGCTGTGTTTGATAGTCTCTTCGCTTCCAGTGTCGTCTCCCAAATCCACAATAATCAAACATGAGGTTCTTCAACTGGGGTTCAAAAGCAGAGAACAAGTTGTTTTATTCATCTAGACAACTCTATGATCTTAAACCAAGTGCTAGGATTCCGCAAGAACGAATTTTTGAGCAAAAAAAATGTTGATGTGAAAATAAATGTGAAAATTATAATTTTTTTAAAAGGTAGTTTAAGGAGGGAATCAGATACAATATATTAAAATGGTTGAATTGCATTACAAGAAGTTAATCAGTGTTTATAATTATTTCCATAATTTGATTTTCTGAGGTTAGCAGTAAAACCTGACATATAATTGGTTGTCCGGTTAATTTATACATATTAGCCAAAACAAATCCTAAAACAAATTTTTGCTAAAAGGTTACACTATTTTACTGTATTTCGTTCTGCATTCAGTAGAAAATAAGCTAAATTACATATATACGATATTAATATATATTGTAAAACCTATAATTGAAGGCCATGGCATTCTAATTTTCAACCCTTCCGTCATGGTGGCCTTCTATTAGAGGTGGCGCTGTTTTTATATTATTGTGTAACAAAACAATGAGTGAACCGGTGGTATTTTAAAGAAAATACATTTTATTCAAGAGAATGCAGATCACACATCTTGTGTATGGCAAAAATAACAAAATATTAATGACAGTTAATCACATGACAGCACATTTATTTATATATTACATGTATAAAAGTGGTAAACTATAATGATATGATTCAAAGTGAAAAAATGAATTGTTCTTTGTACAAGAAAGCTATAATGACGTTAAAACACAGTACGTTTGTTAACAACCGATGGAACAGAATGAATTAACCAATTATAGACCAATATGTAGAGAACTATCCAATCTTCCATTTTTATCAAAAATTCTTGTAAATGTGGTTTCGGGTCAACTTTGTGTGTTCCTGGAACAGAATGATAAATTAAAAAAATTTCAATCAGGTTTTAGACCAAACCATAGTACAGAAACGGTGCTCATTAGAGTTACAAATGATCTCTTAATGGACTCGGATGAAGGGAACATTTCATTATTAGTTCTCCTGGATCTTACACTACTTGTTGAAGAGACAAGGGCCAAACTTAACAACAAGAGCTAGGAAAGATTTGTCGCGTTGGACACTATAAACCACAATATTTTAATAGATTGCCTTGAAAACTAAGTTGGGGTTTCTGAACGCGCGTTAGATTGGTTTAAGTGATACCTGTCAGACCGTTTCCATTTTGTACATGTAAATGGAGTCTCGTCCAACATAGGGTCAAATACGGAGTCCCACAAGGCTCAGTCCTCGGACCAATTCTATTTTCTTTAAATATGCTTCACCTAGAAGATATTATCAGCTTTCATTGCTATGCTGAGGATACACAAATCTATATTTCCACGAGGCCCATTGAAATCTTCATTTCAGTGATATTAGTGACTGGATAATGAAAAAGTTTCTGACGCTTAACACGGATTATTGCTTATTGCTTTTTTCCCGTCATTTTTGAACACAGATAAATAACGGACATTTTTCTTTTTTTATAGTCTTTTTTTTTCCCCGTTGGTCTCGCGGAAAAGCGTTTCATAAATAAATTTGAACTTGAACTTGAATGTGTTAAAATATCAACAGTTTAAATGCAAAACTTTCCTCAACCGTTCTTTTTATTGTTTGTTTTACCGTTCATAGCTCAATTATTTTAAGTGAAATGCATGTATTTACATATGTTTTTAACACTTCTTCTGTACTCGCCAGACAAGCAAAAAACGTTGCATATGAAATCTGTCATTAAAACCATAGAGCTGCATCGATGCTGCTCATCCAAAACCGAAAAGAAAAGAAACGTACTGTAAAACCTGCAAAGCAAATCTTTCTGCTCTGAACTGGATTCACTCGGCTGCGATTGGTTCTGCCAGACTGCTGAAATCTCCACATCTCACTGCACAAAGACAGTCAGTCAGACCGACAGACACCTTCTCTATCGATGTGAAGCGCTGTTTAGAATGAGTCTGAGGAGGGAGATCTTCTCTGTCGAGACAGCGCCACAGTCTTCCTCGCTCTTCAGATCTTCTCCTCCATCACCGCCATGTCTTCCGCAGACTGTACCTGAGGAGGCATCTTCACTCTCACTTCCCACTTTCCATACTAATGAAGTTGAAGCTTTTGAAAGCTTGATGGGGCCTTGAGTCTCTACCTACGACTGCATTTCCTACAGCGCTCTGCCACCGAGGGCTTTGACGCAGGGAAAGAGCGCAGACTGACAAAGGTAGACTTCCTCAGCGAGAAGAACACACGCGTGGGAGGACGGGAAATATAAGCGCTCGGATGCTTTAACGCTTATGGAGATAAACAGCATCCACATCAACAGACGCTTCAGCTGTTTGTGCTCTGGCTTTTTTCTCTTTTTTTCTCCTCGCTCGGACTGTAATTATTGCAGGGTTTCAGTTACCGTACAGATGCCGTGTTAAGTTCTTTACCACGTACACATGTAGAGAAAGCGGACGATTCTGCTGCTTTCTCAGCATCTGTGAGTTTGACATCAGTCATTCCGTAAATCGGAGTAAGTCGTGTCCTTTACACCAAGTAATTCAAATTTTACGTTTTTTTTTTTAACGTATTTTGCGCCCGTGTACCAAGCAATTAAAAAAGCTATTTCCAAATAGGAATGGAATAATCCATAAATAATCCATACAGCCATTCGCAACAGTAACTGAAAATGGTTTGTTCACTCGTCGAAGTCTTCTATTAAATCAAGAAATTGAAAAAAAAATTTATAAAAATAAAAATAATAATAGTACACAAAATGAAACTAATATTTTAAGCTTTTGTGAAAAAAAAAATACAGAGCAACATTTTACTTCACATTTTACTTTGGAAAAAGCAAAAAAGTATTTGACATTTTTTTAGTGTTTATTCATTCGTACAATTTCCCCTAGTTCTGCTTGTCCTGAATGTTCAAATTCAGCTTTTTGAACTTTCTAAGCATCTGTGAATTTGACATTTGACAGTAATTCCGTAAATCTGAAAAAAAATTGCGTTTTTTCCGCCAAGTAAATTAAAACATTATGTCCTTTTTAAATGTTTTTTTTGGGTTAGGGTTAGCCTAACCCAAACCCTTTGTTTGTTTTTTTACATTTACATTGGTTTGTTTTCTAAACTTTGCTTTATGTTAAGTCAAAAAAGCAATGGAAAATAATATCAATAATAATAATAGTAGTAGTAGTAGCAGCAGTAGTAGTAGTATAATATATAAAAATAAATTTATAATATAATATAGTGTGTTCAGTTATATTGGTTATTCAGTGTGTATATTTTACCATTATCTCGTCTTTTATTTTTTGCACCAAACGGAGTAGCAATACCAATTTCATTGTAACCCTGTGATACAGTGACAATAAAGACATTATATTCTGTTCTGTCCTAAACTATTCAATTCTAGTATAATTCTATTCTATTCTATTTGGTTATTTTCTTTTCATTTCTCTTCTATTCTTTTCATTTCTATTCATTTATTTTCTATTATTCTATTCTATTCTTTTCAATTATATTATAATATATATATATATATATATATATTTTATATTTTCAATTCTATTCAATTATATTATGTTTTGTTCTATGCAGTTATTTTCTTTTAATTTCTATTCTATTATTTTCATTTCTATACTTTTCACTTCTACTAGTCTATTCTATTCTTTTCAATTCTATTCTATGCAGTTATTTTCTTTTAACTTCTATTCTATTATTTTCATTTCTATACTTTTCACTTCTACTATTCTATTCTATTGTTTTCAATTCAATTCTTTTCAATTCAATTCTATTCTGTTCCATGCAGTTATTTTCTTTTGATTTCTATTCTCTCTTCTTTCACTTCTACTAGTCTATTCTATTCTATTAGATTCTATTAAATTCTTTTCAATTCAATTCTATTATATTCTATACTATTCTATACAAAATAAACGAAACACTTATATAAAGTCTTTTGACGTCTGAAACGCTCCAAGTTTCCCGAAAGTGTGAAGATCAGCCGGAGTTTGAACTCGCCAAAGTTCCCGAGTGTTCTCGTCTGGCAGGAGATCTTGGTCTAAGTCACGGGCGCAGACTCACACGAGAGCACACATGTGGACAAAACGCGCCGATGCACAAACACGCATGTGCACACATGCATGAACTCCGCCGATCCCAGCAGACGCAGACGCAGGAGGATTCGCACACACGGGCCCTTGTGCGCAGAGTTGTGAGTCGTTCTGTAAAAAGGCCGTGACACACACACACACACACACACACACACACACACACACACAGCGAGCTCCTCCGACTTTACACGAAACTCCCACCTGCATTTGCACTAAACTCCTCGTAGAGAAAAGTCGCAATGCATTTATCCAAACGACTGGCGTGTTTTTTTTTTTTTTTTTTTTT
>CM051493.1:10182173-10198816 GCA_028031935.1 Paedocypris micromegethes
TTTACATTTGTTTTTTTACTCAACTTTGCTTTATGTTAAGTCAACAAATCCTTGGAAAACCATAACATCAATAATAATAATAATAATAATATAAAAATAATAATATTAATTGTGTAAAATATAAAAATAAAATAGTAATATAATATACATGTAGTTGTTTATATTGGTTAAACTCCCAACTGCATGTGCACAAAAGAGCAGATTTCCGACTCCTTGTAGAGAAAAGTCGCAATGCATTTATCCAAAAGACTGGCGTGGGTTTTTTTGTTTGTTTGTTTACATTTACATTGGTTTGTTTACTCAACTTTGCTTTATGTTAAGTCAACAAATCATTGGAAAACAATAGCATCAATAATAATAATAATATTAATAGTAGTAGTATATAGTTTGTGCACTTTGAGACAGTTAAAACTGTGAAAAGCGCCTCACAAATGCTCAGAACTTGAACTTTTTTTTTCCTGATGTTTTTTTTTTTTTTTTTAACATTTACATTGGTTTGTTTACTCAACTTTGCTTTATGTTAATTCAAAAACACATTGGACAATAATAATTATTATTATTATAAATGAAAATAATAACAGTAGTAGTAGTATAAGAGTAGTAGTAATAATAGTAATAATAGTATTATCATATATTGTACTGTAGTTATTTATATTGGTTAAACTCCCACTTGCATTTGCACAAAAGAGCGTCTGCAGATTTCCAAATCCTTGTTTGCATTTATTCAAACAACTGGCGTGTTTTTTTTCCGATGCTGCTTATAAATCAAGGATCAAAGAGCTGAAGAAATGTTACAGTAAAATCATCCATCGTTTTGTAGCCTTGTAGCATTGTACTCGAACCAATACAACTTTTACTGTGTATTTCACGTGTCACTTAAAAATACATTAAAATTATGTACGTACATGTAGGTTTTATTAAATATGATAATGCTTTGTTATACAAAGCCAAGTAGATGTATGAGGAATTTGCACATGTTTGTGTGTGTGTGTGTGTGTATTATTTAAATACACACGTACATTATATTCTGTATTTCACATGATATTGACCAAAGTTATTATTATATGATATTATATCATTACATCTGGATGGTTACGGGACACTTTATACATTTTCACTTTATCCGCATCACTTGAGTGCCTTTTTGTATTTTTTTATTGTTGTTTTTTGTATTTTACTCACATTTTCTCTCTTTTTTTTTGCTATACTTTTATTGTATTCTTGTCTTTTTCTCCCTTCATCTTCACAGATTTTTTTTGCATTTTATTCCTATTTTATCTTTATTTTCGACTGTTTTTTTTCTTCATATTTGAATTTTTATCGTATTTCTTTGCTCGCTTGCACCCCCAAAACCCCCATATTTAAAAATGGACAAGTTGAAAATATATTTCACTACGTGTGGTATCATTTATTCAATATTTTTTCATATATATTTATTATATTAACTAGATATTATAATAACTTTGTCCCAGGAAGTGACAGAAAAATGTGATATGCAACGCACGTGGCTGTTTACGACTGTAGGAACACACACACACATACACACACACACACACACACACACACACGTACACGTTATATGGAAGTTAAATCATCAGTAGAAAAATGTCATAGGTTTGGTACATTTTTAAATGAATTGTATGCATTATAAATACATAGATTTTATTTATAACACACACACACACTAAGCCACTCACAAATTTAAAGCGCACGCATCATTACATTTATAGACCTGTAATGACACATTCTTCAAACGCAACCCAGGACAACACAGATGTTGTTTGCCTTCATGGCTGCATCTTCATAAAGTGTGTGTGTGTGTGTGTGTGCGCTAATTCTCATTCCACACCAGTTAGAGCCACACCTCTGTTGCGTGCGGAATATCAGAACATCGGCAGGCTTCACCTCTCATCTCGCTCTTACGCTCGTGCCTCCAAACCGACGCAAGACCGCTATTAAAATTCAGCGCGGACCCCCCTACGCCATCAATTATGAATCCACCTCGTCTTTCCTCTGGTTGGCGTACAGGTGAAGTTTAAAACACACTGGTGCGGATGCCAACACACTCCCATCACCTGTTCGGCTAAACACACATTCCGGTGCGTTATGGGGACCGTCCCCGTCACGTAACTGGGATTGAAGCGTCCGATCAAAGCCACTTTTTGATTGACGAGCGTTGAGTTTCGCATCGATGAACGTCCCTCCGGTCCCAGTCATGTCCAGACGCACGGCTCCTGCAAAACTTCCCCGGGTTTTCCCGAAGAGTCAAAAAACAAACTCTGTTGCATTTCCCGCTCATTCCCAAGCTTGAAACAACAGTGTGTGTCCACCAACACGATTCTTCCACATTGAGGCTGTTAATGATCGGGACTTTAGTCCGAGGTGCCACACGGGGACGCTTGAGAAGACGCACTAAGTTTGCGCACAGGTTGGGACATTCCAAGCCCAGAATACGGTAGATTTGTCCAGTGTTAGATCGATAAAGCACTCGTGTCTTTACGCTCACAACCTAGTGTGTTAGATAACAATCAGAGCAACTAGTGATCCGCAGCCTTGCCTTGCGCACCACGCGTCAATTTCCTATTTTTTTTTTGCCATGGTAACCTTCTCATTCCCGGCAACACATCAGCAGCAAAGCTCATTTACAATTCTGTGTGAGAAAGAAAAATTTAAAACCCTGTTGCGTTACCTCAGACTGATAGTCCTCGGCTCGGCGGCGTTGCATTTCTCCCTCCGCGTTGTTGCATCTCAAACTGTTGTTTAACTCCGCTTGTGCAGGTCTGCATGCGGGTGAGCGCCGCGGAGAGGCTGAACACACTGCCCTCACTCATCTGAAGGAGAGAGAGAATGAGAGGGAGGGAGGGAGAGAGGGAGGGGGGGGGGGATACTGCCGTTGCTGTAGTAGAAAGCGCACGTCTGGCGTTCGGGATGCTGCCTCGCCTCAGGATGCTTCTGTCTCCTAGCAACAACAATCGATCTGAAGAGAATGCATTTTTTATTGGCCAACGAGAGAAAACTCACCTTCAAACAATTAATAGCGATGGACCGGCAGGGCTGTAGAAGCAGATCAGCGCGCCTTACCTGCGTGAGCGCATGCGGAGGGTCTCAGGTGGGCTGGGATATTTGCGATTGTCGCATCCGACAGAATCCGATTTGCCCGTGATTTATGCAGTTGCTAGCGACGCGAAGCAAACAACACTTATGGTTTCCTTTCGTTGTGATTGGGAAAGAGTTTTGCCGTTCTTTATTACAGTCAGAAATGAATCTGGTTGGCTGCTGGTGCATTGGCTTATTGTGGAATGGTGTTTGAGACGGAATTCGAACGAGGGAGCGAATTATACCGTGGTGTTTATGGTGTGGTGGGCTAGATGCCAAGAAGAAAGTTTGCGTTTGCTCTCAATTTGCAAAGTCAGTTCGCTCGGTTTATTCACAGGCCAATCAGCTTTAGGGGGAGGGTCTACAACACGTCTGTGATTAGAATGAGCAGTTGATATCAAAGAGAGGGAATAATGAAGGTACTGTACCATCGTGTAGTAGACCCACTCTTGGTGCAAGAGTCAATGCAAATTGACTCTAGGTTGTTCATACAAGACACACCCCGGATCCGTGATTGAGAGAGACCGATCCATGAGAGAGAGAGAGAGAGAGAGAGACCACGCCTTGATGCAAAAATTTAATTGACATTGAATTAGTGAAGTCGCCTTAAAATTATGTTGGGTAATCAATTATAGACGGTTGTGGTCCAGTGGTAGGGGACTTGGATTTTTTGTCGGCCAAATAAAAAACTCGCTCTTTTTTCTGCTTTTTAAATTTGATTTAGATCACATGTGTTTAGATCACATGTGCCAATTTGATTAAATTATAATAAATAATGACTTGTGTGGGACACCTGGCCATTTCAGGACCAGGGACAGTGCTGGCAGATGCTGCTGGAGTAGTTACATTTATTTTACATTACATTTGATTACATGTAGTTACATTGATAAGTTACATTCGGCCCTTGATGTTATGCAGTTTGACACCCCTGAATTAGATCTTATCTTACAGTACATAGGTCTTACATGTTTTTTTACTATTTTCGTATTTTGCGCACCAAACATGGGCCTGTAGAGTCCCGATGCTCTACCTCAGCAGACAGAAAAGTCAAACCTAGGAAATTTGGATTGAAACACACTCGGCGTTGATGTCAGCCGAGCCTGTCGTGTGTCATTAAGATGCAAGTGTTTAAGCCTGTGGTTCTCCTCCGATTGCGATTGCGGGGTGTAGATGTGCTCGCATGACTGACTCGCGTTTCTACACAGCCTTTGTCACGGATACAAAACGCTTGTTTGGAAAAAGTGCAATGTAATAATTTATTTGCCCTTTATTATTTATTTCAGACGTGGCCAGTGCGGTGTGAAGCGCAATTTGAAAAATAGAGACGTTTATGTCTGGCAGAGAGCGGCCACACACATACACACACACACACACACACACACACACACACACACACACACACAAATAGAAGGAGTTGGAACACAATAGATAGTGTATTTACAATTGCTAAAATGCTTCTGAAAAATTTAGGGTTAGGGTTATTTTTTAGAGGTTGAGGTTTCAATTCCCCAAGAATTACAAGAAAGTTCAAGGTTCAATATCTGAGCATCAGTTAATTTAAGTCGATAATGTGTAAAAAACCAATTTAAGCAGTTTTTTACAAAAGTAAACGGTGCACACCCCGTGACCCACATAAAAGCAGGCAACTGAGGCTAGAGGCGTGGCCAAAGTAGATGGCGGAGTCAAGCATGCGTGACACTCCTCCCGTAATATTTGACTTCCCATTATCACACACACACTGTTTGTCCGACTTTAGGATGCACAAAGCAACACACAATCGGCTTTAGCTCCTCGTGATCTGGAAACGGAACAGTTGCTCAGAAGACGGATGCACAGATTGCTACCTCACAGCTGCAAGTTGTGTCAATGCGTAGCTTTTTCCGTAAATCCCAGGCATGTCCCCGTAAGAGCGAGTTTTTGATAGATTTAGTTCACAGTAGACGAGAATGTAACTGCACACATATGCATATATCCAGGTTAGCTGTCAGAACATATAACGCACACCAGCGCAAACACTGAATCAGCTGTAGCAGTCGGACCTCGTGAGCTTCATCTCTTCGTCTTCCAGCCTTGGAGAATTTGGCACCGCGACTTGCAGAACAAACCGTAGCGGCAGGATTAGCATGTTTAGGTTGATGGATGCTGCAAACGGAGGAGAGAAGACTCAACTAGACACTCAACTTTATTCCTCTTTGTGTTTTGCGAATAACGTGTGTCGAGAAAATTGGAAACGGGCTTGTAAACACCTAATGAACAAGACTTGAGAAGAACGGTTAGAGAGGAGAAGAATGTCTCCTCCCCACTTTCCCTTTTGTAACAATGTGAAATTATTAGGGCTGTCAAAGTTAACGCGTTGACCCAGCGATTCATTTTATATGCTTAATCGCATCAATTATTTTTAACGCCGTTAATCACAGTTGCAGCTTTTTTTCCCTTTTGGTTCACCAGGTGCGGCTCGTTACAATCAGCAGAAGTGATTGTTTTCACCTGCTACTATTTTTAATCGCAAAGTGTTTAAGGACAAACACTTGCTTGTCTCATCAATCTCGTCTCCGTCCGCAGCCTTTTGAATGTTCTTGAATGGACTCGTTAAAATCGTGACTCGACCTGCTTTTCCCTTTTTACAGACGCAGTTCCTTTTGAACTGCAAATAACTTGCTGGTCAGAATTCTCGGTCGGATCAAATCTCAACAAGCCGACGCTTTAGATTCATAGGGATTAGATAAACAGACAACACTGTATTTACTTACTCTTAGACATTCTAAGCTTTATGTAGACGTATGTTTCATGTAGTGATAAGTATTTAAGTTGCAGTTCGTTTTCAGCTGACAAAAAGAAGTCAAAATGCGCCTTGCACTTTAATTTTTATTATTTATATAATATATTTATATATATTTATTTTTTTACAAAAAAACACAACATCTTGTTTTTATTAAAAGTGTAAACAAAAAAAAATGGGTACTTCAAACTTTCACTTTACGTATAACACTTATGTGTAAGACCAAAATGTACTTTTTTGTGTGCTTTGTCTTGAAAAAAGTGCGATTCGTCCTTCGGAGTGTTAAAAAACAAAGACTTTGCAAAGTGTACAAAAATTATTTATAGTATTTAAACGAGTGTTTATTTAGTGTTGAGTTTACATTAATTTACACATTACACATAAATATCACATATTACAAGCTTTAGTCATTTAATTATGATTAATCACGTTTAATTGCGATTAAATTGGTCCGTAAAGTGCGATTAATTAGTAAAAAAAAATTATCGTTTGACAGTCCTAGAAGTCATAAAAAATCCAAAAGGCTTTTTTATAGCTACGTATGAGAATTCTGAAGGTGTGTGTTGTGTGTCTGTGTGAGTGTGTGTGTGTGTGTGTGTGTGTGTGTGTGTGTGTCTGTTATTATAAATGGGAAACATGGTTTGAGCGAGTGGTGACGTCCAGATGGAATGACTTTTATGAATTACACAACCTCTCTGTAATTGCTTAATATCTCTATTGAGGCATGTAATCACCATTTTATATGCTTTATGTGCTGTGGTCATACAAATGATCGTGTAGTGAAAATCTACTGATGTAGATGTTTTAACATGAACCCAAAAAATGTGTGGGTTCTTATTTAATTCTATAGTTTTGGACTTTCGGAAATATAATCTTTGATTTATTAAAGCTTAAAAAAATAGATAAAACAAAATAAAAAGCTTTAATTACATTTTCGCCTATTTGAATTCTATTTAAAAGTTGTTAGATTAAAGTAATTATTCAGACACAATGGAATACAGTTAGCAGCTTACGTACATATTTCCCTTTACTTGGAGTCACTTTTTGTATATTTGTTTTTTTGGGAACTATTTTAGCTCTATTTCCGTGTTTTTATCTATTTTCATCATCTTCATAGTTTTTTCGTATTTTATCTTTATTTTTACTGCACGTTTTTGCATTTTTATCACTTCATCTTCATTTTTATTGCATATCCTTTGCTCGCTTGCCCCCCCCCCCACATTTACAAAAAAGTCGGCAAATACATTTCACAACATGTATAATGTGCACGTGACCAATAGAATTCCATTTTGAATTTGAGCCAGAAGTGCGTATGAGGTATATCTGATATCAGATCAATTATGTCTCTCTTCGATACAGAATCTGTAATAATGTGTACAGGCTCGGAACCTGAACATCCTGACCGTCCTTGACCTCCCGAGTTGTGATCAGCCCGTCCGTCAAAACTCTTTCCCCGTCTAGTTTCTCAGAGTCCCGCGGCTGTGATGGACGTCTGAAAAGCACCCGTCTCCTCTCCACACTGGGCCACTGAAGAATAGAGGCTTTGTACACTGGCATGGATGTATGCTGGACAGAACTGCTTTGTGTGGTCATTCAGTTCTCTCTCAATCACACACACACACACATTTAGAATGTATAGACAAACACTGATGTTTTGTGCAGGGTGCCTCTCCATATTGTCCGAGGAAAAAGAGATAAAGAGAAACGGAGCAGCCGGAATTCCGAGTGGACGGTCAGGAGAGTCTGAAATATTTCGTCTTTTTTTACGTAATCGAGGCGGTGATTTTAATTTTAATACTCACGCAGGCCATCGAGTTCTAGTTCACGATGGAAGACGCACAGTCAATTGGTTGAAGCTGAAATGTGGCTCCACCCATATTTGATGCATTTGTTATGGGCGGGGCCTCTGTGAATAAATCACGTGTAAAGAGTGCGTTAAAATCATATTCGAGTAAAAGTGCGGTTACCTTACTGTAAATATGACTCCGTTGCAAGTTACAAGTCACTAATTGCAAGAAGACTTGAGTAAAAGTCGTATCCAATTTGGGTGTTTGAGTATTGTACTCCTACTAAATTTAGGCTAAACCAACGTGGAAAACAAGTGTGAAAAACAAGAAACTCTTTGTTTACCAGGTTTTGTTTCCTAATAGAAATAAAGTTTAACGCCTCAACGTTTCAAAATGGCTGAACAAAATAGATTAAAAAAAAAAAAAAAAGAACAAAAGGTCAGTCTCCGTCAAACTTAAATGTACAAAAAAGTAATAATTCGCCCTCACGTGATTTAGCTCAAACAATTTTTTGATACTCAGAACAGTACCAAGTACCAAGTACAAAGTATTCAACCAGACAAAGTACAAAGTGTTTCAAATACTTAAATAAAGTAACAAAGTAACCATTTACTCAAGTACTGTACTTTTCACTTGATGTCAAGAATCAACATCTGAATTGTTTTCAATTGGCGTTGAAATCAGTTCCTCTTTAGACAGTAAATGAGGGATTGTTTTAGTAACCATTTTATATATTTAATATGAAATGTATATAAACACTATTATATTTAACAACAAGTTTAATAAACAATGTCTCCCAGATCCCTGTGATTGGATGGCCCAAAAATTCAGTCATTAATCAATGTCTTCATTCTCAAATTCAAATTTTTTCGTCGCATACATATTAGACATTTATACGACATGCAGTGAAATGTGTTTTTTGTCCTCTGTTCTGAGAGGACCAATGGTAAGTCAAATAAAGCAAATCAAACCCTAAAAAGCAAGTCGTACAGTTCTTCTTCATAGAACAGTAAAACGTGAAGAATCCACCTGTCGGCTGCGTAAAAGTAAACGCTTATTGGAATTTTTCGTTGCACAAAGTAATATATTCATGCTAATATAACAAAACTTTTCCAGCAATTATCATCTAATTGACATATTTTAGAGACGCCTGACTCTCGCTTTATTAACGTTGGTCTGGAAACACAGCCAACTACCGTATTTTCTGGATTATAAGCCGCATCTGCTAAAACTTATAAAAATGATATCTGCTTAGAGCGCCCCTAGCGGTGGAAAAAATCTGCAGAACATTTTATATGTTTTATTATATAATTATATATTTTATAGAAAAGCCGCACCTTTGTATAAGCCGCATGGTTCAAAACCAATGAAGAAAGTAGCGGCTTATAGTCCAGAAAATACGGTAATCGTGTATAAGTCCGTTCATATTCTTTATCTTTATTTATTGTTTGGTACATTTCTCCTTGTTGGGACAAATAAAGCTCTTCGTCTGCTTGTAGATATTGTAGATGTTCATCTGTGGAGGCACGTCAGACTCACACTCGCACTTTTGCAGGAATCAGTGCGCGCGATATAAAAAGAAGAGGACGAGGAGCCCGACTCTCACGTTTTTTCATAATGTGCAAAATTAGCGTCAGGGTGAGAAATGGAGTTTAACGCCTCCCCCCACACGCTCCATCTGTTCCCCTCGCTAGACATGTTCAGCGGAGTCTGCGTATTAATACGATTATCAATGGCTCATTTATCAGCCGCACAATGGAGGCCACGCTTCAGCGATTGATTATCGCTCGCCGCGTGAACACACTCCACGCCGCGGAATCAGATCCGCCATCGCAGACCTGTCAATAAAGAGCCGCGAGATGTTTAGCTCCAACAAGCTGCGTGAGCCTGATAACACCAGCATCAGGACCAGCTCTGTGCTGATGGATGGACGGAGGAGGTCGAGCCCAAGAGCAAAGATCAGGCGAGAAAACGACAAAGATCAACTCCATCGAGATGCCCGGTGGAGGACCTTCACTTCGCTTGCTTGAAAGGCTCTTTGGTTTCTTCTAGTGTTCTTGTTTTCTCGTCACATTCCGAAAGTATTTGTTGAGGAGATTGGAAGATTGGGCGCAGGTGTCAAACAATGTCAAACAATGGGACAAACCAAATCAATCCGTTACTCAAGTAGAAGTATGGACTGCGAAAAATGCTCGTGAAAAAACAAGGGAATAAAAAACTAAATTAGTAAAGAAGAGCCAAATCGAGTAAAGTTATCTGCCAATGGGGTGAGAAAATATTACTCGGTAAGATGGCTTTTAACAAGAGCTATTTTCTTGAAACAAGCAAATTAACCTTTCACTCTTAATTCTAAGCTAGTTAATTTGTCTTGTCGGAAAAAGAACTAGTTTTATTGTGTAATTTCAAGATATTTTGGCTTTGTACTTAAAGATTTGTACTTAAAACATGCATTCAAAATAAAAACTATAAATAGATTTTTTCTGTTTGTCCAAAAGACAAATAAAAAGTTATTTAAAATTTTATTCGAATTAAATGTTTGCTTTTTTGCTTTAAAAGGTCAGACTTGATTATAATTTCTAATTTATACTTTGAACAAAGAAATTTCTACATCTTTCAAAAAAAAACATTTTGTTTCTTAAAATCAGAAGCATCTTTGTTGATTGCGGTCAAACCCGAGCCACCATGTGTCTCGTTGCGCTCCTAATTCTGTTATTACGGCGCAGAAACTCAATGTATAATGCTGAGCCTCTTCACCCTTTTACTGATTCATAATAAAGCATTTTTACTATATAAAATTATATTTTATATTTAAGTATGCTAATAAATAATAAATACCTAATAATATATTACTCCCCTTACTAAGCATTAACATGTGCTTCAGAGTGTAAAATATGATGACTAGTATTGTAATAGTGATAAAGTCAGACTTGATGATCTTGATGATCAATGATCTTCATTGTAGTGATGACATCATCTAAGCTCAGAACACGCCTCCCAGATTCACCAATCAGCTTCGTTCTAAAGCAGCTGCTTTCTAAGTTTTTGAGCCGCTTCATTGGCTGATGCGCAGGTGCGATGGACCACGTACCAACCAATAGGGTGTTGGAATGACACTTGTTTATACGTCTCATCCAACCACAACCAAGTTTACCATAACCGGAGGGCGCCATTTATCTGGATTTTTTTAAATCCGATGACACAAACAAAACTAACCGAAATAAAATAGGAGTGACGCGGCTACTCAAAAAATAAGGTGTTCAAAGAGTAAGTAAAAAGTAGGCGAAAAATATTTATCCAGATAAAGTACAAATAAGCCAAAATTCTACTTGCGTAAAGTGTTTTTACTTGACACCTCTGCTGATTGGATGGCCAATCCTTGGTGTGACCCGCCTTCCGGGGCTCCAAATCTCCTCGGATTGGCTTCCACTCCCCGTGACCCAGAAACGAAAAAGCGGTTCCGAGAATGGATGGATGAATGACTGCAAAGCCGGAACGGATTCAGACTTCAAGTGTCCGTGACTTCCAGGAACTTTCTAAATGGGTTTCTTGTTATCCTTTTTGATGCCACCACCAGCGCAGCACTTTGCTCTTTGTGTGTGTGTGTGTGTGTGTGTGTGTGTGTGTGTGTCTGTCCGTGCGGCTGCGTTTCTTAAATGAACAAAGTTGGTCTGGGATTATTCAAACAATGTTGTGCTCTTTTTAACGAAGGTGATTCCAGTGTTTCCGGAGGAAGGAGGAAGTGGAGTGTGAAGGACCTCATTTAAACCCAACCACCAGACACGCCTCAGTGAGTGTTAATTCTCTCTCTCTCTCTCTCTCTCTCTCTCTCTCTCTCTGTCTGTCTCAATCTCTCGATCTTTCTCTCTGAACACCTTCTTTACTTCCTCTGGCTTCTTTTTTTGCTCACTCATCTCTTATTTCTCCAACTCCTATTCCCTTCTATTCTCTTTGGCACCTTTCTACTAGATTTTACGCTCCTCTCACAATTCTGGGAGCAAGTTTTGTCGAATATGATTAATTATAATAGTTTGATAATACCGTAACACCAAAGCTTCTGAAAATGAAGGTCAGTCACGGCTAGTTGTTCTCGTGGCACAGCAATGACACGTACATGTTGGAATTGATCGACGTGTTTTTTTTTATTCTATCTCACTTACTTTAGAATGTTTTTTTTTGGTCTTCTAAACAAAACGTCCCATTTTGATCAGTGTCTTCAAAACAGCAATCGACTTGAGATTTGCAAGGAATGTTTTCCCCGAATAACATCTCAAAAGACCGTGTGAAGAGAATCTGTCTATCAAAAAAATAAAACAAAAGAAAGCATAAAGTCTCCCATGTTTGGAACATTGAGAGGGTTGAGCGCTGACAGATCCTTTAATACAGCCGGAAATATTCCTTTGATAAGCTCGGCAGAAACTCACTGGGAAAGTGGAAGGCAACAACTTTTAATTAACTAACCTGTAGGAAAGAAAGTGCGCTGTTCGGATAATTGCTACAATAGCCAGGAGGCTGATACGGTTCCGCGGCGCGCTCACGTGTTCAAAGCCGAGGAGATTGTGTTTTTCTGGGAATAATTGTCCAGAAGATCGTTGAGGAGCGTTGTAGATGTGAGGAACACACACAAAGCAGCTCAGATGTTTATCAGGCCAGTGCAGATGTTGCGTTCCTCTTTATCCCGATCGAAACAATCGTTGGCTGAGCGGCGCCATTCATTAGCGCTTGACCATTAGGAGTTATTGATCAGCGCGTCTACCAGCGTCTTCTGGGACGTGTCCACCTGTCTGCAGGTACCAGTTAGAGATCTTTGGGATGCTGGGTAAATTGAGCAGATTTGTCTAGCTGACCAAGTCCTTCCTCACACAGATCTGATGGATCTGTCTCTCTCTTTCTGTCTGTCTCAATCTCTCAATCTTTCTCTTTTTTGAACACCTTCTTCACATTTTTGGCTTCTTTTTTGCTCACTCATCTCTTGCTCTCTCATTTCTCCAACTCCTATTCCCCATCACTTTCCTATTTTCTTTGCCTCTCTTACCTTTGTAGTAGACTTTACGCTCCTCTCCTGCTTCTGAGAGCAAGTTTTGTCGAATATGATTGATCATAATAGTTCGATAATACTGTTCACCGAAGCATCTGACAATGAAGGTCAGTCACGGCTAGTTGTTCTCGTGGCACAGCAATGACACATACATGTTGGAATTGATCGAGGTGTTTTATACTTGTGTATTTTTTACTAGTATTTCACTTACTTTAGAGATTCATTTACATTCTACTTGTAATGTTTTTTAACGTCTTATGATCGGTGACTTCAACCAGCATCGGCTGGAGATTTGTAAGGAAAGAAACTGAGCCGATTTGTCTAGCTGCTCAAGTCCTTTCTCACACAGATCTGATAGATCTCTCTCTCTCTCTCTGTCTCTCTCTCTCTCTCTCTCTCTGTCTGTCTCAATCTCTCAATCTTTCTTTCTGAACACCTCTGGCTTCTTGTTTGCTCACTCATCTCTTGCTCTCTTATTTCTCCTTGTTCTCTATATTCTCCATCACTTTCCTTCTATTTTCTTTGGCTCTCTTACCCTCACTACTTTTGTAGTAGACTTTACGTAGACTTTCCTCTCATGGTGTTTTTCACTCGTATTTCACCTACTTTAGAGTTTCACTGACACTCTACGTGTAACGTTTTTATCATCTCATTTTGATCAGTGACTTCAAACCAGCATCAACTTGAGATTTACAAGGAAAGGAATGGGTCAACTGAGCCGGTTTGTCTAGCTGCCTTCCTTACGCAGATCTGATGGTCCACACGCTGGGAGAAGTTTACACGCTGCTTCTCTGGTGCCGCCGGGCTAATGTGCCACCTGTGGTGGAGCGGTCCAGACCCGGGGAGGGTCATTAACTCCTGGAGGTGACCCGCCTCGGACTGGAAGCTCAAGCCTGGAGAGATTGCGGCGTGCTGAGCTTGCTCTGCTGTTCCTGCTTCTCGGATGCCCATGGAGGAGACATCTGCCTCTCCGGCTGGTTCCTCATCGCTCTCATTGTCACCGTGGCCCAGTTGCCTGTGTCCGTTTCATGAAGGTCCCGTAGATCTAATTGCTTTTGTCTGTTTGAATACGCGC
The DNA here is from genome assembly GCA_028031935.1 of Paedocypris micromegethes. Taxonomy (NCBI): domain Eukaryota; kingdom Metazoa; phylum Chordata; class Actinopteri; order Cypriniformes; genus Paedocypris; species Paedocypris micromegethes. The sequence goes on from CM051493.1 coordinate 10,195,946, forward strand.
GACTCAGGAAACTCGGCACTTCAGGTCGGGGTGGTCTGCTGGAGTCTGTGGACGGAGGGAGGGATGGAGAGACGGAGGGAGGGATGGAGCTGGAGAGAGAGAGGGGGAGATGGGTGACGATAAAAAAGAAAGTACTATCGGAATGGTATTTGGATGGAAAAGCAGGCATTTGGATGGAAAAGGAAAGAAATGGATAGATAGAGAGAGAGAAAGATAGAGAGAGAAAGAGCGAGAGAGAGTGAAAGAGAGAGAGATTGTTACTTAGCATGTCAGGGTGGATTCTGTAGACTAATGAAGAGACAGAGGGATAGATGGATGGAGCTGGAGAGAGAGAGAGATAGATGATTGATGAATGATCAAAAAGAAGGTTGAAAAAGAGAGAGAGAGAGAGAGAGAGAGAGAGAGTGAGAGAGAGAGAGGGAGAGACATTATTGAAAAAGAAACTGCTATCAGAATGGTAGAAGTAAGAGGCATATGAATAGAAAAGAAAAAAGGGATGATAGAGAGAGTCTATCTACCTATCAATCTATCTATCCATCCATCCATCCATCCATCTATATATTTATCTATCTATCTTAATCAGTTTTAAAGTTGATTGTCCCCCTCAAGGTATCTATCTATCTATCTATCTATCTATCTATCTATCTATCTATCTATCTATCTATCTATCTATCTATTTTTCTGTCTGTCTCTCTCTCTTTCTCTAATCTCTCTCTTTCTCTCTGTCTGTCTGTCCGCCTGTCTGTCATGTGTGTGTGTGTGTGTGTGTGTGTGTTACAAATTGGACCAGAGAAGTGTTAAAGTGTGCAGTAAAGCATATGGCGGCTCTGATGAGCTCTTCATCTGGCTGGACTTCAGACAGCGAGTACGTGTCGTCGCCCGTGAGAGTCGGAAGCGTGTGATGGCGCCGATCAGGGTCTCAGATGTCCACTCAGCAGTCGTCATGTGGCTTCACGAGGGACGCACACACACACACACACTCACACACCACGCTACTAATTCAACCGGCTAATTACGCTAGCCCTCGTACATCCATCTTCAGACGAGGCAGAAGAAGATAGATAGCTGGAGCATACCTGCGAGATACCTACATGCTGTGCCAATCACTCGCGCTCTCTCTCTCTCTCTCTCTCTCTCTCTCTCTCTCTATCTGTCTCTATCTCTCTGTCTCTCTCACTCTCTATCTCTCTCTCTCACTCTCTCTCTCTCAGTTTCTCTCTCTCTCTCTCAGTCTCTCTCTCACTCTCTCTCTTTCTCTCTGTCTCTCTCCGTCTCTATCTCTCTCTCACTCTCTCTCTCTCTCTGACTCTCTCTATCTCTCTCTCACTCACTCTCTATCACTCTCTCTCTTTCTCTCTCTCTCATTCTTTCTCTCTCTCTCTCTCCGTCTTTCTCTCACTCTCTCTCTTTCTCTCTGTCTGTCTCTCTCCGTCTCTATCTCTCTTTCTCACTCTCTCTCTCTGACTCTCTCTATCCGTCTCTCTCTCTCTCTCCTCTCTCACTCGCTCTCTCTCAGTCTTTTTCTCTCCTCTCTCTCTCTCTCTCTCTCTCTCTCTCTCTCTCTTCCGGTCGGGCGCGCATGGGAGAGACGTGAGTACTGAGGAGAGTGTTTTGGGGAAAAACTTCGAGTTTTGCCCGGTGTTTTTCCGTGTTTTTGCTGGTATAACTTTTTTGGGGTCCGAGATGTCTGATCGGCCCGTGAGAAAGTTGACCGAGCTCTCGCGACGATCTCTAACGCTCCTCCGTGTCTAGAAGACGAGGTGCTGGCTCAGACTCTGTCTCGCTACGGGGAGATCGTGTCAACGTTTGAGGTGATTCCCATCAGCGCCACCTCGCCTCTGGTCCAGCACGTCGCCTCGTTCCGCCGCGCGGTGTATATGGTGCTGCCGCGCGGTGAACTGGAGCTCACACTGAGGTACAAGTGGGAGGAAATACCGTACAATGTGTTCGTGTCTACGGGGAAGATGCGCTGCTTCGGGTGCGGAGCGACATCTCACCGCATCAGGACCTGCCCGCGGAACCCCCCCGACACACCAGCCACACCCCGTGTCACAGCCGCTCCCAGCGGAGAGTCTGCGGCTCAGGTGAAGGAGGCGGTGAAGGAGACGGTGGAGGAGATGCTGACGCAGATGGAGCAGGAGGAGGAGAGCAGAACTCCACCAGCAGCACTAGAGCTCAGTGAGCCGATGGAGACGCTGACTGAGCGTGTGGCTGAGCAGGAGTCGTCCTGCAGGAAGAAGATCTCGGCCAAGAGGAAGGCGAAACACCAGGAAGAACCCTCAGAGGAGCCGTCCTGCAGTGACACTCCAGTGAAGAAGAAGGTGTAACTTCAGGCTCCAGAGAAGAAGAGGAGCAGCAGGAGGAGAAGTGCTGCTGCTGATGCTATTGACACTGACAGTGACTGTGATACACGTGTGGAATACTTGGTGGAGGACATCAAGTATTTCCTCAGGATAACTAAAAACAGCAGAGGAGTTGAGATCTTCAACTACTTCACTGACGAAAAAGTGTTTGTGCAAAAGTGCAAAGAATTGATGGCACAAAATAGTTTTGAAGACACTGAAGTGTACAGACTTAAGAAATTTTGTAAAAAGGTGAACGACCATTATCGCATAGAAAATGGTTGAAGACGTTTAGACCATTTGTTTTTTCTGTTAAAATAGAATTATTTTTTTAATTAAAGCGTTAGCTTTTTTTTTTTTAGTTATGGTTAAAGATCATTCTATGAGTTCTTCTTATTGTATAAATAAAGTTTGTTAAAAATCTCTCAGTCTCTCTCTCACTCTCTCTCTCACTCACTCACTCTCTCTCTCCTCTCTCACTCTCTCTCTCTCTCTGTCTTTCTCTCCTCTCTCTCTCTCTCTTTCAGTC
>CM051493.1:10208732-10229717 GCA_028031935.1 Paedocypris micromegethes
GAGAGAGAGAGATGATGAAGGGACAGACAAACTAACATTTAGACAGATACGTAGATAGATGATAGATGGATAGATAGATAGATAGATAGATAGACCAGACCAAGTGAAAAAGAGAGAGAGAGATGATGAAGGGACAGACAAACAAACATTTAGACAGATACGTACACAGATGATAGAAGGATGGATAGATAGATAGATAGATAGATATCATAAAGAACACAATATAGTCATTGCTTTGGATAAGTTCAAAATGTGTCTTTGTAGTTGTGCTTTTATGTGTGTTACAAAATATTTGAATCATGTAGAAAACAAGTAACAGCTGAGATTTCACCAGTACGTGTAAAGAACTTTTCCTGGTATTGTGTAAAAAGGTTCCTGTCGGTGTTGATGATCTGACGGAGACGGACAGTTTCATTATGATGTTTTGTATCTCACATCCACACGACTCCTCAGATCCGCCCCCTATATTAACTATTTAAACTCGTCTAATCATCAATCTGTCTCGCTGCTTATTAAGTCCAATATTTATTAGGCCCAATGAGGGAATTCATATTTCAGAGAAGACGACTTCTCATCTTTCGCCTGGGCGTTAAATATTGATGCCGATTCACCATGTCAAGCGGACAGAAGTTTCCCAAGAAAGAAACTTTCACCCGAGTCAAACTTTGGTTTGGTTGGATGGACGTATGGAGGAATAGATAGATAGACAGATAGATAGATAGATAGACAGACAGACAGACAGACAGACAGATAGATAGATAGGTTGGTTGATTGATTGCTTGATTGATTGAAGACTGAATGGATAGACGAAGGACTGAATGACAGATAGATAGATACATTGATAGATACATTGATAGATACATCGATAGATAGATAGATAGATAGATAGATAGATAGATATAGATAGATAGATAGATTTGGATAAGTTCATAGATAGGATAGATGGATGGATGAATAGATAGATTGGACAAAAACGATTATTTCAAACGCTAAACTTGAAGAGGTCTCGTGGTTTCCTCCCGTTTGGAGCTTCACACTCGAGCTTCCCACGATTCGCGAGAAACAAGCTCTCCATGAATCCCAAATCTGGGAAAATCTTCCGACGGAGCGGTGTGGAGAGGAGCAAACAGAATAGAAAGAGCAATTAGAGGCTGGTGAAGAAGAGGCCAGACATGGCTGTGTTTCAGACGGCGCGGAGCCTGGGAACGGCTTGTTTCTCTGGTGAAGACCACTTCTCCAGCCTGGTCTTCTCACACACTCTCTTCCCTCCAGACATTCCCAAACCCGGGAAAGACAAGCGCTGCCAATGCCAATGGCCAGATTAGGAGGAGGCATTCAGCGTCCGCTCCTTACAAGCTTTTCAAGAGGCCTGAGAGACTCTCACAGTGTGTGTGTGTGTGTGTGTGTGCGTGTGTTCTCCAACAGATGCCGATGGCTTTATTTTCACATTGTCTGTTGTTTTCATCGAACGCTCGACCGCTATTGTGCGTGTAGCCTGATTTCCACCGCGCTGGGTTTCGCCAAATGCTGTTCTCGCAATTGTCGACGTTTTGAAAGTTTAAAAATGTTTAAGCTTATTTGAAGGATCGATGTAAGAATGATTGGATGGAAGGAAGGAAAGATGGATGGATGGATGGATAGATATAGATAGATAGAAGTATAGATAGATAGATGGTTAGAAGACTGAATGTATAGACGAACGGAAAGGTGGATGGACGGACAGACTGATTAATTGGTTAATGGAAAACTAAACAAATAGATGGATGGATGAATGTATGGATGGATGAATTCATAGATGGATGTAAAAATTGATTGATGGACAGAGAGATAGATGGATTATGAAACAGATGAACATACAGATCGATCAATAGGTTTTTTTGTTTTTCTTCTTTGTACAGCCACAACAAGAGACGTTGAAATAAACGATTCAGGATGAATTGTGCGTTGGCTCAGCTTACAGATAGATAGATAGATAGATAGATGGATAGATGGATAGATGGATAGATGGATAGATAGATAGATAGATAGATAGATAGACAGACAGACAGACAGACAGATAGACAGACAGATAGATAGATAGATGGATTGTGGAACAGATGAACATACAGTTCGATCAATAGCTTTTGTTCTTCTTCGTACAGCCACAACAAGAGACGTTGAAATAAACGATTCAGGATGACTAGTGCGTTGGCTCAGTTTGCGGACTCGGCTCTGGATTTAATCCAGCAATATTTTTGGCTGCTTCTCCTCTAAATAACAGGACTGCTGTGGTGGAATCTGCTGGGGGAATATGAGACGAGACTCCGGCCAGTTCTCCAACACTCAATCCCATTACATTCCCAGTCTGTCATCCTTTGGAATATTAACAAGACATCAGCGCCGCCGTTGCCCTTTCAGCTAATAGTCTCCGTGTGAATAGGAGGAAAACCGCGTGTGACATTTAACTCACAAATGATCTTTTAAATTTGCTGCGGCTGGGAATCGATGCATGTTAATGAAAAGGGATAGATAGATAGATAGATAGATAGATAGATAGATAGATAGATAGATAGATAGATAGATAGATAGATAGATAGATAGATAGATAGATAGATAGATTGATTGATAGATTGATAGATTGATAGAGTAGATGGTTAAATTACTGAATGGATAGACGAACGGAGAAGGTGGATGGACGGACAGACTGATTGATTGGTTAATGGAAAACTAAACGAACAGATGGATGGATGTAAGGATAGATAGATAGATAGATATATAGATAGATAGATAGATAGATAGATAGATGGTGAAACAGATGGACGGTTAGATAGATTGACGAACGGAAAGGTGGATGGAAGGACAGACTGATTGATTGGTTAATGGAAAACTAAACGAATAGATGGATAGATGGATGATGGATGGATGGATGGTAGGATGGATGGATATATATATATATATATATATATATAGATAGAGAGATAGATAGATAGATAGATAGATAGAGTAGATGGTAAAATGACTGAATGGATAGACGAACGGAAAGGTGGATGGACAAACAGACTGATTGGTTAATGGAAGACTAAACGAATAGATGGATGGATGGATGTAAGGATGGATGGATAGATAGATAGATAGATAGATAGATAGATAGATAGATAGAAGAATGCATGTTAATGATAAGAAAGTATGATAGATGTGTTTTTTTTTTCTTTTTTGGTAAGCAAATCATCAAATTGTCCGAATACGAGACTTTGCGCTCAATGATTCCTTCGTGCTAAAACACCGCAGCGAATCTCGCTTTCAGAGTCTCATCTGGAGATGTGTTGTCGGTAGATCACTCGCTTTGCTGGAAAAAAAAAGAAGAGACGTGACGAGCTGTAGAGGCAAAACACTCTGAAGAAGTAAATCACTCTGATGTTCTTTTAAAGGACATTGAGTGAAAGAGAAATGTACTGAGAGAAAATACACACGCATGGTAAACGAATGGATGGATGGATGGATGGACGGACAGACAGACAGATACATTGATAGACAGACAGACAGAAAGAAAGAAAGAAAGAAAAAAGAAAGACACAGATACACAAGATATAGAAGTTGATGCTAATAGACAGGTGGATGGATGGATGGATGGATAGATAGAGAGAAATACATAATTACAGAAAGAAAGAAAGAAAGGAAGAAATTGATACGGACGGACGGATGTACAGACAGATAGATAGATTGGAAGAGTGACAGAAACACAGAAGAAAGAAAAAAAGAAAGAAAGACATTGATACAGATAGATGGATGGATGAATAGAGTGATGGATAGACAGACTTGAAAGAAAGAAAGAACAACAGAAATGGATACAGGATAGATAGATAGATAGATAGATAGATAGATAGATAGATAGATAGATAGATAGATAGATAGATAGATAGATAGATAGATAGATAGATAGATAGATATCTAAAGAATAAAAAAGAACGACATTGATACATAGATGGATGGAAGGATGGACGGATAGACCGACCTATAGATATATAAATAGAAGAAAGAAAATAGAAAGAAAGAAAAAAAGGACACTTATACAGATAGCTGGATGGATGAACGGACAGATAGATTGGAATAATGACAGACATAAAGAAAGATAAAAAGAAAAAGAAAGAAAGATTGAAAGAATCATGAATAGATGGACAGACATAGAAACAGATAGTTAGGAGATTACAGTAAGTAAACGACTAGCACATTAAACAGGATTATAATCAAGATTTCCCTCGGCAGGCGACTTCTGTCAGGCGTAATGCTGCGTAAGTGTTTTTATTTTATTACCGCGATCGATAGTGGAACTGTGCGCTGCATCCGCTAGATTTACTCTCAGATCGCAACAATTACGTTTCATCCACCGTGTTAAATCAATACGTCCTGTTCTCTGATTCACCTCAGTGTCCATCGATTTGCTTCAGGGTGAAGAGTCTTTTTTTTTTTTTCGTTTTTAACTGGTTAAATAAAAGCAAATACAACTGGTGAAATAAATAACGCTACACTGAGAAAAGTTTAGAAGTTTCCTCGCACTGTCTAGAAACATGATTTGTACAGGTTAGAATGATCTGAATTATCAGATTGATACCGGTAATGATATGCCATGATGGTGATGATTGAAATATTGATGTAAAAACAATGGAATGACTCTTCATACATGTTATTGTAATATTATAAATAGTGTTTATTCATATACTTCAACAGTGTTTTAATTTTAATTAATTAATATATTAAATACTTAATTAAATGCCTTTTCAAAATATATAGCATTTTTTGCTTAAATGTCTTTCACATTTGATAAACATGATCTTTTTTCAATTTTAACTAAGTATTAAACTTTTAAAAGTTACAAGTATTAAACTTGTAATTCAAATGATTTGCTCTTAAATATCTGTTTAATCTGTTAGAACGCTATAGGAGGTCGTTCGTCCCTTCGGCTATTCGACTGCACAACAAACCTGTCTGACATGGTCTGACTAGCACTTTCATTTTAATCAACCAACCAACCAACCAACTAAACCAACGGACCAACCAACCAAACCAACCCACCAACTACACAACCAAACCAACCAACTAACCAACCAACCAACCAACGGACCAACCAACCAAACCAACCAACTAACCAAACAAACAAGCCCAACCTACAAACCAACCCACCAACTACACAACCAAACCAACCAACCTACTAACCAAACCAACCAACTAACCATCCAACCAACCAACCTACAATCCAAACAACCAACTAACCAATCAAACCAACCAACTAACCAAACCAACCCACCAACTAACCAACCAAACCAACCAACCATCCAACGGACCAACCAACTAACCAAACCAGCCAACTAACCAACCAAACCAACCAACTAAACCAACGGACCAACCAACCAAACCGACCAACCAACTAACCAAACAAACAAGCCCAACCTACAAACCAACCCACCAACTACACAACCAAACCAACCAACCTACTAACCAAACCAACCAACTAACCAACCAATCAACAACCAACCAACCAACCAACTAACCAATCAAACAACCAACTAACCCAACCAACCAACCAACCAAACCAACCAACTAACTAACTAACTCCACAACTAACCAACCAACCCACCAACAATCCAAACAACCAACTAACCAATCAAACCAACCAACCAACTAACCAAACCAACCAACTAACCAATCAAACCAACCAACTAACCAATCAAGTCAACCAACTAACCAAACCAACCAACCAACCAACTAACTAACCCCACAACTAACCAACCAACTAACCAACCCACCTACCAACCAAACCAACCAACGGACCAACCAACCAAACCAGCCAACTAACCAACCAAACCAACCAACTAAACCAACGGACCAACCAACCAAACCGACCAACCAACTAACCAAACAAACAAGCCCAACCTACAAACCAACCCACCAACTACACAACCAAACCAACCAACCAACCTACTAACCAAACCAACCAACTAACCAACCAATCAAACAACCAACCAACCAACCTACAATCCAAACAACCAACTAACCAATCAAACCAACCAACTAACCAATCAAACCAACCAACTAACCAAACCAACCAACTAACTAACCCCACAACTAACCAACCAACTAACTAACCCGACAACTAACCAACCAACCTACCAACCTACCAACCAAATCAACCAACCAACCATCGGACCAACCAACCAACCAAACCAGCCAACTAACCAACCAAACCAACCAACTAAACCAACGGACCAACCAACCAAACCAACCAACCAACCAACCAACCAACTAACCAAACAAACAAGCCCAACCTACAAACCAACCCACCAACTACACAACCAAACCAGCCAACCTACTAACCAAACCAACCAACTAACCAAACAACCAACCTACAATCCAAACAACCAACTAACCAATCAAACCAACCAACCAACTAACCAAACCAACCAACTAACCAATCAAACCACCAACTAACCAATCAAGTCAACACTAACCACCAACCAACCAACCCAACCAACCACAACAACACCTAACCCCACAACTAACCAACCAACTAACCAACCCACCTACCAAGCAAACCAACCAACCACCAACCAACCAACCAAACCAGCCAACTAACCCAACCAAACCAACCAACTAAACCAACGGACCAACCAACCAAACCACCAATCAACTAACCAACAAACAAGCCCAACCTACAAATCAACCCACCAACTACACAACCAACCAACGAACCAAAAAAAAAAAAAAACAAAACCAACACACAACTACTAACCAACCAACCAACACAACCAAACCAACCAACCACCAACCACCAACCAACCAACCAACCAACCAATCAAACAACCAACCAACCAACCAACCAACCTACAATCCAAACAACCAACTAACCAATCAAACCAACCAACTAACCAAACCAACCAACTAACTAACCCCACAACTAACCAACCAACTAACTAACCCGACAATTAACCAACCAACCTACCAACCAAAACAACCAACCGACCAACCAACCCACCAACTAACCAACCAACCAACCAAACCAGCCAACTAACCAACCAAACCAACCAACTAAACCAACGGACCAACCAACCAACCAACTAACCAAACAAACAAGCCCAACCTACAAACCAACCCACCAACTACACAACCAAACCAGCCAACCTACCAACTAACCAAACCAACCAACCAACCTACAATCCAAACAACCAACCAACTAACCAATCAAACCAACCAACTAACCAAACCAACCAACTAACCAATCAAACCAACCAAGTAACCAATCAAGCCAACCAACTAACCAAACCAACCAACCAACCAACCAACCAACCAACTAACTAACCCCACAACTAACCAACCAACTAACCAACCCACCTACCAAGCAAACCAACCAACTGACCAACCAACCAACCAAACCAACCAACTAACCAAACTAAAAACTCAACCAACTAACCAACCAACAAAAAAATGTATTATTAACAACATCAAAAAGTGCTTGTAAGAACGTGAGCGAGTGAGTGTTTCTGGTCACCTCTAACAAACACATCCTTTTGTTTTTTTTTTCTAACACAACAACAGTTGTACAGCTGAAGCAGCGTGTGTGTGTGTGTGTGTGTGTGTGTGTGTGTCGTACTATCCTGTAGATAACAGCGCAGACAGATTCATCAAACAGACCTCATGATCTCGCCACCCAACGCTGTGGATTTGATTATTTATGCGGTCCAAGGTCACTCCCGAGAATGTGTGTGTTTATTCCTGCTGATAGAAATGTAAAGCGGCGTAATATATCCAGGAACGACCTCCACGCCGTTTAACACGAGGCCATTTATACTCCTGACAGGTGAGAGTTATGTGTGTGTGTGTAGATAGCGTTCTCGCTATGGGTGCGGCATTATTGCGCGTATTTGTTGTTTTTTTTTACCCGTGCCGTCCATTTACTCGGGCGTGTGGAGCGAAAATGATAATTGGCCCGTTGATTTTATGGCTCGATTAGTGCCAAAATGCACATTTGTTAGCTGCGTTTCTTTGGCTCGTGAATTTTGACGGCGCTTTTCAGGCTGGAATTGGCTTCTGAATGGCATTTACGTCAAATCGAGTGACATAAAATGGTACGTATAGGCTAATAGGATTGAGATTTTCTACTTCTTTAGTGAAGTGTGTGTGTGTTCAAAAATGATAAATGTCTGAAAAAATGATATTGATATGAGTGCATTTAGGGGTAACAAGACTGATACGCTTATGATTTTGTATAGTTTAGAGTTTCATTCGTTCATCTTCTGTTGATTTGTGAAATTCCGGTAATGATGGAATCATGAATATCAAAATAGAGTTTGATTTCAATCTATTGCTATTATATACCTTTTTAAAATACATACTCGTTTAAAACTTTTTTCAAATTTGCCTAAACATTATAGCTTATGTAATGTACTACATTAATAATGTATGTACTTAAAAGTACTAAACTTGTAAAAAAGTTTTACAAATTTGTAAAAAAATATTAGGTCTTTTAGGTTTGTCATTCTGTTTTTTGAGTTGTGACAATATTTTATTTTAGTCTTTTTGTTTTGTTTGTTATGTGATTGATTTTTCTTTTAATAAACTTTAGAATCTCCATCTTTAGAAACTTTAGAGGTCTTCATCTTTGACTGTTTTACCAGCAATCCAGCGCCGTTCTTTCTTTGTTTCTTTATTTGTTTTTTGCTCATTCATTCATTCATTCATTCATTCAATCAATCAATCATTCATTCATTCTTTCTTTCTTTCTTTTCTTGTATCCTTTTCCTTATTCTTTTCTTTTTTCTTTCTTTCTCTCATCTATCTTTCTTTGTTCATTCTTTCTTTCATTCTCTCCTTCCTTGTTTCTTCCTTGTCATCCTTTTTTTTACTTTCTTTCTTTTTTTTTACTTTCTTTCTTTTCTTCCTGTTTTCTTTCTTCTTTTCTTTTGTTGTTGTTCTTTCCTTATTTCTTTTAATTCTTTATGTTCTTCTTTCTTTCTCTTTTTTAATTTCTTTCTTCCTTCCTTCTTTACTTCTTTCTTTCGTTTTTTTTTCTTTTTTTATATTTTCTTTCTTTCTTTCTTTCTTTCTTTCTTTCTTTCTTTCTTTCATTCTTTCCTTCTTTCTTTCTTTTTTATTTTATTTCTTTCCTTCTGTTCTTCCTGTTTTCTTATTCTTTCTTTCACTCTTCCTTTCTGTCAGTCTTTCTTTTTTACTTTCTTACTTTCTTTCTTTATTACTTTCTTTCTTTCTGATCAGCTGCTATGACAGACAGTGCGGACAATCCTTTCCCTTTTCTTTCTTTTTTACACTTTCTTTCTTCCTTCCTTCCTTCTTTATTTCTTTTTTATTTTATTTCTTTTCTTCCTGTTTTCTTTCTTTCTCCCTTTCTGTCTGTCTTTCTTTTTAACTTTCTTACTTTCTTTCTGATCGGCTGCTGTGACAGACAGTGCGGACAATCCAGGCGTCTTCATCATTCTGAGTTTCCTAATCCAGACGCGTGCGCAGTTTGACACCTAACAAGGGTGAGAAGACAGACGAGCTCGTGTTAAGATCAGCTCCATTAGCCGTCCAGTCCATCACGGCAGAGATTAAATCCCAGCCAGGCCTCGGAATGCTAAAGATCCTGGCTGGGGATCCCGTGTTTCTGCCGTTGGTTCGCAGCATCTCCTGAACTTCCCCGTGCCTGGGATCTGATCAAACACGAGACGTGAAGACGAGCCGACGTGATGCCGCTTCTAATGAGCTTGTTAGCTGCGAGAATGAAGAGCGAAGTTCACTTTGGGGTCTGCGCAGGAGAGACGGAGAGATTCAAATTTACAAAAATTTGCACTCAATCACGGTTGGTGGAGACGTGAAGAGGGCGGAGAATTCAGACGCGCGTCACGCTAAGTCGGTAAAACACTTCCGCAAAGCATACACTGGTGTATCCTCGCTTATAACGCCTCCGGAAGCCTCCTCCACCCTCGCTCCTCGCCTCCTCACGGTGCAATTAGAGAATTGAGATGTCCTTCAAGATGGCGATGCTCAATCGATTTCTGGGTCATAGGAAAAGGACGGAGGATCGAGGACATGAGTAGGCATATTGAGAAGCACCCCAAAAATAGAGATTCTGCAGGGGGCGGGGCGATTTGGGTGGGCGGGACAACAGGGGCGGGGCGACAAAGACATACATTTGTGAAACCGGATGACAAAAGCTGGTTACAAATTGGTTAAACATTTCTACATGTATATATACTTTATATGACTACAGTAGAGACCAATACTTACCGAAAAACATCATGTATATAAATTCACTCATAATATGTTTTCAGGAAAGTATTTAACCAAAAATAAACCGTTTGTATTTGAAATATAGTCCGTCTTTCACTTTCACAACTCAACAGGCTTCTCTAATGATAATCGTATTATATTGGGAGGCTAAAATATGGGTATTCTAGTTTAAACATATAGAAAATTGCATTTTACAAGTTTATTTTCTTTACACATGCTTGCTCCACTCGCACAAATCTTTTCGGAAAACTTGATCCCGTGTAAAAGAGCGATCAAACTAACGACACCCAATCCCCAATCACCCAATCAAAAGTGGAAAAGGAGCATCTTCATAAAATGTGCGAGGGATGATTTACACAAAATGATGAAAAATACGCGACAAAACTCGTCCCGTATGGATTCGAAACGGGATGTTTCTTCTCTTTCAATTGTTTTTTGCGCAAAAATCAAGCCGTTTGAGCGATTGCTGCACTGAACTCCCTCTGTGGAGAAAGGAGTAAAAGCAGAAAGTGCGAAAATGAATGAAAATGAGCAGAAATGAATGCGAGAGCACGGCTTTAAAATAAAACAACCATTGAGCTAAAAAAAAAAAGAAATGATAGAGAAGCACAATGGTGGCACTCGTCTGGCTGACCTCAGCGAAAGATCGGCGAAAAAACGCAAACGCGCAAACTTTTGTTGTTTTGGGACTGACAGTGTAAAAAAACATGTAAAAACTTTACTAGTACAATTGTAAATACATTTGGTGTACGTGGTTCCGCTTTTTAAATTTTAAATAAAAAAAAATGTATTTATTTTAAAAATAAATCTTCATCACGGATTAATCCGATTTACGTTGGAAAAAAAAAATCCGACTTTCGTTACATTTTTTTCAAGTTTAGTGGGCCAGATTAAACTCGTTTAAGTAGTTTGCCCAGCTCCGCCTTAACGCACGACTCCTTCACACCGTTAGCGACGACTCAAGAGGCCCAGAGGTTTGTTTATGCTAATCTGACGGAAAATGGTGGAAATGTCTCGGTGCGCTCTCGAAACCCGTGTGTGTTCCTGACCCGGGCGACCCGGCCACTTCAGTGATTCATGAGCCCAGCCAATCAGAGACGAGCCTGTGATGTGCTAAGCAGGAGAGTTCCTCATCTGGACAGGCATTCACTCATCCTTCTGTAAAGCGATTGCGCTCTCTCTTTCTACTCTTCAGCTCTATTCAAACAGAAAGGCCCTCGAGGCTTGTGTATTGTCTCTCCACGTAGCCAGAAACGCTAATGTTGTTGTTGGGGACGAGCAGCCACTCCTACGTATTTGTGACACGAGCGGCTGTTTTTCACGGACCGAGGTTGTGGATGGAGACGGTGCAGGTGTGCACGAGTTCTCAATAGCCGCGATTGTTTTATTTATATATGTTATTCAGCCAATAAAAGCATTTATGCATGGCTAAAACTGGAAAAAATTGACGCATGTAATTACACGCGTATCTGAAATATACGTAAACAATTAAGTAGTTGTCAAAGATTGGTCAGTAGTTTTCAGAGTTTAATGTGTCTTTCTTTCATTCCTTTTTTCCTGTTTTCTTTCTTTACTTCTTTTCTTTCTCTTTCATTTCTTTCTTTTTTTACCTTCCTTCCTTCCATCAATTATTCCATTCTTGCTTCTTTAATGTGTTCCTTCTTTTTTATGTCTTTCTTTCTTTCTTTTTCTTACTTTCATTCTTTCTTTCTTTGTGTCTTTCTTTCCTTTATTTCTTTTTCATTTCTTTCTTTTTTTTTCATTCCTTCCTTATTTCTCTATTTCTTTCTTTGATTCCTTCCTTTCTTATTTGCTTCTTTCTTTCTTTATTTCCTTTCATACTTCATTCATTCCCTATTTGCTTTTTTCATTCGTTCCTTCCTTCTTTCTTTCTTTCTTTCTTTCTTTCTTTTTTTCTTTCTTTCTTTGTGTCTTTCTTTCCATTTTTACTTCTTTCTTTATTCTTTTCTTTCTTTTTTCTTTCCTTCCTTCCACCTTTCTCTATTTCTTTCTCACTCCTACGTATTTGTGATCGAGCGGCTGTTTTTTGCGGACTGAGGTTGTGGATGGAGACGGTGCAGGTGTGGACGAGTTCTCAATAGCCGCGATTGTGTTATTCAGCCAATAAAAGCATTTATGCATGGCAAAAACTGGAAAAAATTGACGCATGTAATTACACGTGTATCTGAAATATGCGCATAAGTAGTTGTTGCAGGTAGACGTTGCAGGTGTGGAGCTCCCCCATCAATTATTTTTTATTTCTGTCTTTTCTTTTTTTCTTTCTCTATTCCTTTTTATGTTTGTCTTTCCTTCCTTTCATCTTTCCTTATATCCTTCCTTTCTTCTTTTTATTTTTTTGCGGACCGAGGTTGTGGACGGAGACGGTGCAGGTGTGGAGCTCCACACGACTTCTCTATAGCCGCTATTATATCAGTATTAGCATGATGAGGCTCTGTCGGTCCTACATTATCCGTCTCCGCATTATTGCAGCTGACGCACCTGCACGAATCCGAATCTCAGATCTACGCTGACATAATCAAACATTCAAGGTCTTCGTTACCTCCGCTTTGGATTCGGAGCTGTGGGTAATTTTGTTGTGTGTGTGTACTGTGTCTTTAAGAGCAGCCACACTGAGAGACAGAAGCGTGAAGGCGCTGTTTCTGCTTGTTTGTCATTTTTTTATCAAGGTCGTTTGTAAACGTTTGTTTTATGCGACATGAAACAATCTTCCTTCTTATTTCTTTCTTTCTTTCTTTTTTCTTTACTTCTTTCTTTCTAAATTTCTTTCCTTTCTTTTTTCTTTATTTCTTTCATTCTTTCTTTCTTTCTTTGTGTCTTTCTTAATTTTATTTTTTGTCATTCCTTTCTTTCTTTTGTTATTTATTTATTTCCTTCCTTTCTTCCATATTTCTTTCCTTTTTACTTTAATTCTTTCCTTCCATCCTTCCTTCATTCTTTCTTTCTTTCTTTCCTGCCTACCTTCCTTCCCTCCTTTCTTCCTTTCATATTTCCTTTTTTCTTTTCATTCCAAGCATTCTTCTTTCTTTCTTTTTTCTCTTTTCATTCAGGATTTCCTTCCTTCTTTCCTAAATTTTTTCTTTCCTTTTTTTGTTTCTTTATTTCCTTCCTTCATTCATTCCAACCTTCCTTTGTTCAGTTGTTTGTAAACGTTTGAGCAAGAGAGAAAAAAAGCATGGCAACGTAAACAAACGAAGAGCAGAAACAAAACTGCCACTGCTCTGTGTGTGTGTGTGTGTGTGTGTGTGTGTGTGTGTGTGTGTCACTCTCTCTCTCTGTGTGTTACAGAATCACGTTTATGGGCCAAGTTGCAAGTGACAACAAGGAATTGAGTTTGGTCTGACTCCGCCTTTTTCCCTCTGTTTTGCGGATATTAGCATAAATATATAAATAAAAGAAAAAGTAGAAAAACAATGAAATGAAAAGTAATGGAGTTACATTTAAAACGATTTATGTCTGAGCAACAAGTAAACATAGGCTTTTTTTGTGCAACTGCAATTGTCACTTGATTAAGTTATGATAAATAATGAGTTGTGTGGGACACCTCTCCATTTCAGGACCAGGGACAGTGTGTCTCATAGTCCTTTTATATTACATTTGATCACATGTAGTTACATTTACAAGTTACATCCGGCCCTTGGCATTATGCTGATGTGGCTCTCGGTCAAAATGAGTTTGACACCCCTGATTTAAATAAAGTTTCAATACAGTTTTTGTGTACAAATAATGTAATAAAGGTAAATAAAATGTAATGACCTTACGACCCCACCCAGACTGTGATGTAATACAGATACACAAAAAAAGGTGATTTTTAACTCATATCACACTAATTCGAACTCACTCACTCATTCGCTCACTCGCTCGCTTGAATAGAAGGCCTGTAGTTTTTGGCGAGTGCGGGCGGTGGCGTGTTGTCGGTGCTCGATCTGCTTCCTGTCCATCTAAATGGAATCTTCTGTGGAGGTGACGGCGAAAGATTGAGCGGCGATATTGAGGAGCGCCATTAAAGAAACATCAACTCGCTCAGACAATAACGATTCCGGTCACAGACCGGGAAAATCTTCGTGGTTTTACAGCCGCTGCAGTGTTAACTTTGTCAAAGATTTTTAGTTTAGTTTTAGTCAGTCTTTTGACTAAAACACAGTTTTGATTTAGTCCCAATTTAGTCGTCTTAATTTTTTTTGTTTTAGTCTAATTTTAGTCGACTAACTTACAGTATTGATTTAGTCAACGAAAATGTAAGTGCTATATATTCTAAATGTTTGCTGAAGTTGCTTCGTCTAAGAAATCTGGATACGTAGTTAACTATGAATATATAAAATATATACAACGATCTTACTTATTTGGAAAAACATTTCTTTTTCTTGAACTTATTTTTATGCACATTTTTCAAATCCAAATAAATGTATTCTTATGAGTGAAACGTCAACAAAGAGAATGAAATACAATTATTATTATAAAATTAATTATAATCGCACGTGCTTTTCTTGCAGCTGAAAGGCTCCGTGTCCTGATTGGTTCTCTTTGCGTTTGCACCCGCCTTTCTCCACAAGCTCGGATTATGATTGGACGTCGTCACGAAAGGCTTTTTTGTTTCGTTTTTATTCGTTGGCGAAAGTGTCAATAAATGTAGTTATAGTTTTCCAATCTGAGCAGGAGTTTTTATGTAGTTCTCGTTTCGTTTCCGTCAGGGAAAAAGTGTCGTCAACGAAATTAACACTGCTCCGTTGTGGCGGTAATGACGGGAGCTAAATTTGTGCCGTCGTTCGAGACACATTCATCCATTTTGTAGTAATGTTTGCTGATGTTTACCCGCTTGGGCTGATAATGAATTATAAATGTGGCTCTTTAGTGGATGTGAAAGGAAGCGTGTGCAGAGACGTGGATCCGTCTGAGGGGTGAGAGCGTATTTAAACATTTTATTTGTCTAAATATGTATAAACACACATCAATTAAATGACTTTTTTTGTCTTATCTCAGATTTGTTATTTATTGGATTATTGTCTCCAATTAATCTAATTATTGCATCCAAATAATATTGTTTATAAATATTTGCAAAATAATAAAAGAGTTACTGAGAATATAAAGCACACCCCCCATTTTTTTGTTACTTTGCTCAAGTAATTTAGTTACTTTACTCAAGTAAAATTTTTAACCTATTTATTCTTGACTTTTCAGTAATGTTTTTTTCGTCCGCTTTTTACTTTACTCCTTACATTTTAAACATAGCCGTGTGACTCCACAGCCGTGTTTAATATTGGTTAGTTTTATTTCCGTCATCAATCTAAACAAAAGGCATCGAGAAAAATGCCGCTCTCCTGTTACGAGACACTTGACAGTGATTGGATGAGCCGAATAAACACATATAATTTTTGTAGGAATGAGATTTTTGTAGAAATACTGTTTGCCCGTAAAAACAACTCTTTTCATACATGTGTTAATGCATTAATTTTAAATGTATGTTTATAGTATATATATAGTATATAGTCCTAGATCAAAATTGTATTCGCTTTTTTTCATTAGCTTTACTTTCACTTTTAAACTGTAAAGTAGTGACCAAACCAGTACTTGAGTAAAAAGGTTGCGTCGATACTTTTACTTGCACAGAAGTCGTGCTTCTATACTTCTACTCGAGTAACATATGTGACTACTTTTGACAGCACGGCAAGTACAAATAGCATTAGCATCGAGAGCGTTTTTAACACCATTAAAACCCAATTCGTTTCCAGAACTTTCTCGCATTGCTAACATTTGCTAAACCAGGCTAGCCGCGCTAATTGCGCTCCGGCCTGCTGATTGAATTAGCGCGGCCCGATCTGAGCTAATCTGACACCCACCTGCCCGCGGAGAAGAAGCAATTGTCCTGTGTTTAAACAAGCTGAATGAAGAGGATAATCCCACTCGGCCTGACTGGATTTCACACGCCTCGTCCTCCGCCAACAGCGCAATTAGACGCGGAGTTAGCGTCCGCGCCAGAGCTGCTGTTTCGGCAGGAAACATGCGCCATATGCAGATTTCAGTCTTCAGAAATGCTAAGTAGGTTATTACATCTTGACCCCGTGCGAGATTCTCACATCGCGGCGGTGAAATAACTGAACGGAAAAGTGGATTTTCCTTCTTCGTTGTCCTCGATCTGATCTGCTTTTTGATACAGTGGTACCTCTACTTACAAATGACCCTGTTAACAAAATTGTCCTTTTCAGGTTTTTTTACAGGATGTAGTGTGATATGTGTGTGACAAATCACATTTGAATTTTGACTTGAAAAGAACATTTTAGTTTCTTCGTTGTCGTCGATCAGATCTGCTGTTTGATACAGGGGTGCCTCTACTTACGAATGACTCTGTTAACAAAAATGCCCTTTTCAAATCAAATTCAAATTTGATTCGTCACGTACATATTATACGTGGTACAAGATGTAGTGTAAAATGTGTGTGACAAATCAAATTTAAATACGAATTTGATTTGAAAAGTAAATTTTCTTTTGTAAGTAGAGGTACCCCTGTATTAATGTCCAGAAACAATTGTCTCTTTTAACGAAATTATTTCACTCTACGATAGGCCAAATGTTAGTGTAGCGACGAGAATGTTAAGCGAGTTTTTATTCTGGGAGATCTTTTGAGTGAAACATCCAAATGTTTTTTGTAAAGCATGTCAGTAAACATGCGTCTAAGGGTTTTTTTTTTCTTTCAGCGCGTCAGTAAACAAAAAAAAAATAAAAATTTTTTCGTTTTTAAGTAACATGGTTACAAAGATCTAACGCTGCCTTCACTTTTGTTGTTTTTGTTGTGAAACTGCGACACCCGGTGGTGGAGAAAGGCAATGCACCATCGTGTTATTTTGTTAAAACAACATCACAGAGAGAAGATGTTACGAATAGTGTCTTTGTCACTAAAGTACAACCCGAGTGAAATGCTCTTTCTTTCTTTCTTTATTCTCTTCCTTTTTTCATTTTTCTTCTCTTTCTTCATTCCTTCCTACTTTTTTTCTTCTCTTACGTCCTACTTTTTTTTTCTTTCTTTCTTTCCTTCCTGTTTTCATTCTTTCCTTCATTTCTTTCTTACTTAAATCCTTCCTTTCTTTCTTTCTTTCTTTCTTTTTTGTGTCCTGTTTTCTTCCTTCTTTCTTTATTGGTGCTTTCTTTCTTTCTTTCTTTTTTTTATTACACACTTAAGTACAACCCGAGTAAAACGCTTGGCTAATATTCTTTCTTTATTTATTTATTTATTTATTTCTTTTCTCTTCTTTGTTTCTTTTTTCTTCTCTTCCATTTTTCCTTCCTACTTTTTTCCCCTTCCTTCTTTCTTTTTTTTCTGTTTTCTTTCTTTCCTTCTTTATTTTTTTCTTCCTTCTTTCTTTCTTCCTTCATTCCTTCCTACTTTTTTTCTTCCTTCCTTTCTTTCCTTCCCGTTTTCTTAATTAATTTAGAAAACACACATTAATTTCGAACTTTTTAAATTATTTATCTCTATTATTATATATTGATATATATCTCTATAATTCTATAATTATATTTTTAAATATATATATAAATATAGTGTGTGTGTGTGTGTGGTGTGTGTGTGTGTGTGTGTGTGTGTGTGTGTGTGTGTGTGTGTGTGTGTGGTCTTGGCTACTTATTAAGTGAAATGAAGTGAATCAACACATTTTTCCACATTATCTTACTATCAGGCTTGTATAGTGGTTTTAGTATATATATATATATATATATATATATATATTATATATATTATATAAAGCATTTCATTTTCGCTGCTGATAATATCGTGCGGCAATATCCGTTCTGCTCATCAGATGCACTATATTTTCTAATATTATGTTCATAATGTTCCCTAACTGCCAGTGTTTGAACTTTTCGTTTGATTAATGCTGCATTTTGATCAACTAATTGATGGCTGATAAAAATGCCAAGAGTTCCTGAACAAATAGATGTAATACAGGATAAATGAAAGGAGCGACACCTAGTGGTTAGGACAGATATTACACTGCGGCTCCGTGTATTATAAGCGTCTCATCAAAAATGTGTCCAAAAATACACTCTATATATATATATATATATATATTACTATATATATATATATATATATATATTACAGGGATGTAAAAAGCACTGTAAAAAGTGCCAATGGGGTGTCGTTACTTTAAAGTAGTTTTTCTACCTGATCTAACTCAAAGCGTTTAATTTTCTGTCTTCCATCAGTTTAATGTAAAATTTGTGCTTCATCCAAATTAAAAGTAAGTATTTTAGTGTAAAATAAATAAATTTCTTTGAAATTGAGTAAAAATGTGTTTTGGAGCCAGATGGTGATGAGAAGAGAAGACATTGTTTCTTGGATTGGCCGATGAGAATCTTGCATTTGCTTTACACGTTTTTTAAAACTCTTTTAAACTTTAACATAAATCATAAACACATTAACATGATCTTGTTCCGTTGTAAGAAGCGATTGAAACGATTTGTCTTAAAAGTAAACTATAGATGTTTCAATAAGGTAATTATGTCAACAACCATGAATGTGTCTCGTTATGTGAGCAGAGACTCGGTTGCATTTTTACCTGTTTAAAATTGGATGTGAGGGCGATCTGGCTGCGACATCTGTCACCCCATTGATCGCTAGGGTTGATTCGGCTGATCTGGCTGGCTAGGCGGGTGTCCCCTCCCCCCCTCACCGATCCAGGTGTGTCCCTCCCGACGCCCCGCGCTCGGTGGAAGCGGACGACCGGACGTGCTCGGAGTAGCTGCTCCCCTGCTAGAACCTCCAAACCTCCAAACAAGCTCTTTCTGTTTAAAATTTCCACACTAGGTGGCGCTGTTGCTGTCTGTTTGTTAAATGGTCCAACTGAGCAGATAGTATGTTCATTGAAGTCTTTTATAAGGAAACATAATTGATTAAGTTGTTATTACATCTCAGTGACATATGGGTCCAGTTCAGAATTTATACAATAATGTTAGACACTCTTATACACATAATTATTATTTAAATTTAACTCATTAGTACAAAAAGCCCTATCAACAAAAAAAGTGGTCTCTTTTTTTAACAAAAAAAGTCTCTTTTTTTAAAAAAAAAAAAAACGGAATGTCATACTCTCTGTACATCTGATCATGTTTACATTCAACTTTTTGCCCAATAAAAAATTTTTGCCCAATAAAAACCAGTGAACAGGTGACAGAACTTAACAGAAATCAAGACAGCTGAAACCGATAATTGAATCATTAACAAAAGCAAATCAAATCAGAAAGTGACTGAATGTAAACAAACCAAAGTTCAGGGTGACATAACACTCGGAAAAGGTTTAAAGTAAAAATCTCTCCGCGTAGATCCTGACAGGCTCCAACCTGCAGAAGCCGAGGCAAAGAGGTCGTAACCTCATTGGTCAAAGAGCCATCACTGAGGTTCCTGGCCAGGTGGACCAGATGGGTTCAGAAGGTCTGGTCCAGCTTGCTGTGCTTGGGTCTTACAACACCCAACGTCTCCTCACCTTCCTAGAGGAGCTAAAAGAACCTCCTCCTGGACCTTATTACTTTTAGTTTCAGTGAATTACCTTACTCAAGATGTTGCAGTATTGCTCTCATTTCATAGACTTTCAGGTAAATTTAACATTCACTGTTCGATAGTAGCAGTCATTCGTTCCGACTTCGTGGTGTGCAGTTGTATTGGCTCTGACTCGAGGTGTGCAGTGATTGGCTCTGAGCTCGAGATGTGCTGAGCGATTGGCTGTGCTCTGAGCTAGCGGCTGACAGCTGTGGCTCTGATTGGCGGCTGTGCACGGGCCAGAGTCGCGCACTCGCGGCACATTTGAACATTTAATAAACAACAGCCGGTGGTACATTCGCGAGATGGTCTTATGCGCATTGTTTCAGTTTTGTAAAAAACAAGAACATTGTGGTGAAATGCAACCGCTGAATTGTCGGCATCAAAAAACAGCTATTTAAAAAAACACGTCGAACTGCCATCGCTCGACCTGGGAAGAGAAAGAAAACAGCAACGACAGTGTCTCTGCACTTTATGGCCAGAAAGCAGGACAGTATTGTGTGGTGAGTCATTCAAAATGAATAAAACGCACTGAAGTTTACATACTCCTGTTGTGTCTGATATCAGATATACCCAAGTTATTCACTGATGTTGGAGGAAAATCGCTTTGTCTACCATACTTTTAACACTTTTTAAAGTTAATTATTAGTGTTGACAAGCGTCTTTTCCCCAGACATCCGGGCGGATTTTATAAATTCACGATAATGTCCGGTTTTCCCTCTTCTTCAAACGACTAATACACGTGTACGCAGGTTCACAACCCGTGCTTTAAATTATATGAGAAAGTAATATTTGAGAATGAAATTGCGCGTATCGTTTTGAAACAATGGGCCGACTTTTTTCTTGTATTATTATTTTTTTTAAAAACAATCACATTTTAAAAAACATTTTTCATTATTCAAAAAATTCTGACTAAAATAGTTACCTATTTAGGTTTTTACTGATTTTTTTTAAGTTAAGTGATTATTTTTACTAAGTTATAGTTTAGCAACATTGAAGCACATTAAAGCATGTTCATCAGCCTCCGAGAAGCCTGTCTGAATTTGTCTCGAGGCCGCGCTGATTGTCCTCTTTTTTGGAAAACAAAATATATGGTCACCCTACAATTATAGATTATGTATATTGTTATTTGTAGCTTGGAGAGGCCACAGTCATTACGCTACATAACTCTATGTCTTCCA
>CM051493.1:10229742-10240746 GCA_028031935.1 Paedocypris micromegethes
ACTCAGAGCGTTACAAAATACAACGCTCCACCAGCGAAAGGCGGAACGAATGACTTACGCGTCTATTTGCGAACATGAAATGTTAAATGTTCGATTTACTGTCTAGAAAGTGAAATATTTGATGTAATGCAAGCGTTACTTGCATGTAACGAGTAATATATTACTGAAAATACTAAAAGTAATAAGTTACACTACCGCGTTACAGCAAAAAGTAATATATTAGTGTAAAATGTTACTTTTGTAACGCGTTACTCCCAACACTGCAGACAACCATACACTACAACCGTCCACTTGACCCATTTGCATTCCAAGCTTATTTAATATTAAACGTTAAACCCTCCTGTGTCTGGGTGAAATTGACCCGTTACCGACAAATACGTCAACGGAACCATTTTCTGTTTTTATGTAGATGACACTAACTAGGACAAGCAGGAGAAGTGAAAGAAAATACTTTTACGTATTTTTGTTTGTTTTTACACTTTTAACACGGGTCAATTTAACTCGGACATACAGGCGGGTAAAGGCATTTTAGAGCTTCTTTTCTCTAACACATATATTTGTGGCGCTCCTGTTTTTGTTCGCTGAAGGAGTCACGGGCAGAACATGTGAGGGAAGTGATGGAGAAGGTGGAAAATTCTGGAGGAAACTCACGTTTCTCAAAAACGACTCACTGTACAGGAAGTGTCCGAGCCGGGTTGTTTATGTTTATGCTAATGAGTGCGTTCCTGTTTACTTATTTATTCTTTTATAGATGTTTTTATCTACATATAATTGTCTGCTGCTGTGACCTGCAATTTCCCCGCTGTGGGACAATTACAGGCTTTTTCAATAGAATATCCGGAAAAAAAAACATTGTTAATTTTACAGTCCTGAAAAATGTAAACAGCTAAAAAAAAAGTTCAAAAAAAGAAAAAAAGTTCAAAAATCACAGTAGAATAAAGCTTTGTGAATAAAGAAAACTTTCTCTTAAACTATTATTGGTAGGTCATTTGTGTTTTTTTTTTCTCTCTCTGCTTTATTTAATAATCTTGCTTTTCGTGACGCCCAGATTTAGTAAATTGCATAATAGACGGAATAAACAAATGTTTAGAAGTGCACAGATTATTTAAGATAAAGTACAAGGAGAATCTGCTGAATCTGTGAGACGTGATGACAGGAAACCGAGGTTTAGGAGATATACACTGGCGGGCAAAATTAGAGAACAATGTATGAACAACTACACAATTCTGAAATAATGTCATCTTCACTGCTCAACAGTTGAAGGATTATTTGTCCTGTCTATACCGTGCTACCAGAACACTTTTTCCAGAAAATAACTAAGAGCATTTCAACAAAAACCTTTATTTTGCAGAAACACACTGATCAAAATTAGAGAACACTTTCAGATACCCCCCAGTTATTGGTGTTAATCTGCCACCAGGTGTAATTTTCATGCATTATTTGTCAATCCCTATTTAATTGGCAGCCTAACTCCCAGTTTCACTGACTCTACAAGATGGTGGGCTGTATCAAAGTGACTGAAAGCCTCCGACCGCAGTTTGTCCAGATGAAGGTCAAATGGATGTCTTTACCAGCAATAACAAGACACGTTGGTCGTTCCAAATCTGTGATTTTCAGAATATTGAAACTTTATGACATCACAAACTCATTTAATTCCCCAAAGAAGGCTGGTCATCCACGAAAGACAAAAACAAAAGGACAGGATACTGCGGAGGATCTCAATGGGCGATCGTTTCCACACTGCAGCTGGAATTGCTCAGCAGTTCTGCACTGAACATGGTAAAGATCTGTCTCGACATACAGTGTCTCGATGTTAAAGAGCATTTGGACTAAAAGCCCACTTTGCAGTGACCAAACCTTTCATTAGACAATAGAATCAAAAGGCTACACTAAGCTTTGTTGAGGAGCATGTTGTGTGGACAGAGAACTGGTCCAAAGTTCACTTCAGGGATGAAAGTATGTTTAATTTATTTGGCTCTGATGGGAAATGTTATGTTCGGCGACAAACTGGAGAAAGACTGAACCCAAAGAGTGTAAAGAAGTGGGTGAAAGGTGGTGGAGGAAGTGTGATGGTTTGGGGCATGTTTTCTGCAGCAGGTGTTGGGCGTCTTATACAGATACATGGCAGAGTGAAGGCAAATGTTAATCAGAACATTCTGAAACAACAAATGATTCTTTCCATGAGTTCATCACCCAATCAGCCCGCAGAGTTCATGCAGGACAATGCTCCATGTCACACAGCTACACGGGTAAAGCCGTTCCTTGAAACTGAGAACGTTGAAATAATGTCATGGCCTGCAGAGTCCTGATCTCAAACCAATAGAGAACCTCTGGAAGAATCTTGGCGACAAAGTCCACTGAACTGTGGAGGAGACTGAAGAAGAGTGGAACCAACATCCCACCAGAGCAGTGTGAGAGACCAGTGCTGTCCTGTGGCCGCAGATGTGCTGAAGTCCTTCAGAGCAGAGGCCTGCACACTTCCTACTAATTGTTGACTGTTGTAACCTTCAGAATATTTTGTTATAATCTTTTTCCATGCAACAGTCATTGTTGTTCTCTAATTTTGCTCAGTGTGTTTTTTGCAAAATAAAGGTTTTTTTTTAAATGCCTTAGTTATTTCCTGGAAAAAGTGTTCTGGTAGCACGGTATAGACAGGACACTGACTCCTTAAAAAATTTTGAGCAGTGAAAGACATTATTTCAAAATTGTGTAGTTGTTTATACATTGTTCTCTAATTTTGCCCGCCAGTGTATATAGTAGTTAATGGCGATGTTGTGATTTTCAGGGTGTTCTATCAAATCTATCAGTCATACACATTCAAACATGTGTTTTATCTACATATGTATGTTGTTGTTTTTTTTTTTTTTTTTTTTCAAAAACAAGCTATCAATTTCTCCCAATCATCATTTTCCATGCGTCAGACAGGAACAAATGACGCATATAATATTAATAGAACAATAAACCATTTCTTTCACTCGTCATTTTTTCCATGAAATTGGACTGGAAAAAAATACACAAAAACACTGGGTTCATTTCACATTCGATGTGAGACTATTAAAATTTTTATTGTCGGTAAAGAAAACAAAGTGTTTATTATAAACTCACCGTTTCTAAAGCAAAAGTTAGCGGTGTGACTTCAAAACAATAACTAACAAAACCACGTCGCTTTTTTTGTTTGTTTTGCATGTTTGAATTCATTACCTGCACAACAAACGTACACTGACAATCGGTTCATTCCGCTACTAATTGGTGATTAGAATGTACATTTCAATAAACATGTGTGAAAGATAATAATAAATCAACGTGTGGAAAAAATCCAAAGAGAACAAGAAAACGTCACTATTCTCTCACAACAATGGAGCATCAGAAATCTGATAATTTATGCTCGGCTTGTTCTCTACAACTTTTATATTTCTAAAAACGTTCTATATCTCTGTAACCCTGTTTATTTAAGTTCATATAAATTTGATTTAATTTAGCATAAATCTATTTTAAGTTATTGTTGATTTATTTTACTGTTTAATTTGTGATTAGCATTATATTATTTAACTTGCAATATTAGTTGTGGTTTAATTTAATGCTCCATAAATATTCTGACATAATTCATTCTAATACATTCAAATGTATTTATTAATAAATAAATAAATGTAAAACATTTAAGTTTGGACCGCAAACTGATGATGTGATGACGCACGTAGAGGACGTCATTCGTTGCTACTCACATGGTGAGCGACACGCAAGCGCAGTTACCTGCTTCACCCTGTAGGGGGCGTGTCATGTCGATTCACTTGCGTTGTGGCCAAATCTACGATTACGGTTTCTTGCGTGTTATTATCTAGATAAATATGATTTAAACGACTATTTTATTTTATTGTATTAGTTTTGTTGGGGGGGGGGGTATATCTTATCTTTTTGAGGTGTCATCTTTACAGATACATATTTTTTGTTACATTTTTTAACGTTTATTTTTCAAGCTTTTTACAGTTTTAACTGTCTCAAAGCGCACGTGTACATATGTAAGAGAAGTGTTGCTTTTTATTCAATTTATCGTCTGGATTGTTGGTGTTAAGTAAATGGCTGCAGTTATGACACAAAAACACTGGGTTTAAAAAACACACAACGCACAGTTTAAACGTACTAACTAACACAGTTGTGAGCTTCGGGACGTTCTTCCTACAGTGTAAACACCAGTGTCAGGTTGTGACGTCTAGATATGGTCATCAGAATAGACCTGATAGAGTTTCAACTATATGAGTCCGACCAGAAGTTCAGCCTGAACCGAAAATCTTTTTTGACCAAAACCGAAGCAGGAAACGAAAAACAAAAAAATAAATAAAAATAACACTTTCGGGTGAAAGCAAAAATGTTTTTAGAAGGTGTGTAAAGTCTTACTCTCTGTGTTTGACCACATCATGTGATTCAAATGTAAAAGAATAATTAGCGTGTTAAGTTAATAAAAGCTACAAGGTGGTTAGAGATGTAACTCTTACATATATTATAAATATATAATATATAAATGTTGTATACATTACTTTTATATATTTTTTTAGATCGAGACCAACGCAATGTCGATATGCAAATGAGTTAAGTGTACGTACACATGAGACAAACGCTTCGTTAAGCTCCGAACTCGAGCGATGCGCATGGAAAAAATGATGCGTTAGAAGAATGTATGAAACAACGGCATAAAGGAGGTGAAACGCTGGAGAATCACATTTCTTGCCTTTGAGAGGAAGAGACACACACGGTAAGAAATGTCACCTGCTGCTTTATACAGTCACATCTAGAAACCAAGACGATCTTCTAGACAGAGAGAGAGTGTGTGTGAGTGTGTGTATTAAAAAATGTAAAATTTGTTTAACATTTTTTTTTACATTTTTGTTTGCATTAGTTAGCATCAGTGTTTCTAAGTAAAAGGCAATGATGAGCATTACAGGGCAATACAATCGGTGAAATCTACATACAAAGACATTTTATTTTTATTCACAATCCATTTTAATAAACGCTTGATGACCTTTGGTTTCAGTAACTACACACGTTTTTCAGCAAGAATTTTTTTTTCCAATTCATTCCAAGTTCGCTCTCGTTTCAGACAACTTCCGATTTGAGTCGTTGACGTTTTTTGAGTTAACGTCAGTCGTTGGCGAATTGGAGGCGAATTGTCACGTTTCCTATGTGCTTGTCTATTTTCAGAGGTGTAAAGTACTTGAGTAAACTTTGTTTTAAATAATTAGATTTAACAATTTGTTTTATTGTACATTTTGTAAATATTTTGTACAATATTTTGTTTTTACTTGTTAGTATTTTTGGCTACTTTGTGTGTTAGTATCACAAATGTAAGCAAGTTTTAAATTCAAGCAGTCCCAATAAATTCAATCAATCAATACATATATATTATTTCGTATTTATAAATGCAAGCACTAATACAAGTACTAATTACAAAAAAGTAGTTTCTTTACACTTTCGTCGTAATTGTTTTTTCTTACAGAATCAATTGTATTTTGTTGTATTTTATAAATCAGTTTTATTATAAAAAAAATATTACAAAAATTCCTACAGTTTACTCTCACACATCTGTACTTTACACCTCGGCCTGTTTTTCACCTTTGCAGTTGCTAACAGAACGATGTTACTACGTTTGTTTGTGACGTGACTCCGCCCATCAAGAGTCCTTCCACGCCGCAAATTAACGCTCCTTTAGTGCGAATGTCCAAGTGCAGTTACATGAAACGCACAATGAACGAGTGTTTTTCTACTGGCTTTGGTTTTGTATTTACTCATGCGCATGTTTAGTAGCGAAGGCCGGTGTTGTGGTGACTGATCTGTCTGTCTGTCGTTACTGGAGACTACATGATGACTTACACTGCTCTTGTCCTGATGTGTGTTTGGGGTGAGGAGACTATCCACACACACACACACACACACCCACACACACACACACACACACACACACACACACACCACACACACACACACACACACCCTGCTGGTGACTGCACCACACACACAACACTACTACTACTGCACTACTACTGCTGCTGCTGCTGCTGCTGCTACTACTGCTGATACTGGTGGTGGTGCTGTTGATGCTCCTGGTGTTGCTAATCTGCACCTTCAGTGTGGGAGATGCAGTGGTTGCTAGTACCAACACTGAACTTCCTCCAGCTGCCTCCTATCAGTCATGCAGCGCCACAGCCACGATCACTGAGGACACTATGTGTCAGCTGACCACCTCATGTGACCTGGGAGGGAGAGTTGTGCAGTGCAGCATCACGGATGCTAGTGGAACCGAGAATACTGGAGCTACTACACCTGCGGGTAAGACCACATTAATAATAGTGTCACGGAATTCGTGTTTCATGTGAACTTTTATTTTGTCACCTTTATTTTGTAATTGTGTCACTCCCTCTCTGTCAGACTCCGCTCTGTTTACTTCCTGGTTTCACTCCCCACGTGTCTTTCGTTATTGTTTGCACTGTCATCTCTGCGTGCTTCCCGATCGTGTTTAATGTCTCCAGGTGCTTTTGCGTTCGACCACGCCTTCTGCAATAAATCCCTTGAAGACCTCCCTAGTGTTTCTGTGCTGTGCACGTGGGTCCTTTCCCTCCAGTTCTGTCAGAGTGACAGTCGCCGTGTCAAATAGATTACACGTGTGTAGTTCACCGTTGTGGATCCATTGCGACTAGTAGAGACGGAAACTCTTTCTGGCCAATTTAACAGTTTAAAATGTTTGTGTGTGTGTGTGTGTTTCAGGCCAGGCTCCGCCCTGTTACTCCGCTGGGCGTGTCCTGCAGGCCAGTGGAGTGACTCTGTTGGTGACTTTGCTCATCGTCCCGTTACTGATGGAGATTTATTAAAGCTCAAGTTCAAGTTCGGAGCATTTGTAAGACGCTTTTCACAGTTTTAACTGCCTCAAAGCGCACAAAGCTGATGACATTAAAGCTGAGAGTTTGATCTCTTTGAAGCAATAAATCATTTGCTTTCACTACTGGAGTTTGTCTTGGCTCATTCATTTTCTTATTTTAAATATTTTTATTATTAAAGCTTATTCCACATTAAATTGCACTCTACGATCAATTTGGTTGCTCTTAGAGGACACGTCACTTATATACACATGTACGTTTTTAAATATAAACAATGTTGCGTGAATAATCTGTTATACAGCGACTCGACATTACAACATCACGATATCGCTCTCCTGTGATTGTGAAGGTGCGCGTTTCAAGACGACTCGTTGCCGCCCTCTAGCGGAAAGATGATCTCGCGCGTGACTCTTGACTGCGCATGGGCGAGAATGAAGCACTGGGATCCTCAAATATCACTTTGATTTGAAAAAAAAAAAAAAGTATAATTACGACTTTAACATGTGTGCTTTTTTCCAAGAAATGAAAAAAGTGAAAAAATAATTTATATCGCTATTAAATATGTATTGGGTCAAAGTGCCCGTTTCTGTATGGTTGCGGGGCATTTTGGTTGTACTGATATATATATATATATATATATATATATATATATATATATTATTGTGTGTGGTTGTGTGTGTGTGTGTGTGTGTGTGTGTGTGTGTTTGTTTTCTGTAATGACGTGTTATTGTTCTAACAAAACGTAGTACCAAGCATGAACAGTAGAGAGCAGCAGTGATGCATCTCACAGGGTCAACATTGTAAAAATATATGCATCCACAACACTCCCACTAATATTTTACAACTGTTGCAAAACAACACAACTAATTGAAAAAATAAAACGCGCTGTCTCCTTTTTTACAAAACAACAAACGTATTGTATATCGCCAATATTCCTGTAACATCTTAAGCAATAAACAGTTTTAACAAAGCTAAACACACTTCAAACTTGAACTAACTTAAAGACATTTCAAATAAGTCCGATTCTTAGTGGTAACGGATGTCTAAGCGCTTCGTTCTTGCATGATCAACTGGATTGTTTCCAGTCGCAATAGTTCCTTGATGATCTTTTTAGATCACGATTGATGTAGCATTGATTCCAAGATCACTCAGCAAGATTTTTTATTTAGTCGCAGTCTTAGTCTTTTGACTAAAACTAATTTTAGCTTTAGTCCCAAATTAGTCATCTTAATTTTTTTTTAGTTTTAGTCTAATTTTAGTCGACTAAATACCACAACGTTTTAGTCTGTACTGTAGACTAAATTACAGTAGAGATTTAGTCGACGAAAAAGCAAGTGCTATATATTCTAATAGTTTGTTAAAGTTGATATGTTTAAGAAATCTGAATAGTTAATTATGAAAATGTAATAAATACAAGGGTCTTATTTATTTGGGAAAACATTTATTTTACTTTTCTTTCGATTAAAATAAAAATATTCTCATAAATGAAACAATACATTAAATAAGAAATGGTTTAATTCTCGGTGTCTTTCAGCTCCTGCAGTAGCGTCAGTGCTCCACTAGAGGCCGCTGTGTCCCGTCTCAACACACACGCACCTGCTTCTTTACCGACCATTTAATATTTCAATTTAATATTAAAGATTTAATGCGTTTCCGGCTTAAATGTCACGTGCGTAAACGTAGACGGCGTGATGACGTCAAACGGGCTCGTCGAAGACCTGCAAAACTTTGCATCTTTGCTGAAGTTAAACGTTCACGTCACGTGACTTACTTCACTTCCCATTTACTCAAGTACTTTACACCACTGTGCTCTGTTGAAAAACAACGGACAGATAAACTGACCAACAATTCTGTTTGTTTGTTTTATTTATTTATTTATTTTGAGCTTTTAACTTGATTTGTTATAAAACGAGAGAAAATGGATTCTTGCTACTATTCTTGCTCTGCTTTTTTCTTTCTTTTTTGTATCTTTCGTTCTTTCTTTCTTTCTTTCTTTCTTTCTTTTCTTTCTTTCTTTCTTTCTCATCTTTTTTCTTCCTTTTTTCTTTCTTTTGTTTATTTATCATTCATTCATTCATTCTTTCTTTCCTTTTTCATTTTATCCTTTCTTTTTTCTTTCTTTCTTTCTTTCTTTCTTTCTTTCTTTCTTTCTTTCTTTCTTTCTTTCTTTCTTTCTTTCTTCATTTTTTTTCTTTCTTTCTCCCTTTCCCTTTCTTTCTTTTTTTCCTTCTTTCTTTCTTTCTTTCTTTCTTTCTTTCTTTCTTTCTCTCTCTCCTTTTTTCTACCTTTCTTCTTTTGTTCTTTTTTCATTCATTTTTCTTTGGCTTTTTTCTTTTCTTTTCTTTCTTTCTTTCTCATCTTTTTCTTTCTTCTGTTCTTTTATCATTCATTCATTATTTCTTCCCTCCTTTCCTTTCTTTCTTTCTTTCTTTCTTCATTTTTTCCTCTCTTTCTCCCTTTTCCTTTTCTTTCTTTTTTCCTTTCTTTCTTTCTTTCTCTCCTTTTTTCTTCCTTCCTACTTTTGTTCTTTTCTCATTCATTGTTCTTGAGCTCTTTTCTTTCTTTCTTTCTTTCTTTCTTTCTTTCTTTCTTTCTTTCTTTCTTTCTTTCTTTCTTTCTTTCTTTCTTTCTTTCTTTCTTTCTTTCTTTCTTTCTTTCTCACCTTTTGTCTTCCTTTTGTCTTTCTTTTGTTATTGTATCATTCATTCTTTCCTTCTTCATTTTTTCTTTATTTTTTCCTTCTTTCATTCTTTCTTTCTTTCCTTTTCCTTTCTTTCTTTCCATCTTTCTTTCCTTACTTTGTGTTTTACTTTTGCTACTATTTGCTACATTATAGCTAGAGAGAGAGAGAGAGAGAGAGAGAGAGACAAGTGATTGTTGCTGGATGAAGAAACGTTCCATACACACGACTGAGGAAGAGTGTGAAACGGCGCAGACATCATCATCATCATCATCTTCTTCTTCTCTTCTGCTGCTCGGCTTTAAACTCCGGCCAAATGATGTTCAGACTCTAATAAACTTGCCTGTAATTATTGCTGCGCTCTGTCTGTGTGTGTCTGTGTGTGTGTGTGTGTGTGTGTTGGACTCTTTCCCAACACTTTCCTTTATACTGGCACAGATTAAAAAACAGATAAGAAGAGACAACGTTGGTCCGTCAGGTCCTGTAAGGGCTCACTAAACATATTATACATGATTATTATTATTATTATTAATATTAACATATTCATCATTATTAAAATATTCCAAGTGGTCGGCCACACTTTGCTTTCTTCTTCATCACCTGCTTTTTAGATGTCACTTCTGTTCAGTGGTTCAGGGTGTGTGTGTGTGTGTGTGTGTGTGTGTGTGTGTTTGTGTGTGTAACTTCACTAGATGGTTAAATGGAGAGAATAATATTGATACTGCCCCTGGTGGCCATATTGACAATAACATTTCTTTCTTTCTTACTATCTTTCTTTCTTCCCTTCCTTTCCCTTTTCTTTCTTTCTTTCTTTCTTTCTTCGTTTTGTTCTCTCATTCCATTTTTATTTCTTTTTTATTTATTTATTTCTTTCTTTCTTTCTTTCTTTCTTTCTTTCTTTCTTTCTTTCTTTCTTTCTTTCTTTCTTTCTTTCTTACTATCTATCTTTATTCCTTTCCTTCCTTCTTTCTTTCCCTCCTTCCTTTTGTTCTTTCAGTCACTTTTTTTTCTTTGTTCTTTCTTTTGATCTTTCTTTCATCCTTTCTTTATTGCTTTCTTCTTTCTTTCTTCCTTTCGTTCTCACCTTTCTTTTTTCTTCCTTCCTTTCTCCCTACTTTCTTTCATTTCTTTTTTATTTTTTACTCTTTTCTTTTTTCTATTTCTTTCTTTCATTCTCTCTTGTTTCCTTCTTTATTTTCTTTACTTACCCTTCTTTTTTTTCTTTCTTTCATTTTTTATTTCTTTATTTGCGTCCTTATTCTTTATTTCTTTCTTTTCTTCTTTCCTTCTTTATTTCTTTCTTACTTAATTCCTTCCTTCTTACTTTCATTTTTTCTTTCTTTCTTTGTTTCCTGTTTTCTTCCTTCCTTCTTTCCTTTTTTCTTTCTTTTACTTTCTTTTTTGTCCTTCCTTCTTTCTCTCTTTTCTTTCCTTACTTTCTTTTTTACTTTTGTTACTATT
>CM051493.1:10277879-10303440 GCA_028031935.1 Paedocypris micromegethes
TCTATCTATCTATCTATCCAACCATCCATCCCTCCATCCATCCATCCATCCATCCATCCATCCATCCATCCATCCATCCATCTATCTCTCTCTCTCCATTCATTCATCCGTCCCTCTATCTATCTATCTATCTATCTATCTATCTATCTATCTATCTATCTATCTATCTATCTATCTATCTATCTATCTATCTATCTATCTGTTTGTCTATCTATCTGTTTGTCTATCTATATATCTATCTGCCAGTCTGTCTGTCTATCTACCTTTCCATCCATCCATCCTAAAGAAAACTGATCTCATGTATTACTTTGTCTGGGTATTAAGTTCATTTCTAAAAAATAGAGCAGAATTGAATAGAATATAATAATAGAAATAAAATGAAAAGAAAGGAATAGTAATGAAAAGAAAATAACTGAATAGAGTAGAGTGCCTTTATTGTCACTGTATCACAGGGTTACAGTGAAATTAGCATTTCTACTCCGATTGTGTGCAAAAGAAAGATGAAAACGCTAAAATATACACACTGAATAACCAATATAAACAACTACACTGTAGTAAAATAGAGATTTACCCGTAGTTTTAAATATTTTTTGTGTTAGGACGCACGTCTAAGCGACTAAATTCCACCTTTGTTTCTCCTCCGATTCAGACGCATTATCACGCTTTACGAGCGACACAACACATTTATAATTCCACTATAGACTAATTTAAACCCCGATTCAGACTCGATCGTCTCCCTAATCGCTCCGGGTTCTGAGGAATCCTGTGAAAAGAGACAGTGAAGTGACGGTGCAGATGAGAGAGAGAGAGAGAGAGAGAGAGAGAGAGAGAGAGAGAGAGAGAGAGAGAGAGAGAGAGAGAGAGAGAGAGAGAGAGCGAGAGAGATAAAGAGAGAGAGAGAGAGAGAGAGAGAGAGAGAGCGAGCGAGCGAGAGACGGGTGTGAGAACGCAAAGAACGGGCTGAAAGTGGCGGCCCTCGTCAAGCTGACCTTTTGTTTAGAGACAAACAGATTCAACCTGGAAGAAAAGGATGCGTGTTTGACGGACAAAAGGAAAGCGCTGAATGGAGCAGCAGCTGATGCCGACACACACACACACGCACACACACACACACACACACACACACATCCTCAGACGCCTTCAGTAACCGTCTTCTCCATCACAGGTTCCTCAGCAGAAGAGCTTTCCTCAGCCGCTATGGAGAGACGTGTGCGGACCTGGGCGTGGTGGGCCGCCGTGATGACCGTCGTCCACTTCCTGCCCGAGGCCACGTGTGTGAGGGAGAGCCAGCCGAGGGTTAAACTCGGCTACCAAGGTAGAGCTTCTACTTCCTCCTCCTTTCCTAGTCTTGTAGTCGTTTTTGGAGTCAGATTAGTGAGTTTGTAAGTCGCTTTGGATAAAATGGCGATAAAGTAAAGTAAAGTTATCAAACGTAAATTTCGAAGATATGAACGAAAATGCAAAATAGGAACGAAAATCCTGTGAGTCTTGTAGTGGTTTTTGGAGTCAGATTAGTGTCTTTGGATGATTTTTTTTGCAATCTTCACGTTTTCGTTTGAAACTTTGTTTTCCCGCTTCAGCATTTTTGTTCGTTTTTTTTTTTTTACCGAAAACGGTAAGATTAAAACATCAGACGTTTGTTTAGTTTTCCCTTTGGTAGATGTTTCTGAAGGTACAGTATATACAGTAATAATACAGCGGACAATCTCACGTGATACGATATTTGAGAGGATATTTTTGTAGATGACATTCGTAAGTGGAGGCACCACGGTATATACATACATTATTTGTTTCCGGAAGTTTAGAAGCTACAAGGTCTCTGTAACACTTTTTTGCTGCCGAGTTTGATCCTAATTCGAGATTGTATTACTGCCGTGTAGTTTATCTTCTCCATCAGCAGTCGTGGGTTTCCTCCGGGTCTCCTACTCTGTGATTGGTGGATAAAGCCACTGACTTACTGTAAAGGCTTACTACGATGGGTTAGATAAGGCCGAAGCGCTTATGTTCTTTATCTCACTAGCACCTGCTTTTGACCGCTCAACCGAAGCGGATCCTTCAAAAGCCCGATGAGTAAATAAAGTCTTCAGGCTCCGATACGCTTAACCACACAGAGTTTGAGTGTGTAAGATCAGAGAGAAACACACACTCGTCTACTCTTACAGGTGAAAGTCAAACAAATGTAAAGCAAGAGAGGCGTGACGGAAACGGTAAAGTCGTTTAATGTGAGGTAACTGAACTTTTGTTCATTGTCTGCCGTCTTATTGGATTTATAATTGAGGGCCTTTCGTTGGCCTTTTCAGTCCAAACTGTTGGAGTCAGGATTGGGTGTTTGTGTGTGTTTTGTGGATACTGTGGAGGGTAAACGAAGTTGTTAGCCGACCCAAAAAATACCATGGAATGATTTTCCAGACAATCGAATATCAGACTGAATCAAATTTGTGCCGATAATATCTGACGTAAAACTCTAAGAAATGAACGAAATGGCTTTTACATTTGAAGTACATTGAAACGTTTTTTTGCTTTGCATTTTTTTCGTTTTGTGAGTCAGAATGTGTTTACGCGTTCGCTAAACTCCTCCCTCACTTCCTGGCCAATCAGAGTTGCGATCTAATTGGCCAAGTTGCGATGACAACAGGGAATTGAGTTTGACTGACTCCGTCTTTTCCCCTCTTACGGAAATATAAACATAAATATATAAATAAAATTGAAAAAAAAAAAAAGAAACAAGTTAAAGGGAAAAAAAAAAAACATGACATGGCATGAAATAAAGGAAACATACATATAAATAACGTTTTTGCACTTTCTTGCAGCAGTTATTGCACATTGTTCAGATTGTGTGTTCATTTGGGACAAAACAAGGGAAAACGACAAACTTTTTAAAATAAATAATTTGTATTGTTTCGATAACCTTTTGGATAATAATATTGTCTCGATAACCATTTGTTGGAATGTGTGGTATATTGTTGTAATGGGAATATATGCTTTGTAAAGCATATTTTATTTGAATGTAGTCGATTGAAGAATTGTAGATGACCGTTTTATTCAGAAAATATTTTAACAGACGTTTTTTTCCAGAAGTTTTTACCACCACGGGTTTTACAATTTGTTTTTGTACAGAAATAATGATGAAAGATTGTATCGCATTTGTCTATTGATACATTGTGTGTCTACTGCTATTGTGTGTCTTCTATTTCTATTTCTCTAGAGTAATCGTTTCCCAAACTGAAACCCTCTCGATCTCACTCTCTTTATCTACATATCTATCTCTCTCTCACTTGATCTCTCTTTCAATTTATTCCTCTCTCGCGATCAATCTCTCAATTTCTCTCTCTCTCTCTCTCTCTCTCTCTCTCTCTCTCTCTCTCTCTCTCTCTCTCTCTCTCTCTCTCACCCACTACCATTCCTCTCTTTCGCACTGGCATGAACTACAGTATGACAAAAAATACTTTTTTTAAAAAAAAAACACAGACATTTTTAATAACTTTTTACCACCACGGGTTTTACAATTTTTTTTTTTTTTTACAGAAACAATGATGAAACATTGTATCACATTAGTAGAAGTTCTATTGATACATTGTGTGTCTACTGCTATTGTGCGTCTTAGTCTTTGATTTAACGTTTTGTGGTTTCAAATTTTTCTGAAGTGTAAACACGCAAACGACAAAAACCGTAAAGCCGTTGGTGATAAGATGGCGGAAAGTAACTAAATAAATGAAGGGAATAAATATGAGTACATTTGCTAAATGTCCCGCTCTGTGATTGGCCGTCCACTAATCACTAATGAGCTCCGCCTTCAGGGCCAGAGTGGCTGTGATTGGCTCCAGCTGCCCATGATCCTAATTAGAAATGCGCTTATGGATTAATGTATTTACATTGCGCATGAATAATCTTAGTTAAAGTTAAATATCGCCTGATTATTAATGACGGTGGTGATATCTGGTTTATTCCTACGACATTGCGTTTCTGCTAACAAAGGGGAATGATTTATACGCTCACATTTCACTGCTCCTCTCATTTCCCTTTGCTTTCAGTTCAAGCGTGTTTAATGGCGCTCGGGGAAATAAAAAATAATAGCTGTGTAAAAGCTCCATTAAAGTGATCCAGTCAAACAGCCGACAGTAAAAGCACAAAGACCCGGTGACTTTAAAAACGTGGCTGTTTGCTTTGCTGCTCAGACCTGCTGTGCGTTAGATTGCCATATTTAGTCACTGTACGATCGCACTCGCGGGAGAAGACGGATGATTTTTTTTCCCCAAAAAAAAAAAACCGCGCTTTTAAGCCACTTCCTTAAGAGGCTCGTGTGGAAACGTGCTCTGAAAACCATCACTTTGGCCAAAAAATCACAGCCACGCAATACAGGATGCAAATTAATTGTCAAGCGTTTCAATTTTGTAAAGGAAATGGGAAAGTTTGCCATCGCGCAAATCCAAACTCCATATTTGCGCATTCTCATCTACCAAAGATACTATTAAATTAGTATTATTAATACGTAGTAATATATTACTATTACTACTACTATTACTATATTACTACTAATTTCATTGTAACCCTGTGATACAATGACAATAAAGGCATATCTATATATTTCTATATATTCTATTCTACACTATTCTATTCTAAATATAGCACAAAAGATGACGTATTGCTTTAATTTGCAAACTGAAGGCCATTTGGAGTCACAATTGGGTGTTTGTGTGTGTTTTGTGGATACTGTGGAGAGTAAACAAAGTTGTTAGCCGACCAAAAAATACCATGGAATGATTTTCCAGACAATTGAAAATCAGATTGAATCAAATTTGTGCCAAAAGTGTCTGACGTAAAACTCTAAGAAATGAACGAAATCGCTTTTACATTTGAAATAACATTGAAACGTTTTTTCGCTTTGCATTTTGTTTCGTTTTGTGATTCAGAATGTGTTTTTTTTGCGCTAAACTCCTCCCTCACTTCCTGGTCAAGCAACTGCCAAACACATTCTCTCCAGCCAATCAGAGTAAGCCCCCCCCCCCCCCCTAGTTCTAGTTAGTGCCAGAAGTACAAACGAAAGACAATGAAACCAATCAATGAAAAAATGTGGGTAAAAACAAAGTGTATAACGAAAATAAAATAAATAAAAAAAGATTTAAAAAAAAAAATGTAATTAAAAATGATTTAAAATATATATAATAAAAACATTTTTTTTTTGAAAAAAAAAAAAAAAAAATGTTTTTCAATTGAAAACGTGAAGATTGCATGCAAAGTCCAAGCAAAAAAAAAAGGAAATGGACTGAAAATAAATTTCAAAATAGTACTAAAATAAAAAATAAAAAAATTATAAAATATATATATATATATATATCATCAGTCATCTTCTATCTATCTACCGCTTCATCCTTTACAGGGTCGCGGGGAGCTGGCGCCTATCTCAGCGTCTTAGGGCCGGAGGCGGGACACACACCTGGATTGGTGGCCAACCATTCGCAGAGCGGGACACACAGACAAACACATTCACACACTCCTCATACCTATGTGGTCAATTTTCCAATTCCAATTAGCCTGAAGCGCATGTTTTTGGACTGTGGGAGGAAACCGGAGAACCCGGAGGAAACCCACGCAAGCACGGGGAGAACATGCACACAGAACGGCCCCGGCCGGCCTTGAACTCACACCTCAAGTGTCAAACGGAACCATCTTGCTGTGAGGCGACAGCGCTAACCACTGCGCCACCGTGCCGACTAATTCTAAACACACTGAGTTTTTCGAGTGTTTTCCCGGTTGCGTTTAACAAGTTACGTTTGAAATTATGTTGAAATTCCTCAACTTAGCCTGAAATATTGTTCCATACACTATTTATATATGCTTGTTACGTACATTTTTTTCATTCTGTGCTGCTTTTGTGCGTTTTTTGTTCTCTTGTGACCGACTTCGACTTAACCCATTTACCTACAGTGAGTGAATTTCTGAGGTTTGGCTGGATTTTCTTCCATGTTTGGACCTACTGGCTCACAATCCATCAGCTGAGCAGATGCTTCCATCAAAACATCTGCATCAGTTCCGTTTCACTGCACTTGCGTGTTATTTGGCGGAGGAATTCGCCAGTTACGTCAGCGTCTCTTCACAAACCTTGAAAGGGCGACATCTGATCGGCATTAAAAGTCGACTAAACTATACGCCTCTGTCAGTAAACTTGCGCAAATATTGATTTCGGGTTGTGCAAATGTTCAGTTTAGTCGAGACTCCCTTTGCGTAGATTATGCGTCTGCTTGATCTGTACTTTAATACTTTGGAGAGATAAACGTTTACAAACGACTTGAAGAAAGACGAGTTCTTGATGTTGCTGGATTTGGAGGCGACAGATGAGCTATTACTCCGTTTAGTGTTTGGTGCCGATTTCAGAAATTCGATCTCCAATTTTCGTCAACCAGCCCAAATTTGATCCGGTTTGTGTTTGTGTGTCGAAGGCCAGGTAGTTTCATCTGTATCTATGCGACTTGTCGTCAAAAATCATACATGCAAATCACAAACTCAAGTTTGTGTCTTGTGATCAATCGGCTTCAACTTTCAATGAAGTTGTGGAATGACACAAATTTCAACAATTTCAAATTTCAACATCCATCCATCGCTCAGTCTTCTTCAGGTTAGCAGGGTTACAGTGGCATGAAATATTGAACCAAATATATAAGCTTGTGCATGTTGCCGTTAGTTACCTGGAAAATAAAGTACAAACTACCTGGGCTTATTCACCTAGGACGTTCTCTGTTTTCACATTCTTCTCTTCTGGACTCGGAAACAATGGGGTTCATTTTTACAAGAGTTGTAGCTTATTATACAACCACACTAGATTAATAAACTATTTTCCTATTGTAAATATAATATACTACACTACGCTATAATATACCATACCCATACTATTCTATTTTATACTGTAAAATACTATATTATACTATTCTATACTATGCTATTCTACACCACACTATAGTATACCACACCACTGTACTGTACTGTTCTATACTATAATATACCACAATACACTATAACACCACTGCACTATACTATACTATACTGTAGTATACTGTCTTATATTATAATATATTACATAACATTACATTACATTATATGATATGATATTAGTGCTGTCAAAAGATTAATTTTTTAAACTAGTTAACTGCACCCCAACCAAATTAATCGCAAATAATAATAATTATTATTATTGAAACAATGAATCTTGTGTTCATTCATTGCACGTAAAAAAAGAAAGTGGGGGAAAAAACCGAAAGTGAAATAAATTGAGTGGAAAAAAATACTTTTTTTTTAATTAATTAAATTAATTTAAGCAAAATATTTAAATTAATAAAAATTGACGCGATAAACTAAACTTAATAAACTTAATTTAATAAATTTAATAAACTTAATTTGATAAATTAACTTAATCGCATGCGCTAACGCGTTAACTTTGACAGCCTAATTATATTATATTACAGTATATCATATCATATTCTATTGTGGACTAAAACGCCATCATGGCTTTTACTGTATGTGGCTGTAGTGGATCAGTTTCATGCGCTCACACGTGATGGATTAGACAAGCATTCCATCCGCATGAATGTAAAGCACGCAGACGTACAGTAGCGTACGCTAAACCTAGTCATTA
This sequence comes from Paedocypris micromegethes, assembly GCA_028031935.1. Taxonomy (NCBI): domain Eukaryota; kingdom Metazoa; phylum Chordata; class Actinopteri; order Cypriniformes; genus Paedocypris; species Paedocypris micromegethes. Next base: position 10,285,507 of record CM051493.1, read on the forward strand.
ATATACCCTCCTGTCCTCTTTTTTTTCTTTTCTTTTCTTTTCTTTCCTTTTTTTTACCGCACTTCTTCCAACCACTTTGGCTCTTCTCCCAAGCCTGGTATTGATGTCGGTAGATACTGTGTGTTTGACGCGTGGCGTGATGTACGACTGGCTTGTGATGGATCGCAGCGAGGGTCTACATTTGTCAAACGCTTAAATAATGCGTGACTGGGTGGGTTTGTGTTTCAGGATTTGAAACGAATTGTGGGTTTGGTCGAATTGTTCATCGCGGAGCAAAAATCCAAAAGCTTGGTGGTGTGTCTGCAGGGAGTCGATGATAAAGACTAGTTAGATTATAAAGATTATTCACTCGCTAAAAATCAATCTGAGACGTGAAATCTACCGTATTTTCTGGACTATAAGCCGCAGCTGTATATAAGCCGCATCTATGAACGATTTTGAATTGTAAATGTACTTGTATGGAACTAAATAGATTCTTTCCTAATTTGTTTTTTAACACCAGCAACTTTGCTGATTAAAACGCGACAGAAAAAAAGATAAAACAAACGGTATCAGCGGAATAGCCGCACCTTTGTATAAGCCGCATGTTTCAAAACCCATGAAAAAAGTAGCGGCGTATAGTCCAGAAAATACGGTACTGTCTGTCTCTATCTGTTTGTCCGTTTGTCACTTTCAGTCTGACTAACCTACTACAGTATTTATATATTTTTTTCTTTTTGTTCCTGTCTTTCTCTCTGTCTGTCTACCTTTGTAACTGTACTGTACATGTACCTCCATCTCTCTTAAAACCAACTTGTAAATTAATAGAAATGTACATGTATTTTTACTTTTACAAGTATTATTACTTTCTGATACGTATATTTAAAAAGCAAGTTTTTTTTTTACTCGTGATTTTTTAACCTTGTGATTTGCTGGTTTAGGGTTTTTGTACTTTTTTGGCCGCATAAATATTGTAGTTCACACTGTTTTCATGTATTTCATGTATGCATTCATTTTTACAATGTTTAAAAAGTAAATAAATAAATGCCTAATTTTCTAATGATGATTAAAATTAATAATGATTAAAAATATTTTAATTTGTGATTTTATTGTCATCAGTCTTGATCAATTTTACAGATTACTGAACACTTTGCGTTTATTCAGGTGTTTTTTATTTAGATATAAAATTTTAGTCTTTGATATCATTTTAGGTCTTAGATTTAAAAAAACATTTTTACTGTAATCATTTTCATATAATGATGATAATAATAATAGACAACAATAATAATAACAATAGTAGTAATCATCATCATCATAATAATCATGATAATGATACACCATTTATTTATTCATCATTTATTTTGGAGAAGTGGCTATTTATAATAGACTGGCGAGCGCACTTTCTATTCTTCCCGAAGCCTGCTCAGAGATTATCCCCGAACAAATGCTAACACATGTGGGAGTGGGTTCCACCGTGAGGTCCAGATAAAGCTTCTGAGCTTCAGATCAATCAGAGCAGGAGTTTGACCTAATGCTGTTTGCGCAGTAGATTAGCTAGTCCGGCCTCCGTGTGAAAAGGCTTTTATTTTGAAGAGGTTTTTTTTTCCCCCCCTTGTAAATATTGCTCCTGGGTGACCCGGCTCCGACCCTGGAGAATAATAGTCACGTCTTGGGATGTTCTTCAGCTTTTTGACGCTCCGAGCTCACAACCCCGATGGCAACTTGGATGTTTGAACAAGATGTTGGGCGGCGGATCTGAGGTAGATGGTGGAACGGGGGAAGAATAGAAGGGTGTCGCCTTGCACGGTAGAGTTCCCAACACAACACCATCTGTAGACCCGCTTTTCATCTCTCTACGTGTTTGTGTGCCGAGGACGGGTGGAGAAACCAAGTTTTTCCCAGTTTACACAGACTGTGTGTTCTGCTCCAACGTGTTCCAAACATCTGCCAGGACTGATGTGGATCTTGAGAGTCGGGGTTGTGTGGAAAGAGAATGGCAATAGTCGGAGATTTACTCCTCTACTTCGCGGACCAAGTCTGATAATCGTATTTACGCTAAAGTCGATTCATTGAGGTGCGAGACGTTTGAGCTTTCGTTCTCCAGGAGAAGGTGACTTGATCTGATGGATCGCTCACCTCGTGCTATTGATTTGTGTTTGGCAGGAGACGTGCGGAATGGAGGGATGTTGAAGAGGGGATTACCTTGTACCGGTGTGGAATCTAAGCAGAGATGACTGATGACTGTCAGATCTTTGCGTGTTGAGGTTACGGTCGCTGTGAATCATCTTGCAGATAGTGGTGATGGCGTTGGAGAAGTGAGCGATTGGATAACAGTAGGGTCTCAGCTCTAGTGCTTCGCTGACTGTCAAACGCAAATGCTGGCGAGGAAATAAAGCGAAAACATTTTTTTTTCCCCTTTTTGACTGACCCCACCCCACCCCCATTTTTTTAAAACTCATATAAAGAATCGACATTTCTCTTTTTCACTTTTTTCACATAGAGTCTTTGCGTTGGTCTCGGACTAAGAAAAGCGATGTACAGATGAACTTGAACTTGAATTCCTTCTCCAAAGAACCTGGAGAAAGCTCTCCAGCTCTTTAGCCTCCTGAGAGCCGGCTCATTCTCATCCTCACCGTCCTCGCTGGACCTCTGCTCACGATCCCGAGGTTCATCATCCAGATCAGAACATTCGCTGGACAGTGTCCAGATCTGAACAATCTCCATCGAAACCAAGGAGTTCCGAAGCATTTTCGGAAGTATTACACTCTGAGAAAAAGACAAAAAAGGGTTTACTTGCTGTAAAAGTGTACACGTGTATTGATTTGACTGTTAAATCAATCAAAATAATGTAAAAAAAAAAAATCAATAAATAACTTGGATGTTTTATAATTATTGGTTTCTCACTTATCTAAGATTCTACTAAGAGAGTCCTGACGTGACCTAGCGTGCACAGGTAATAATCGAGTACAGTGTAGCTACACATTTACTTGTTTTTATTTTTGTCCTAGCAGTTTCAGGTCTTACCGAGATAGTCTACTAAAACTTTACCATAAAATAAAAAGTGAAATACTTACTTTGCAAAGATTTGCGCCGCACCTTGAAGCCACTAATCGTCCTCTTCTCCGCCATTTTTGATATGAAGTCAAAATGCGCTTTGATGATCGGAGACGACTCGGGGCTAATGTAGGATCACTATAACATGGCCGATGGTTTTTTTACTCGAGAAGTATTAAACAGCGCTTAGAAACCCCCCGTGATGATGTGTGACCTAAAGAGGACGCCGGGTCTCAGGAGGTTGATCATGGTCTTGGTGTTCCAGAGCTGGTCCAGGCCCGCAGCGTGACGCCGTTTGTGGGTTCCAGCGAGGGCCAGCAGTTCCAGACGCTCCTGCTGGATGAAGAAAGAAGCCGATTACTGCTCGGAGCCAAAGATCACGTCTATCTCCTGGACCCGGACAACATTAATAAACACCCCAAAAAGGTAAACCTTCGCACCTGCAGACTTAAGAAACAGCAGAAAACCACTTGAGTACAAAGTACAGATGCCTTTCTGGAAAAACGACTCCATCACAAGTCACCAATTCCAAGAAAACTTGAGTAAAAGTCAGAAAGCTTCCCATTTTAAAAAAACCTGAGCAATTTACTCATGCTTCAGAAAACAAGGAACTCTTTATTTTGTAGGGTTGTGTTGTTCCTAATATAGAAATGAAAATTAACCCCTCGTTGATGGCAGAACAAACTAGATCAAACAGGAACAAAGAGTCAGTCTCGGTCAAACTCAAGTGTGCAAAAAAGTGCAACTGCTAATTCACATAAACGAATGTAGCAAATAACGGTATCCATTCAAATGTAGTGGAGTAAAGATACAGATACTCAGTCACAAATGTAGTCAAGTAGGGAGTAAAAGTTGCTTCTATTTTTGACAAAATTTCTAAAATTCTAAAAACTCAATAAATTCTTCACTTTTGTTATCTCACTTTAACGTCATTTTCAATCCAAAGCGATTTTGGCCTAAATGTCGATCTCCTGTTGATTTGGTTGAGCTTTTTTGTTCTTGTCATTGGTCATTGGGGTTAAAGGTCAAAGGTGATAAAAAACCCAGAAGAGTTGGCGCACTGGCACAGGTTCCTTATCAAAAAAAGAAAAACACTTAAGACGTGTTATAATCGTTATAAACGTTTTATTTTATTTTTTTTTTTTGACTAAAATTAAGTTTAAAAAAATCAAGTCAATTAAACAGGGGTGTGAATAAAATAAAAAAAAAAGGTTTTTTAAGATATTAAAAAAAAATAGAGAACAAAACTTTGAAACGTAAACGTCAAGGACGCCGTGTCCAGGCGAAACACGCTTCACGTTTTACTTTTATTATTATTGTTTTTACAAAAAAAACACAACGTCCTGTTTTTCTTAAGAGTGTAACCTAAAAGAATATGTACTTCAAACTTTCAATTGATGGCTAACATTTTTATGTAAGACCAAAATATATTTTTTTGTGCGTTTTATCTTGAAAAAAAGAGCGACTTGACCTCGGAGGGTTTTATACTCTATAATAAAAATTACACTAAATTATTTTACAGTATTTAAATGAGTGTTTATTTAGTGTTGAGTTTACATTAATGTACATATTACACCTCAATATCCAAGATTACAAGCTTCAGTAATTTAATTGCGATTAATCGCGATTAATTTGATTAACTAGTTAATCGATTAAGTGCGATTAACTAGTTAAAAAAATATCGTTTGACAGCCCTGGTTGCTACGCATTTGGATGGTGGTTGGACGTTCATATAAAGTCCTACTTTGTCCTACTCTTCGTGTATCTTCCCTCTACGGCACTGAGTTAGATCTTCAAAGAGCGTTCAGCTAAAGTCACCTCACATGTAATCACGCGTAATCGGAGATTGTGTTACATGTAGTAAGTCTCGGAGGTCAAAGGTCGGGCGTTTAAGCGTTTTATGACACGGAGACCAACTTCCATCGTTGTTTCATCCTCCATCGTCTCTACGCTTGGATTTTCGATGCAGGTCTTTGTAAGGGTTACGCTTCACGGTTAATCGCCGCCCTGGGACGAGTCGCACAGAGCTTTCCTTTGTAAACGCCTAAACCCAACATTTGTTGGCGAGGTTTTTGAGACGTTTTTTTTTTTTCGCTCGCAGCTGAGCTGGCCGGCTCCTCGAGAACGAGTGGATATGTGTGTGTTGGCTGGGAAAGACCCACTAGTGAGTATCATGTGCTGCTTGAGACGCACTTTCTTAATGTCGATATTTAAGCTTGACTTGGTTTTTGCTGAGAGAGAGTATTTCTGTCCTACAAATGTTTGTGTCTCCCTATCATTCTTCTCTATTTGTCTGTCTGTCGCTCTACATGTCTATCTTTCTTGTCTGTCTGTCTTCCGTCCATCCATCCATTTTTCCCCAAACCTAACCTTATCTGTCTGTTTCTCTCTCTCTCTCTCTCTCTCTCTCTCTTACTCACTTGACCTCTCTCACTCTCTCCCGATCAATCTCTCTCTCGATTTCTCACGATCGATCTTTCAATTTCTTTTAATCGATCTCTCTATCTCTCCCACTCCTATCATTCCCTCTCCTATCATTCTATTCATCCATCCCCAAACTTAATCCTGTTTATCTCTCTCTCTCTTTCTCTCATTCTCACTCTATCTATCTCTCTCTCACTTGATCACTCTCTCGATTTCTCCCTCTCTCTCGATCAATCTCTCGATTTCACCTTGATTGATCTTTCGATTTTTCTAGATCAATCGCTACATCTCCACAATCTACATGTCTATCTTTCTTGTCTGTCTGTCTGTCTATCCATCTGTCCATTCATCCATCTATCCACAAACCTAACCTTGTCTGTCTGTTTCTCTCTCTCTCTCTCTCTCTCTCTATCTCTCTCACTCACTTGATCTCTCTCTCTCTCTCCCGATCAATCTCTCTCTTTAATTCACTCAATCGATCTTTCAATTTCTCTCAATCGATCTTTCGAGTTCTCTAGATTAATCTCTAAATTTCTCTCTCCATCAATCTCTCTATCTCTCCCACTATAATTCCATCCATCCCTCCCCAAACTTAATCCTGTCTATCTATTTCTGTCTCAGTTGATCTCTCTCTCTCTCTCCCAATCAATCTCTCGATTTCTCTCGATTGATCTTTTGATTTTTCTAGATCAATCTTTTAATTTCTCTTGAGCAATCTCTCTCTCTCTCTCTCTCTCTCTCTCTCTCTCTCTCCCCCATTCCATCCATCCTCTCTCTCTTTCGCAAAACCATTAACTATGAAAAAAATACTTCAATACTGTATTACTTGTCTTTTTTCTTTAGACTGAATGTGCTAATTTCGTGCGCGTTTTGCACAACTATAACCGGACACACATCTACGCCTGCGGCACCGGAGCCTTTAACCCCATCTGTGCGTTTTTGGAAGTCAGAGGCAACAAAGAGGTAATAACTTGCTCTTTTGTTTGATTATTTATTTAAATTCGATTTCCGCTCTCTGGTTTTCTAGCAGTTTAAAGCAGGTTTAGGGCAATTGGAGTCTGCAAAACGTCCCTGCAATAGTCGTGAGAAAGTAAACAAGCCTGTGTGTTCCTCTCTGTGATTGGTCGACGGCCACAAGTCCCGCCCTCAGACTCAGAGAGTTTCTGCTGCTCCCCAAGACCCGGAAATTGAAGTGGTTTTTATTTGGAGACGGTTTTTATACAGGGTGCTTGAAATTCTTGAATTTCAATAATGCCTTTTCAAAGCTTTGAAAATGCTTGAATTTTCAATGAAGTTCTTGAAAACGCTTAAAAAATTAAATTTTACAGTGGAATGTCCTCTGATTCGGACACGAACTTAGACAAAGTGTGCGATTCTCTATTATCTATTATTATTATTTTATTTATTATTATCTCTATTATCTATTATCTATTATTATTATTTTATTTGATTATCTATTATTAAGGCGAGTCGCGTGGATGATGACAGCTCCACTACTTCTTGACTTTAACTACTACAACTTTCGAGAGTTTTGACTGTTCGGCTCCATTACGTTCGCAATTCTGGTTGCAACCCCGATTAATCGCAAAAAACGATCAACCAATTAATCGATGGCCAAAAATACCCCACATCTGCAGCTCTAGTTGCCCAGGGCTTTCTGTCTGGTTTCACGCGAGGTTGTAGATGGATTGTAGAAGAACGTTGTAGAAGACCGTGAGTGTGTGAATAAAAGGCCGTGATCACTATGATCCAGGTCTGATTTAAAGTGCAGCGAGTGTGAGGCGTGAACACCTTCATCGAGCAGAATCTGTGGGAAAATGTTACAACGTTTACAAACGAAACCCACTTTGATAAAAATGGAGATGTGTGGGCAGATGCCTCTCTCCGTGTCCAATCTCTTACTTCTTTCAGTTTTTCACCAATACCACAAAACCTTCCCCCAAAATGCTAATGTTCCATTTGAATTCTGTTCAGGCATAGCTTTATATTTTTTTTCCCCCAAATCTTTTTTTTTTTTTTTTTTTTTTAGATCATATAAAGAATGGACATTTTTTCCTTTTAAAGACTTTCTCATGTAGTGTCTTTGCCTTAATAGCGGACTAAGAAAAGCGCTATATAAATGAACTTGAACTTTAAATTTACCACAGTGCAGGAAAAACCTGAACATGATCCTTAAAAGTGCTTGAATTTCATCTTTCACGTTTAATTTCAGGTTCAGGTTTATGTATTTAGCGCTTTTCCTAGACCAACGCAAAGAGTCTACGCCATTTGGGTGGGGGGAAAGAAAAAAGAGAAATGTCCATTATTTATCCGTGTTCAAAAATTAGGGGTCTGTTAAAAGAGACAAAAAAAACCTTTCAGAAAGTGTAGGAACCCTGTGCGTATCTAATGCGAGGTGAACGCTGGCTTTTGCAGGAGAGCTGGCTGCACCTTCACGGCAGCAGTGTGGAATCCGGTCGACTGAAATGTCCCTTTGATCCGCACCAGCCTTTCTCCTCCGTCCTGACGGGTGAGTCCTGCAGACCTTCACCATCCACTCTCACTCCCTCGCCCAGCAACCATCTGCTTGATCTGCTCCGTCTGCGGGACATTTGGTTTTCATTCGGACCGAGTCTCGCTCTCTCACTCCCTCTCTCTCTCTCTCTCTCTCTCTCTCTCTCTGTAAACCTACCCGACTCTTTCACCTCACGGCTTATTTTCAAGTCTGCGGATTTTCCAGCTCAACAAGGCTTGATGAATTATAGCTGTAGACGTACACCAGAATCTGTGTGGCTTCCACGAGTCTGGTTTTTGGAAAGTTTGACTCAAGGCAGGGGATGAAAAGCGACGTTGATTTTAAGACGGGAAAGGGGAGACCTGTGGATTATGCGTGGTTGGATTGATGAGCAGACAGACGAATGAACGGAGAGATGGATGGATGGTAGACTGATAGAGAGACAGACAGAGGAATGAACGGAGAGATGGATGGATGGATGGATGGATGGTAGACTGATAGAGAGACAGACAGAGGAATGAATGGAGAGATTGATAGATGGTAGACTGATAGAGAGACAGACTGAGGAATGAATGGAGAGATGGATGGATGATAGACTGATAGAGAGACAGACTGAGGAATGAACGGAGAGATGGATGGATGGTAGACAGATAGAGAGACAGACAGAGGAATGAATGGAGAGATGGATGGATGGATGGATGGATGGTAGAGTGATAGAGAGACAGCCAGAGGAATGAATGGATGGACAGATGGAGGGATATACAGTACTGAGAGGTATATAGATGGACAGATTGATGTGTAGCAGGGGTGTGTATACTTTTAAGAGACTTAATTAAAGACATCCTGTTGCACATTTTTTGGAAGCAAAGGACCAGACGATTATACTAACAATTGACTGTGATGTGTTATTAAGAATATAAAACTCGACTCCCCTATATTTTAGGGCTGTCAAAGTTAACGAGTTTAACGCATGTGATTAATTTAAGTGCTTAATTGCGTCAATTTTTTAAAATTCCGTTAATCACAGTTGCAGTTTTTTTCACTTTCAGTTTGGTGAAAATGCAATGAATAGACCCAGAGAGTCACCCAGCTAGTGTCACCCAGGTGTGGCTCATTATGATCAGAAGCTCAGAGTGATTTCGCCGGTTTAATGACAGACACTTAATTGCTTGTCTCATCAATCTTGACTCCTTCCGCGGTGTTTTGAATGCTCTTGAATGGACTTGTTAAAACTGAGACTCGACTTATTTAGACGTTTCAACTGCAAATACGCAACTTGTTCATTAGATTCAAATCTCTGTTCAACATCCTTCAAGTTTTAGTTTTATTATTATTATTTATTTATACAAAAAACACAATGTCCCGTTTTTATTAAGAGTGTAACCTAAATTTGATGTATATTGATGTATAACACTTCTGATGCATAACACTTATATGTAAGTCCAAAATTTACTTTTTTATGTGTTTTATCTTGAATAAAGAGTGACTTGACCTCGGGTTAGAAATCTAGACCATCCGGTCAAAAAAGAAAATATATTGCAAATTGACCAAAAATTATACTAAATTATATTTTAGTGTTTAAACGAGTGTTTATTTAGTGTTGAGTTTACATACATTTACATATTACACCTCAATATCCATTATTCCAAGCTTTAGTCATTTAATCGCCATTATGCACTTTTATTTTGGTCAGGGAAGTGCGAATATATTTAAATATACAGCATCTTCTTTTTTTCACTCGTCCCAACTTTTTTCTTTATCGTCTGTCTCTCCGCTGTCTGTATCTCTTCCTTTCTACTCTTCTAACCCTCTGTCTCTCTCTTTGTTTTCAATAACTGCAATCGTTATTAATTCTTCGCAACCTCAAATTTTCATCTGCCGATGTTCAGTCGCGATATTTTCCTTGTGTGCTCCACATCGGCTAAGTGAAGTTAGGTGGGATTGCTTAACTTGCATTTCACTTGGCCCAATCGTTCTCGCGTCCACAATAAATTTGGTTGTGCATCCACGCCATTTAAATTTAAGGTGGTTCGCAAAATATCCCGTATCCGAACTGCGGTCTTCGGTGTTAGTGACTCCTGACATACAGGATGGATGGACGGATAAATAAATCAATGAATTGATAGTTGTATGAACCGATGAATAAACTGACAGACGGATTTATTTTAAATCTGGATTGGACGCGTAAAGCCTGAGATGCACGTTGGTCATCGATGTCACTGCAGACGTGCACACGCTTATCAGATTGATCGTTAGACGAGAAGCGTGTGTTTATTTGTGCTTTATCTCATGTTTACGCCGAGATTCCCTCTGTTTTCAGACCAGTATCTCTACGCCGGCACGACGTCGGATTTCCTGGGAAAAGACAGCACTTTCAGCCGCTCTCTCGGTCCTTCACCCGACCAGCAGTACATCCGCACAGACATCTCCGAGGACTACTGGATCAATGGTGTGTGTTCTTCTCACAGCCGTGGACTTATGAGTCGAAAAAAAAAAAAACGCATTGTGTTATAATTGAACGAATGATCGGATGAGTGGCACGTTGGTGTAACTATGTCTACTCTTTTACTGCTAGTTTTTTTTGTGTGTTTTGTGCACACCCTTTTTTTATTTATTTAACACACATATATAACACGCTTTTTTATATACCAAATTTACGCAAATATGAGCACCCCTTTTTTCGAATTTTCCAAAACGTTCAAAAAAAAAATTAAAAAAACATTTCCGACGCTCAAAAAATTGTGGGGTGCTTTTCATTGCCAATTTCAAATATGCGCGTACATATAAGTTCCCCTTTTCCCCATATTTCAAGTCAGAAACAATCCAGTGTGTCATCGCAGAAAGAGTCGAAACTGTTGAAAACGAAGAACACGGACAAGGCGTAAAAAAAAATCCAAGGAACAGACACAATCAAAACGCTGGGTCGCTGCAATTTTTTTTTTTTATGGCAGAAAGATCAGGGAGGTCTTTTATTTGCATAAATACGGTACTATTGCTTTTTATTTACCCTCTCATTCCTTTTTTTTTTAACGTTCAATGCTGCTGCTGTAAAACCCGGAAATTTCCTCTAGTGGGACAAATAAAATAAACATAGTCTCATTCATACTACAACCTGAACACAACCTGAACACTCTTGACAGACAGGAAGCATGTCTAGCTAGTAACAGACTGGTTACTGTTGACCTTACTGGTTACATTTAGACCGGTAAATGTTAATGTTGCATTTATTGGTTGCTCATCTTTCTTCTCCTTGTGATGCCGTTGGCTTCATCCCTTCTTTTTGTATTAATAAAGCATTAATAAAGCGTCTACACACTTTCTAAATATGTAAAATAATGTACAAAAAAAACACTAAAATAATGTAAAAAAAAAAAACAATAACTAACTTGGATGTTTTATAATTATCGGTTTCTCACTTATCTAAGATTCTACTAAGAGAGTCCTGACGTGACCTAGCGTGCACAGGTAATAATCGAGTACAGTGTAGCTACACATTTACTTATTTTTATCCATCCTTGGAGTCCTAGCAAAGTTTCAAGTCTTACCAAAATAGCATACTAAAACTTTACCTCAAAATAAAAAGTTAAATACTTACTTTGCAAAGATTTGCGTCGCACCTTCAAGCCACTAATTTTCATCCTCTTCTCCGCCATTAGAGATCACATTACCTCAGAAGCTTCCAGAATTCCAGAATGGATTAGAAAATATTCGAAATAGAATTATCGAAGCTAACCGGCTTTTCTCCCTCACCCCCACAGAGGGCAAGTTCATTTCCGCTCATCCCATCTCCGACACCTACAACCCGGACGACGACAAGATTTATTTTTTTTTCCGCGAGGCTTCCCGCGAAGGCAGCGAACGGGACAAGAGCGTGCTCTCCCGCGTGGCACGGATATGCCGGGTAAGGCCTGTCCTCACTCTGCTCTCGGAATTCTGATCCCGTCCTCCACTTGTGAGAGAAAAAGCTTCCCTCGGGACACGACCTCGGCTTCCTCTTGATGTGAAATGCGAGTGGTCCAGCTCGGCCTCATCTCTGTGACTTTGTGATGATAGAATGTCCGCAGGTCATCAAACACCAGTTGGTTTGCCGTAGATCATGTTTTTGTTTCGTTCTGTCTCAGAGTTTCGTTTTCCTAGCTGTGAACTGCAAACGTACGCCTACAGTGGTACGTCAACCTACGAATGACTCTACTAACGAAAGTTTCGAGTTACGATCATGTAATCAGCCTTTTTCACACATACAGACCTTACCGGAAATGTTCCTGAAAATTGCCTGCATTCAGTCATGTGTGAACAGACAATTTCCGGTAAATTTGTTCCGGCAATTTGCCGGCAATAGTAGCTGCAACATTCCCGGTAAATTGCCCCGTGTGAACGAGAATCGAGGATTGCCGGAATAAACACGCATCCTCAGAGCCAATCAGAACATTCTGACGAGGGTTGCGCGATCACAGGTGCAGCTGTTTAAAAGGTGTCGCCAGTTAATGAATTACATTTCAAAAACGCGGCGTGAATGGTTTTTAATGGTAAAATGTGGTAAAACAGTGCTTGTGTGAACAGTCTTCACCGGTAAAGTCGTTCAGGGAAATGAAACTTCTTTTTTCCCCGTACAACCATTTGTTACTAATAAACGTGATGGAATTATAATTTATTTTATTATACTGTATTTCATTTTCGCTTTGTTGAGGTTTCATTTGCAAGAATACATTTATTTGGATTGAAAAAAATATTTCATAAAAATATATTCAAGAAAAATAAATGTTTTTTTCAAGTAAGTAAGATCTTTGTATATACGTATTCTATATGTTCATAGTTAATGATGTATTCAAATTTCTTAGACATAGCAACTTTAATAAAACAGTTAGAAGATATAGCACTTATATTTTCGTTCACTAAATCAATACTGTAATTTAGTCGACTAAAATGTTGTGGTATTTAGTCAACTAAAATTAGACTAAAACAAAAAGAAATTAAGATGACTAAATTGGGACTAAAACAAAACTGAGTTTCATTCAAAAAACTGACTAAAACTATATTAAAAATCTTTGTCAACATGAACACTGATTTGCATGTGAAATGGGTCTCTACTTACGAAATATTCTTCCTACAAAATGGCTTTCGGAACAAATTACCTGCACTTATGTTGTGATGAAAATCCGAAGCTAGGTCTTATTTTCAGGACATCATTTTTTGGCAAATTCATAATTCCCGACAACTGTCGATGTGGAGGCCCGCACCTTCTCGCCGAACCATTGTGTCCGTCTACTCGGCAGTTACAATTATAAATGGAATGATTTAACTTTCCCAACTCATCCTCCCCGTCTGAGTGCGATAAAAATTCCAAGCTGTTCTGCAAAATTCCTGCTCCGAAGCGGGTTTTTTTTTTTTACAGCTTTGGGAGTGAGCTGTAAAGCCATCGCAGGCCAGATTCCTCGCTGGATAGAGGGCATCTTTGAAGATTAAAGAATTTAGAAAAGGGCCACTCCTCTCCTCCGTCGTTTTTCTTCCCCCTTCATCCCCCTCTTTTTCTGAAGTGTGTGTGTTATTCAGCCGGGATAATGGTGGCGAGCGAGAGCGTTTGCTGCTTTGAGTGTGTGGTTCTTTGACCGAAGCTCTTCTGGCTGAGGCGAGTGTTCGCAGCTCGTCTTCTCATTCTCAAGGGCTTTGTTTGCGCAAAGATGTGAACCTGGTCCTGGGGAACTAACGGAGAAGCTCTTCATACTCCCATTATGGGCTTGTCCATCTCGTTTGGAAGCTCTTGATTTTTGGCGTGAGAAGCAGATGAATTGTGACTGAATTGTGGCTTTGTCGGACAGAATGATGTCGGTGGCTTGAGGAGTCTCACCAACAAGTGGACGACGTTTCTGAAAGCACGACTCGTGTGTTCCATTCCTGGGCCGGATGGAGTCGACACGCACTTCGACGAGCTCCGTGAGTTTTACACTGGATTTCGCTCTTGTTTTTTAATAATCGAAGGCGTTTACGTACGTGTCTTTCAGAGGACATCTTTCTGCTGGCTGGAAAAGACGAGAGGAATCCGGTCGTCTACGGGGTGTTCACCACCACCAGGTACGCCATTCCCCACCCAATCACGTCTTTACGGGCGTCATTCCTTTGTGTATTTTCTGCGCAGCTCCGTCTTTAAAGGATCGGCGGTCTGCGTTTATAACATGGAAGACTTCCGCGCTGCGTTTAACGGACCGTACGCTCATAAAGAAGGACCAGACCATCGCTGGGTGGAGTATGACGGGAGGATTCCGTACCCCCGACCTGGAACTGTGAGTATCCCTGCCGACAATTCCTGGACATTCCCGAGAATGCTCTCAAGTTGTGAGGAATGTTGCCACCACTAGAGGGAGACATTACACCGAAAATTGTCTTATGCTGCTGGAACAGATAATTTTTGAATAACAATTAATGAATAACGACATTATTGTTGTCACGTGCAAATTTGCGCTTGCTAAATGTATTGTTTTTTTTGCAGTGTCCGAGTCGCACATATGATCCTCACATAAAGACCACCAAAGACCTCCACGATGATGTCATCAGCTTTATACGAGCTCACCCGCTAATGTACAACTCGGTTTACCCCATCGATGGTCAACCAATCTTCACCCGCATTAACACCGAGTACCGGCTCACTCAGATCGTAGTGGACCGCGTGGCCGCCGAGGACGGACAGTACGCCGTCATGTTCTTGGGAACGGGTACGGCAAACTTTTACCAGATCATTTTTGTGATGGAAAATACTAGTTATTTCAGAAGTGTTTGGAATAGAAAGTCGCTGTGGGGTTGCGGTGATGTGGCCCTCGTGCCAGCAGGGGGCAGTAGAGTCAAGGCTAATCATGTGTCCGTGCAGATGCGGGATCGGTGTTGAAGGTTGTCAGCATCACTCAGGAGAACTGGTCGACGGAGGAGGTCATTCTAGAAGAGCTTCAGGTGTTTAATGTAAGACGAGAAATACAAGAACACACAACATCAGCCTAACCCTAACGGCTAACCCCAACCATAAACCTAACCCTAACCCTAATAGTTTATTTTTATCATATTTTACCTAACCTTAATCCTTATACTTTACCATCATGACTCCACCTAACCTTATAATGCATCCAAAGACCCAAGACAACGTGGTTTTCCCACCTACTGGGACACCCAATGGAGAAGTATCCTCAATATATGTAACCATCCTGATGCCAGAACCAACAGAATCCATTACTACACATAACCCTAAATTTAACCCTAGCCTTAATCCTAAACCTAACCTTATTCCTAATCCTAAGACTAACACTAACCCTAACTTTAATCCTAATTCTAACACTAATCCTAATTCTAAGACTAATCCTAAACCTAACACTAACCTTAATCTTAAACATAACCCTAATCCTAAACATAATCCCAACCTTAATACTAACCCTAAACCTAACCCTAATCTTAATTCTAACTCTAAACCTAAACCTAACCTTAATACTAACTCTAAACCTAAACCTAACCCTAACCTTAATCCTAAACCTAATCCTAAACCTAACCCCAATCTTAATCCTAAACCTAACCCCAACCCTAATCCTAAACCTAACCCCAAACTTAATCCTAACTCTAATCCTAAAACTAACCCTAATCCTAACCCTAAACCCAAGACTAACCCTTCTCATGTCTTTTACAGAGCCCCTCATCCATCCTCAACATGATAATCTCAGCAAAGCAGGTTAGCACTGTGCTTACTTCCATTCTACGTGTTTTGATTCAGTCAAGGTTGTCCTGTCGAGGTTCTCACCCAAGTTCCTCGGCTATCTGAGATGTTTACGCAACCGAAATCCTTGGTCACAAGCTTCTGTCGGTTTGTTTTTTTTTTCCCACAGATAAGCTCCCCGTTCTTCAGCCATTCTTTTCATTTATTTTTTTCCCCCTCTCGCGTTCCCAGTTTATCACTAACAGACCCGAGTTGGACAAGCTGGTTTGATCCACTTCGGAGACTTACTGTAGCGGTTCAACTGATCCGCGCTTTTTTATATAAGTTGTGTGGACATAGGAATTTAAATCTGGCAGCATCTGGTCCAGTAAACACTTTCTGCGCTGCCTCTACTTTATTACTCCGTGTGTGTGTGTGTGTGTGTGTGTGTGTGTGTGTGTAGCAGCAGCTGTTGGTTGGTGGGAGCGACGGTGTGGTGCAGGTGTCCCTACACAGGTGTCATATTTACGGGCAGGGCTGTGCGGAATGCTGCCTGGCTCGAGACCCCTACTGCGCCTGGGACGGGTCCCACTGCTCCAGATACATTCCTGCCTCCAAGAGGTAAAAGTCACACCTGGGGAGGCGCCATTGATCCTGCCGCCCGCCCTATTCTTCACACACCTCGGAAAAACAAAATTGTCTCACTTTTACGTTCCCTCGTCTCGATCATGTCTCACTCTTGTGTTCTTTGCCTCACTCTTATGTATTTCTGTCTCACTCTTGTTCATCATGTCTCACTCTTGCATTGTTTTCTCATCTTACTCTCACTCTCGCTTCGGGTCAAACTCTCATCTCACTCTTGCTAATTACATGTCTCACACTAGGTTTATTACAGATATTTATGTCTCACTTTTGTCTCACTATAACATTCTCATGTCTTGTCTTACGCTCGAATTGATCACGTCTCACTCTTGTGTTCTGTGTCTCACTTACGTTTTTCTGTTTCACTCTTGTATTCATCATGTCTCGCTCTTCCATTCTTGTCACACTCTATTGTCACTCTAAGTGTTTTCTCCTCATTAGGTAAACAAAAATGTCTCACTTTTACGTTTTTACGTCTCACTCTTGTCTTACGCTCACAGTGATCAAGTGTTTTCTGTTCATCGGGAAAACAAAATTGTCTCACTCTTGTATACTCATTCTCACGCTTGCTATTATCATGTCTCACACTAGCTTTCTTACAGCTATGTATGTCTCACTCTTGTCTCACTTTTACATTTTTATGTCTTACACTTGTCTTACACTCACATTGATCATGTCTCACTCACGTTTTCTTTGTCTCACTCTTTTGTATTCTTGTCTCACTGTTATGTTCATCATGTCTCACTCTTTTATTCTGTTCACACTCTACAGTTTCACTCTTGTCTCACTCTGTTATTTTTTTATCTTACGCTAACTCTCGTCTCGGTCACACTCTTTTTCACATTCTTCACAATGCACTCTTAAAATCGTAAAACCTCATTGCAATCATCACTTTTCACACTAGCTTTATTACAGCTATGTATGTCTCACTCTTGAATTTTACAACCCTCGTCTCGCTTTTACAATTGTTACATCTCAGGCCCATATATTTTACATCTCACTAGTTTCTCACGTCTCACTTTTGCCTTTTTTACAATTCACGCTCATCTTTCTTTCACCTCTGGCCTCACTCCTTTACTTTTCACGTCCGACTGGTGTGTTAATCCCATCTCAGTGTGGTTGAGAAGTGCACCACACGCAGCTTGATCCCGAGAGAGAGTCAACAGAACGAGAGACTCGGGCTTCCTGGTGCCCCGTTTCTGACCTACTTCTCTAGTTGTTTCCTGAAGTTCAGCACAGAGAAGAAAATGATAAATATTTGATCTTGCTCCGCCACTGGGTGTAGTGGGACCGGACCAGACAGGCAAATTGATTAAAGCAGCTTTGTTGTTGAGATGATGTATGTAGCTGCCAGAGATGTTTTCTTGCCCTTTCTGCTCGGCCAGGCCAGACCTGCAGCGAGAGAGAGAGAGCGAGAGAGAGAGAGAGAGAGAGGGAGGGAGAGAGAGAGAGAGAGAGAGAGAGAGAGAGAGAGAGAGAGAGAGAGAGATAGAGATAGAGAGAGAGAGAGAGACAGAGACAGAGAGAGAGACAGAGAGAGAGAGATGAAGAGGTTGTGATAGAAAGAGAGAGAAAGAGACAGACAGAGAGAGAGAAAGAGACAGACAGAGAAGGGGCAGAGAGAGAGAGAGAGAGAGAGAGAGAGAGAGAGAGAGAGAGAGAGAGAGAGAGAGAG
>CM051493.1:10304268-10306768 GCA_028031935.1 Paedocypris micromegethes
GAGAGAGAGAGATGAAGAGGTTGTGAGAGAGAGAGGGAGAGAGAGAGTGTTGGAATGTCAGAGTCTTCACTATACTATACTTATAATGCAGTGCTATACTTATATTGCGCTGCTCTTCTTTTAACCTTTGCAGAGTTTTACAGTCCAGCATGATTTCGGTTGGTGTAATTGGTGTAAGTGTTTTCTAAGTGCGCACTTAAACCTGCCGTCTTGATGCTGCCATTAATTGTAAATGTAATTACAGATATAGCTAGCAACATAAAGGTTGCGGGTTCTAGTCTAGAGTGCAAGGCCACGTGAATGTTGGGTGGAACACATATTTACAACTCTTATGAAGTCGAGGTGATAAACACTTGACAAACTGACTCTTGGCGTGTGATTGCAGGAGGGCGAGAAGGCAGGACATTAAACACGGAGACCCGTCCAGCCATTGTTGGGACGTTGAGGACGGTAAGAGCCAATGTGTCGATCGTCTAAATATGTTTCTGTAACCCTAATCATAAAGGAAAAGAAAAATGTTTCTCGGGTCTAAGATCAACAAACAAAAAAATATTTGATGCCTCGAGTTCGAAGACTGACACTAAATTAAAAAAAAAAAAATATATATATATATATATATATATATATATGTATATTTATATCTCATTAAATTGTGTCATGCACAATATGGAACCAGGAAAGAAAAACTGTGGTGTTGCTCGAATAAATACACTCACACGACCCAAAGAAATGATTTTGTGAAATTTGGTTATATTAAAAAAAAATATATGAACTGAAATGTATATTGGAAATATAACCAATATACGTATATCTATAAAGATTCAAAAATGTAAAAAAAAATAATCGATTACAATCAATCACATGAAATGAAACGAACAAACAGCGACCTCTACAGGGCAAACTCGGAAGGATGAACACAAACGTCCATGCAAAGTCCGGGAAAAAAAAATCCGTCCGGGAAAACGTCGAGAAGGCCAAGAAGACGAGACGTCCGCTGTGAGAAGGGAATCCTAGTAAAACGAAACAGTTCTGGCATGAATAAAAATGTCCAGACAGGTGGATGACAAACTTTGTGAACCTTTGTGAAAAAAAACATGCCAGAATATTCGCTAAATGACTTGCACAAAAAAATGTTATGCTACTAAAAAAAGGTCCTTGGTCATTCCAGTTCTAGGGAGGCGCGTTGAGGAGAAGGTGGTGTACGGCGTGGAGGGCAACTCCTCTTTCCTCGAGTGCGTTTCCAAATCCCAGCAGGCGCTGATTCGCTGGTTCGTCAGGAAGCCCGGAGCGGACCACCGTCAGGAGGTACGGACAACTACTTTTTTTCTTCTACGAACGCGCTCCACTTCGAATTTTACAAGGCTCTCTGTGTTTACAGCATCATCGGGCACACGGCATCCGAATTTGTCCGACTTCGAGGCTTTTAAGCGTGTTTTATACTAGGCGGGCTGTGTAAAGGACGTGTAGGCCGTGTCTGTTTCTAATACGGTTTAAATGCATACGGTTTAATAGATTGAGTAAAAGTACAGTTACTGACTGTAAAAATGACTCCATTACAAGTAACAAGTCACCAATTTCAAAAAGACTTGAGTCAAAGTAGCAAGAAAAGAACTTAAGTATTAAGAAGTGTTTTATTCGTGCTCAGTATAGGTCCAAAAAAAGAAATGTTATATATTATATAATAACATTTGTAAAACGCATTTTTACACTCTTAATTCGCATTCTTGTGGTTTGTAATTCACAAATAGCCTCCATTACCTTCAGCAGCCTAAAGATGGCGATATTCACCTCGTCTGCCCAAGAAATTAACCGCGGTATAAATCGATTCCGGCTTGTCGCGCACAATCACAATGTAACGAGTAACAATAAGTGTTTGTTCAATTGTAGTGGAGTGAAAAGTACTGCTACTCAATCTCAATTGCAGTGGAGTAGAGAGTAAAAGTTGCTTCTATTTTTGATACTTGGTGCAAGTACAAAGTAGCCAAAAACATACTTAAGTAAAGTAACAAAGTACATTTACTCAAGTACCTTACACCCCTGATTACATACGTTTCGTAACTTTGTCTTACGGCATCTGGCGTTTTACTATCACGCTCCTCGGCCCCCTAGTGCTTGAAAGTAGGCGTTGCACAATCCCGGAGATCATGTCTTCTCAGCGGGATTTTTAACGATGGTGCAAGGGACCTTGGGTAAATCCTTCCCACTTCTGTGAAGTGTTCTGTTCGTCTTCTCTTTATCTCTCGGCCTCTGTGTCGTCTTTCACTCCGTCTCCATCGTTCCTCTGCCTCTCGTATGAAGACTGTCTTTTCCTATTTCTTTATGCTTTTCTTTACACGTCTTTCTTCACCATTTTTCTCTCTTCACCCTGTTGGTCTTTCTTTTTCCATGCAGCATATACTTCTCTTCTGAAATTTCAAATATGGCATGTTTTTCTCTTTTTCTCACCTCTCCCTCTTTCTCTCTCTCTGTATCTCTCTCTCTCTGTCCCTCCCCGTCTCTC
>CM051493.1:10309268-10323502 GCA_028031935.1 Paedocypris micromegethes
TTCTTAAGCAAATGAATCTTTTACTCTTAATTCTAATCTAATTATTAGTAACTAATCAGTACTTAGTAACTAACTAATTATTATCTTCATTTATCCTCTCTGGAAAAAAACAAGATTTATGGTGTAATTTCGAGATTTCAAGATTCTTTTGACGTGTCAAGAATTCGTTTTTTGCAGTGTACAACGGGAAAAACGAAAAAAAAAAGAAGAACGAATTGTCCGAATAACTGGAAAGGAATCGCTCACAAGTCCGAATCAGCTGACCGAATCCAACCTCCCATCACTGCCGTGCGTGTCTGAACGCAATCTGCACGTCTCCACTTCCTGCGTCCCTTTTCATCTTCGTACCGCTCTGAGTTCTGCACTCGGCCCGGTCGTATTTCAGGCGTCCAGCTCCGGTTGCCCTGCGGGTCCAGACTCTTACATAAACCCACCAGGATCCCGGCAGTTCAGAGACGTGAAGGTTCCTTCCCAAAGGCCCGTAAAAGCTTCAGCAGGAGCTT
Source organism: Paedocypris micromegethes (assembly GCA_028031935.1). Classification (NCBI taxonomy): domain Eukaryota; kingdom Metazoa; phylum Chordata; class Actinopteri; order Cypriniformes; genus Paedocypris; species Paedocypris micromegethes. The sequence continues at coordinate 10,309,772 of CM051493.1, forward strand.
CTCGTCCTGACAGACGGTTGAAATGCTCAAGGCAGACGCGTCTCGTGTAGAGCTCGCCAGTTTAGCTGGCACCATGATTGCCTTTCCTTTAGATGGCAGATAGATTAGCATAAATCAGTGTGTGTGTGTGTGTGTGTGTGTGTGTGTGAGGGGTCAGCTATGCTTTGAAGCCCCTCAGCACCGACGCAGCTGTATTGATTTAGTCCAGCAGGTCCAGAAGAACAGATCAGCATGTTCCGAAATACAGATAACGGTGTGAACAACAACACGGGGGGAACAGAAAACAGAGCTGGGAGAGATGGACTGATGTGGCTCCAGAAAAGAGAATCAGGAAAGGAACTGACACAAAATGTAACTAAAGAAGTGTTTCAGTTTAGCAATCAAGCGTGAGATGAACCTCTAATGGAAAAGATTTCAAGGTGGCGCTCTACTAGAGGGTTTTTCACGTTTACATGATCCTGTCACATTGTAAGAAGGGGCAATTGAATTTGAATTTGAAGAAGGGGCAATTTGTCTTAAAATAAGACAATATATGTTTAAATAAGATCATTATGTAAAGTAACCATAAGTGTGTCTAGTTGTGTGTGCAAAGAGTCGGTTGCATTTCTACTCGTTCTCCATTCCCAGGACGGGGGCGCTGTTGTTACCTGTCTGTTTGAGGGATCAAGTTATAGAACTTTAATAGTAGTAGTAATAGTAGTAAAACATTATTCATCTCCTAAGGGAGAAATTCAGATAGTTCGACAGCAAAACACACGCAAATGCTAAAACATACTTTATTAAATAACACTACTAAAACAAATAAAATAAATATTAGCATTAATTTAAAACAACAGTCGTTCTGCAACTAAAACTGTATTGAAAGTAGTATGAAATGTTAATTACGATAGTAGTAAGAGAAAGCAGTAGCGATGTGAATATAACGCGTTGATTCATGTCACAAAATAAAAATTAGAGGCTGAAGTAGTTGTGAGATAAAACAAATAAACTAAATGTAATTTTTTAATTGCAATTCCCCATCCAAATGAATCACGATAAGTGTATATATGTTGGTAAAATTACAAAAAAAAAAAAATTTCTCCACTATGGGAATATTCAAGGCATATTCAAGATGTATTATATATAAGCAATATATACTATGAAAGGGTATAAACAAACGTTGTCTTAATTCATCAAAGAAATGTGAACTCTATATTTAAAACTTCGATCTCTAATAGTACTATGAAATGTTAATTTCGTTAATAATATGTGTAAATATAATGCATTGTAAATATAACGCATTGATTTTTTTCGCAAAAATATAAATGACGGGCTGAAATAGTTGTGAGATTTGACAAGTTTATTTATACACCTAAAAGTGATTAAAATCTATTACACGGGGGAAAAAATGCACACACCAAGCTAACAAAACGCGCAAAAAAAAGTAAAAAAAAAAAAAGATTTGTGGCTGACATTTCACAGTGTGTAGACAAAAAAATTTAAAAAGTTCATATGACAGAATTATATAGTGATTCTATTTATATGATAGAAACTGTCTTGGCAGCAAATTGAACTGAATTGAATTGAAAAAGCCTTTAATTGTCTCACCGCGGGGAAATTGCGTCTACATAATAAGGTAATTATGATTATTGATAATTATAAGTAAACATAACCAAACATAGACGTGGCTGGTTTAGCTTCACTCATCTCAGTGTTGTAGAATTGTCTTGCTTCGCGGAACATGTGCTCGTCTAATTTGTCTAATGAGGCTGGTAATGAGCCAATCGAAGGGCGTAATGTGAGGTCAGAGCCGCGAGGTTAAAGAGCGATCTCTGACCGCCGCCGCGAGTGATTGATGAGGATTGAGCGCGAGAGCGGCGGGATTCCTTTTCCGGACTTTTCATTCGTCGTCTTTTTGCTTGGAAATGTGAAATGTGAAGCACTTTTGTTCTTTTCGTTTTCTTAGAAATGTACGTTCGGTATTTTTGTCACTAATCTGATTCCACGCTACTTTACGCTGCTAAACAATTCCGCGGCGTTCACGATTTGTTTTTGACGTTTTATTGCGTTCAAACTTGATCAGCCGAGTGACGTGCAATTCAGATCTCAGACACAAGGTGGTGCTGAGCGACTTTACGACTTTAAGTTTTACAAAATCAAAAACTTTTGGTTTTAGAGCATCGTTTTGTCCAAATTAAATCGACCACAAAAGCGTAAGCGTCAAAATGTATGACTTTTCACACACTTTGGGTGTCTAAAAATACTCACGAGCGTTTCCTTACGTTTCCGATGAATCTAGACTGAAGAAGTGTTCATGATGAATATTCACGTTGTAAATAGTAGTGGTGGGCGGATCGATCATTAATATTGATACTATCGATACTGGGGTTGGATTGAAATCGATTGATCTAAAAGTCAAAATATCAATACGTTGGGGTCTTTTTTAAAACAGTGATAATGCTAATTTTGCATGAAATATAATTTTTTAAATGACCTTGTATACAACAATTTTTTGCGTCATAAGCAGTTCTCTGTCATTGGGCTATAGAGAATTCTTGATATTATCAAACAAAAATATCACGAAAAACGTAAATTACTTCAAACGAATTCTAGATATTATCTCTGTCAATCAATTATCTCTTTTATTTCTCTGTCATTGGGCTAAAGAGGTAAAAAAAAAAAACTAATAGTGCTTGGACATTTTTGTTACTATATTATATGATAGTGTACGTGTTTTATAGCTTTATTCTGTTTTGTTCTGTTCTTTGTTCCATTCTAATATTCTTGTAATTTCAGCTTCATGTTTGCATGTTTAGTTTATATCAATAATTACATTTTTCTATCTTTTTTCATGACTTTCAGTAACCTCACTTACTTATTACTTATTATTTTTACTCATGTAAAATAACTTATTACTCATGTATTGAGATGCAATCACTTCCTGAATAGTGACACGCCACCACATGCAAGAACACTAATTTTACTTTTATATTGTGTGCTAAAAAAAAAGTATCGGTATCGGTGATATTGGCCTGTATTTACTTGGTATCGTATCGATATATAATTTTGCAGTATCGGCCACCACTAGTAAACAGTGACTACACAATTGTTTCAAATTTGTAATTGTTTATAACTTCAAATTCAAATTTTATTTGTCACATTCACAATTATTTTTCAACAACGTGAAGTGAACAAAAAAAATTTTAATATAGGGGATAAAGAATAAAACACAAAAGCAGTAAAGAACGAGAATACAAAAGCAATAAAATACAATAAAAAGAGAGAGATAAAATACGATTAAAATACAAGGGATAAAAAAATATAAAGAAATACAATAAGGGAGAGAAATGCGGCATAAATATACGAATAAAATATAAATACAAAATACAAAATATGAAAAATACAAAAGAAAGAGTGGTTTCTATAGATAAAAAAAATAATAAACTTGTTTCTACTCAAGTTGTTTGCATTCATTTGTCAGATTTTCTTTTTTTACTGTTATATTATTATTACATTTGGCTTTCGATTTGTTATACTCATTATTCAGTGTGGGTGTGTGTGTGTTCGGACTTTTCATTCGCCGTCCATAAAGTTGTGTGTGTGTCGGCAGATCAAACCGGACGAGCGCGTGCTGATCGCCGAACGCGGCCTCCTGATTCGCTGGCTCCTTGGCAGTGACTCCGCCTCCTACTTCTGCGTGTCCCAGGAGCAGCGCTTCACGCGGAACCTCCTGCACCTCACGCTCCACGTCCTGGACCAATCACAGCTCCCGCCCTCCCCGGGTCGCCCCACAGCCGCCGCCCAGCCACGCCCACGATTCAAGGACTTCCTGCGTGGCTCTCCGCGCTCTCTAGACGAGTATTGTGAGGCGCTGTGGCTCCGCGAGAAGAAGCAGAAGCAGAAGCAGAAGTGGAAACACGTGCAGGAGACACGCAAAAGCAGGAACCGACGCCACCACTAGGAGGCGCCACTAGGAACTCGGACGCTCCTCCAACGCGCAAACGCATTCGTGAGGCGACGTGACTCTTAAGTTATACGTGACAAACAGTCGATCGCGAGTACCGCTCCTCTTTTTATTTTTGTATTACTTTTTACGTGTTATTTTGTTCTTTGCTTTTTACATTTTTTTTTCTGCCGAATTTTTGTTTGTTATTTCCACTTGTCGTGTTAATTATCGGCGCTTCTTTATGGAGTCAGATGAGTGGCGAAAATATCAAACGTAAATTTCTTCAAACGAATTCTTGATATTATTAGACAAAAACATCAAACGTAAAGAAATTTGCATCACGAAAATGCTTCACATTTACAGTTGCCGAATTTTTGTTTTTTATTTCCACTTGTCGTGTTACTTATCGGCGCTTCTTTTTGGAATCAGATGAGTGGTGAAAATATCAAACTTCTTCGAGCGAATTCTTGATATTATCAAACGAAAATATCAAACGTATCAAACGTACATTTCTTCAAAATAATTCTTGATATTATAAAACAAAAATATCAAACGTAAATTTCTTCAAACAAATTCTTGATATTATCAGACGAAAGCATCAAACGTAAAGAAATTTGCTTCACGAAAATGCTTCACATTTACAGTTGTTTTATTGTTATTTTTTTCACTTCCAATTGCGTTTTTTTTTTTCTTTTTTTTTTACTTGCAATCTTCTCGTTTTCGTTTGAAGCTTTTTTTTGTGCTCCGGATGTTTCTTTAGAGTTTTTTTCACTTTGAAAAAACCCCATTCTGATTGGCTGGTGAGCATGTGATTGACAGCTGGATTCACAGTGAGAATGTGGTTGACTGGAAGAGGGGGAGGAGTTTAGCGAGCGCTGAATAACATTCATCATCGGAGCACGTGGAACTTGGGCCAAATTGAAACGAAAAAAAAACCGAACGAACGAAAAATACAAAACGGAAAAAAAAAATGTTTGAAACGAAAGCGTGCGAAAAATCAGAAACATATGAAGCATTTAAACGTTTAATATTTTTGGAGCTTGTCTGTTTCTATACGACTTTATGCCGCTAAACAATTCCGCAGCATTCACTGTTTGATTTTGACGTTTTATTGCGTTCAAACTTGAACCGAAATTAAATCGACCACAAAAGCGTAAATGACTTTTCACACGCTTTGGTTGTGAAAAAATAGTAGGGAGCGTTTCTTTACGAGCTGATTTCGCCGTGATCTAGACTGACGAAGCGTTCATGTTGAATGTGTGTAAATAGTGATTATATATATATATATATATATATATATATATATATATATCTGTACATGAGATTTGCTCGCTCCAGCTTTACTACGTAGAATAGTTAGTTAAAACACACAATTTTTTCTATGTTTGTGCCGTGGTTTCTATATATATACGTCGTTTATGACGAATCATTTTTTTTTTTAAATAAACTCGTTTCTTATTATGTTGTTTGCATTGATGTATTTATTTATTTATTTATTCATTTATTTATTTATTTATTCATTGTTTTTATTGCTATATTATTTTTTTAATCCTGATCATTTGGTGTGTGTGTGTGTGTGTGTGTGTGTGTGTGTGTGTGTGTGTGTGTGTGTGTGTGTGTTTCTATGTATGTCTCTCTTTTTTGCTTCCATTTGTTTTCTTTTTTTTCTCTGTTTGCTCTGTCTTATTTTCACTTTTATTCCTTCCTCTTCTTTCATCCATTCTTCCTTTCTTTTTTTTAATATTGTTTGCTATCTAATTTTCACTTAATTTCTCTTTCCCCATCTGTCTTTTTCCTTCATATTCTTCCATTTTCTTTCTATTTTTCTCTTGTTTGCTCTCTGTCTTGTTCTCACTTTATTTCTCCCTTCTTTCTTCAATTTTTTTGTCTCTTATTTGCTCTGTCTTTCCCAATTCCACTATTTCTCTTTTCTCATCTTTCTTTTTCTTTCATGCTTTCATGTCTCGTGTTATCTGTTTCTTTCTATCTCTCTTCACCATTCCCCTCATTTGGTTTCTCGTTCTCTCAAGTCTTTTTCTAGGACTTTCTATTTCTATTCCCTTTCTCATTTTTTCACTTCGCTCATCCATTTCTTTCCTTCTCGCTCTCTCACTCTTCTAGATTCTCCCTCTAACACTCCTTCATCTCTTTCCTTCTCTTGCTTACCAGTCACTGATCCCTCACTCCCTCTCTCTTATTTATTTCGCTCTCTCATCTGTTCTCTCTCTCTCTCGTTCTCTACTTCACTCTCTCTACGCCGAGCTAATTTGGCACTCTAATTCCATCTATCGACTCATTTATTATTTTCTCTATCATTTGTTCACAATTCTTTCTTTCTTCCTTACTTTTTCTTTCTTTCTTAATTTTCTTTCTTCCTTTCTTTCTTTCTTTCTTTCTTTCTTTCTTTGTGCGATCCATCACCATAGTTTCATCTATCGATCATTTATTCTTTTCTCTATCATCTGTTCAAAATTCTTTCTTTCTTAAGTTCCTTTCTTTCTTTCTTTCTTTCTTTCTTTCTTTCTTTCTTTCTTTCTTTCTTTCTTTCTTTCTTTCTTTCTTTCTTTCTTTTATTCTTTCTTTCTTTCTTTCTTTCTTTCTTTCTTTGTGTGATCCATCACCATAGTTCCATTTATAGATGAATTTATTAAATTTTTCCTTTCGCTCTCTCATACGCTCTCTCTCTCTCTCTCGTTCTCTTCTTCTCTCTCTCTTCGAGTTGTTTATTTGCGAGCGGATTGAGATTAAAGTGCAGACGTTCTGTCTCTCTCGTGATTAAACGGAGAATGTGCGGCGCTTACATCACACGTCACATGACTTCGACTGGAGTCACGCTGGATCTGAGATCATCAGGTATGAACACACACACACACACACACACACCGTGACCTCAGAAAACCTCACTGTGTGTGTGTGTGTGTGTGTGTGTCGACAAGCTTCTGCACGAGAAATGGACGAACGACTGCTTCATCAACCCAAATCATCTTTATTTTTAATTATTATTATTATTATGATATTATTATGAATTATTATATTATTGTATTATCATATTAATATAATTGGTGGTCCGGTACTGACACACTCACTCGCTTTTTCGTCTTTATTACTCTTTGTCTCGCTGTCTTTCACTCTCCCAAAGTCTGTTTTTTTCTCTCTTTTTGTGTGTTCTTTCTTTTTTTCTTCTTTTTTTCCTTCTTCCTCTCTTACTTTTTTCTTTTCATTCCTTACGTTCTTCTTTCTCTCCTTCCTTACTTTCTTTGTTCCTCTTTTCTCTCTTTCGTTATTTATTTCCTTCCTTCTTTCTTCACATCTATCTTATCTTTTTGCAAAGTCTGTTTTTTTTTTCATTTTCTTTTTTTCTTTTTTCTTTAATCTTCTATCAATCTTTTTTTTCTTTTTTCGATCTTTCTTTAATCTTTTATCTATTTCATAAATCTTTTTTCTATCAATCCATATATTTTTTCTCTCCAATGTTCTGTTACTTCTTTCTTGTTTCTTATTGTTATTTTATCATCTGTGTAAATCGTCATAATTCCATCTTTCGATCCATTTATTCCAATATCCGTCATTCCGTTCGCAATTCTGTCTTTCTTTAATCTTTCTTTCTGAATTCTAACTTTGATTCACTCTCACTCTTTTATTTTCTTTATCTCTCCATCTTGTCTCTTTTCTTCAGTTTCTCCTACCGTCCCCATATGTTTGTATTTCTCGACCATGTCTATATTTTACTCTCTCATCCTCTTCCGTCTTCTATCTCTTCTTTCTCTGCGCTTCATTTCGTTCTTTTCTTGCCTTCTGTCTTACTTTATAATCTTAATCTCACTGTTTTGCTCAGTTTCTCATTTAATCGTTGTATATTAGTCTACTGTATATTATTACAGTATATCCATTATAACTACTATAAATGTATAGGTTTTAAAATTATTTTATTAGATACAAATGTTTTTTTTTATCATTTGTTATTATTCTAATTTATTTACTTTAATCGGGGCGTATTTAATAGAATCATAACACAGGCATAGAATCGGGCAGGACTTCTATTTAGAGGTCGTGTGCTGGGGTCGGGAAAGGTCAGGGGTCAAGAGTGTGAGGGCGTGTCCATCCCTCTGTAGCGTATTAGCAGCCTGACATTGACCCCTACATTTGCTTGGCATTTTTTATTTATTTGATTGTTTTCTATTTGACACTCGTGCGAAAGTTTCGTTACATTATGTGATTCATTTTTCATTCATAATCTTTTTTTACTGTTTACCTTTATTATTTTACTCACATTTGTGGTTGCTGCTGCCACGTCTACATTTATCATTAGGGGACAAGTAAAGGTTTTTGCATCTATCTATCTATCTATCTATCTATCTATCTATCTATCTATCTATCTATCTATCTATCTATCTATCTATCTATCTATCTATCCATCCATCCATCCATCCATCCATCCATCCATCCATCCATCCATCCATCCATCCATCTTTCTTTCTTTCTTTCCTTCCTTCTTTCTGTTTTTCTTTATTTATTTCATTCCTTCTTTCTTCATATCTATCTATCTTTTTGTCTATCTGCCTGCAATCTGTCTGTCTATCTATTTGTATCAATGTCTGTTCACCTATTCATAAATCGTTCTTTTTTTAAATTTCTTTTTTCTCGTTCTTTTTTTTAAGAAATTAAACATTTGAATATTTTTTTTTTGTCTTCCCAACTATCTATCCATCCATCTACAGAAAAAGATGAAAGGTTTCACCGTTCGGTCTACATTACTCTGGCATTATGCTGAAAACAAAGACGTATATAAACTCGTATATAAATATAAACACATGTGGCACGTGTATAAAGAGCATGAAGAGTAAATCGCTGGCTTGTGATACATGATAGCACATTACTACAAAAAAATAAGTAATAATAATAATAATAATAAATTAAATAAATGTGCAACATAACTCAGGTAAAGAGGACAACATGTGACAAACGCCGTTGACCTCGTGTGACCTCTGACCTTTTGACTGACACCAACAATACGCTTTGAACTTGAACTTGAACTCAAACCATTTGTGGTTACGTCTGGCCATGAAGGACTAAAATAAAAGTCCAGCTCTGCGAATTCCGAGCCCTTTTTTACGTTAGTTTTACGCTAGATCTAGTCTTCTAGTGTGTGTGTGTGTGTGTGTGTGTGTGTGTGTGTGTTTGGAAGAGAGAGATAAATAATTCAGAGTTGGGAATGTGAAGCATCATTGTTTATTTAATAGACACAACAAAACACGGAACATATTACAGACGCAAAGTGCGAAACTGGAACAATGTAGACGCACAAAAACAAGACAATCGCTTTTTTGTTGTGCTACTGTACGACACTTTGAGCTATTTTAGTTTATGTGTTATTATTTTTGCTAATCGCTCAGAGCGACTGATAGAGACAGAGACAGTTAGATGTTGTATTTTGTAAGTTGCTTTGGATAAAAGTAAAATAAAGTATTTACACAAATAAAAGCATGTGATTTTTCAGGCACAAAAAATTAAGAAATAAAAAATTCTCTTAAAATGCGAACATTAGCAACGATTCTTGCTGTTCTGACTTTCCAGAAACCTAAAATTCTGGTTTCTGGTTCTGGTTACTTTCTTCTTTCCTTTTTTCTTTTCATTCCTTACGTTCTTCTTTTTTTCCTTTCTTCCTTCTTTCTTTATTTCCTTCCTTCTTTCTTCACATCTATCCATCTTTTTGTCTATCTGCCTGCAATCTGTCTGTCTATCTTCTATTCGCGATCACACGGGGCAGTTTGCCGGCAATTTACCGGGAATATTTTAGCAAATTGCCAAAACGAATGTACCGTCATTTGTCTGTTCACACATGATCGTCAGTAGACGCCGTTACGTGTGAAAGAGCCAAGGACTTTGATCTCTGAGCTCGTCTCGTAAAAAAATGAAAGCCGCGGTTAATTTCTTGGGCGGACGAGGTGAATATCGCCATCTTTAGGCTGCTGAAGGTAATGGAGGCTATTTGTGAATTAGAAACCACAAGAACGCAAATTAGGGGCGTACAAATGTGTTTTACAAATGTTATTATATAATATATAATTATATAATACATATAATATATAATTTACTAATCGGATTAATCATCATCTACTTGCAAATTTAGGTGATTGAGACTGACTTTTTGTTCTTTTTATCTACTTTGTTCTACCAGTTTTCAAACATTGAGGTTAAATTCTGTTTCTGTCTTGGAAAACAATAGTTTGTTTTCACATTTCTTTTTTTTGGGCCTATATTGAGCACGAGTAAAAAACACTTCTTAATACTTAAGTTCTTTTAAAATGGGATACTTTGCTACTTTGACTCAAGTCTTTTTGAAATGGGTGACTTGTTACTTGTATTGGAGTAATTTTTACAGTAAGTATCTGTACTTTTACTCAAGTATGGCTGTCCGCTACTCTTCACACCTCTGATCACGACAAGTGTCAGACGAAGATGGAGATGTAAAGGTGGAATATTACAGTCATTAGACGCTCCAGATGTGAAGCGCGGCAGCTTCCTGCCAGATGAGGAACGCTGCGTCTCCTGAGGGAGGAATGTGTTGAGGTAATGACTACCTGTGCTGATTTACACTCGAGGTCTGTCCACCCCGTGATGTCTTCCTTCTCTTCCCTCACACCTCCGTCTCCGAATAAAGTCAAGTCAAGTGAGTAAATATGGCCAATCACATCGACTCCAGTGAAGTGAAGACACGCAGACCCGGAGCAGTGGGCAACCTGAGATGTGTCTGGGACTGCTTGTGTAGGTACTTGAGTAAATGTACTTTGTTACTTTACTTAAGTATGTTTTTGGCTACTTCGTACTTGCACCGAGTATAAAAAATATAAGCAACTTTTACTCTCTACTCCACTGCATTTGTGATTGAGTAGCAGTACTTTTCACTCCACTACATTTGAATTGACACTTAACATTACTCGTTACATTGTAATTAATTTATATCGCGGCTAAATTCTTGGGCGGACGAGGTGATAGCGCCATCTTTAGGGTGCTGAGGAGACTGGAAGCTATTTGTAAATTACAAACCACGTGAACGTGATGAGAGAAAAGCAGCTTTTGCTGAAGCTAAATAAAAATATTGGCCCTTTTTGATACTGAGAGCTCACAGAGAATCACACATTTAGCTAAGAATTGTAGTTGTTTTTTATTTTGCCGGTTTGAGTTGGATTTGAGACTGACTTCTTGTTATTTTTATTTATTTTGTTGCGCCACTTTTGGAACATCGTGATGTAAAATTTTGTTCCTGTACTAGAAAAAAAAACTCATATTTTTTTCGATTGAGACTGACTTTTTGTTCTTCTATATTTTGCTGCACCGCTTTTGAAACATTGAAGTGTTGAATTTTGTTCCTGTACTAGGAAAAAAAAAACTCATAACTCATAAATAAAGAGTTTGTTTTTCATATGTTTTGCGGGGTTTTTTTTGCCTAAAATCAGTGTGAGTAAAATACTCACAGTTCTTTTATAATTGGATACTTTGCTACTTTGACTCAAGTCGTTTTTAGGCTGGTGACTTGTTACTTGTAATGGAGTAGTTTTAACAGTGAGTACCGATACTTTTACTCAAGTATGGCTGCCGGGTACTTCTCACACCCCTGTGTGTTTCTATAGGACTCGCTCGTCACTCGCCTGCTCTTCTGATCTGATGTAATCACCTCGACCTTTGACCCCGGGCTCACAGGTTTCTGGGTGAAAGGTTGAAGGCTTTTAATGGGTCACTTGAGATGGGCAGCCAATGAGGCGTGAGAAATCAAGTGTTGCGGAGATTTGTCGCTTTTTCTGTACGATGGAGTGTTGCGTACAGTCCGTGTCTTCTCGAAAAAAAAAACAGCCTAGCGTTAGATTTGTCGCTATTGTCGCTTTTTTTGTTCGATAAAGTGTTGCGTACAGTCCGTTCTCGAAAAAAACAGCCTAGCGTTAGATTTGTCGCTATTGTTGCGTCTCGTGCTTTTTTGGGTTTGAGAAAGGCATCAATATATCGTTTTACTCCACAAGCCGAAGCTTTTTGGTGCGTGTCAGCGGGAACACGTCCTTCTGCGTCCTATCGATCACGAGCGTTCGCTGATACGCGGTTTCCATTTGGATTGATTCTCGTCTGGGTGTCAAATGTCCCGCTGTACGGCGTTTGAGCTGGAGTTCCGCTAGGGTTCGATTTCACGTAGAATTGTCTGTTTGTAAAGCAGAAAATCTCTTTTCCAGCTCTTTGTGTGTGTGGAGGATGAACAGCTACATTTCAGTTAAAATTTTGCTCAACTTTCCACGGTTGAGACTTTTATTTTGTCAGGTGGTTTATGTTTTGGGAGATATGAGTACATTGAAATAAGCACCAGTTTACTTGCTTTTCCACCCCCTTTTTGAAGCAGATGATCACTGCTTTTTTAGTTTTTTTTTTAAAGCTTTTCATTTCGTTTTTACATTCTCGTCAAAATGCCGAGTGACGCACAATTCCGCTACCGGGCACAAGGTGGCGACATTTACACTGTCGATACCTAATTATTATGTGAAATTTAGCCAAGTCAAGTCAAATTCAATTTTTTTTTCAAGTACAATCATATACACAACCTGTGTTCATTTTGACAAAGATTTTTTATTTAGTTTTAGTCGTAATTTTTTATTCCCAATTAAATTAGGGACATGATACATGACCGATCTTACTAGTACTTTAAACCAACAAGCTAATTTGTTTCGATGAGGCCTTATATGATATGAAATAACGTTTCGAATTATCATATTAACGCAAATATAAGCAATTCAATTCTATTGCACGTGAAGTAAAACAGCTTGTTATTTAGCCACTGCTAAGTGTCGCGTCGTGGCTATTGTTTCTTTATTTCTGTCATTGAAATAAATGACATTTCAATGACATCCATCCCCCTTTTTTTTTAAATAATAATAACATTTCTAAAAATAATAATAAAAAAAATTTAATTTTTAAGAAAATGTAAAACAAAATGAGTAAAAAAAAAGTTTAATCAAGTAAAATTATTTTAGTTCTTGTTCTCATTGGCTTTCATAAAAAAGTAGCTAGTTTCTTAAATTGAGAAACATTGTGTTCTTAAAATAAGAAGATTTCGCTCTACGTTTCTTGTTTCAGGAAGTTCTGTGTTAAAACATAAAGTCTACTTGAAGTCTCGATTTAGTGTAAAGTATCATCAAAATTTGCATTTTTTTCAATGCAAGAAAATTCAAGTCCTATTTTCTTCAAATAAGCAAAGCCATCTCTCACTCTTAATCCTAACAAGGTTAATGTATCTTGTAAGAAAAATTATCAAGATTTATTGTCTATTTTCAAGATATTTTAGCTCGTCAAGATTTTATTTTTTGCAGTGTAGATACAGTATAGAACTGTTAAAATGCGTTGAGGACAAACCGCGCCTACTGATTGTTCTCTCTGAAAGACGATTTTAATTCTCAGTGTCTCAATTCTCAAAAGCTGCTTTGTGAAATGAAGGCTGATCTTAAACCTACCACTTTTGTCCAAAGTGCCAACTGCCGAATGTCTATTTCCTAAACATCGAACCATAGCTTTGCTGACCACGGCTTTTTCCACGACAAAGTTTGCCCAACCACATACTTGCACATGGCAATGACATTAAACCCCTACTAAAGAGCATCAAAAGCCAGGCATTTCTTACTCTGTGTTTTACAACTGGGTAACACTTGACAAAGGGTGTGTTGATTTACTCAAGTACTATGGAATCAGATTATTCCTTCTCTGATTGGATGGTGAGAATGTGATTGACGTGATTCTTGGGACAAAACTCCATAAACACGCAAAAAAAAAAA
>CM051493.1:10323516-10363262 GCA_028031935.1 Paedocypris micromegethes
AAAAAAAAAAAACGAACGAACGAACGAAAAACCTGAAGCGAAAAAAAAAGTTTGAACGAAAACGTAAAGAAAAATAAAAAAACGAACGTATCGTTTCTACAAAATTTCCGTCCTGTATTTTTGACACTAATCTGATTCCATAAAGTACTGGCTTATTATTCCACTGGAGGAGCAAATGTGGCGTGGGCACAGGTGGGTGAGAGTGATTGATGAGGGCGTCGTGCGTGCCACCTCTCGCTTTATTGGTGGGCTGCTTGGGTTGCGGTAATCTGAAGCAGATGGCAGTTTGTTTGAAGGGCCTGCAGATGGTCATCAGCACCTGATCCAGACTCCAGCCGAGGCCCAACCTGCCACAAAAGCTCAACTCCTGCGCCGCAAACTGACCAGAATAACTTCTTCTGAAGGATGAGTCGAAAAACCACGACGCTCCAATCAGTTGAAGAAACACGTCCACGCACGTCTGCGGCGATTGAATATCCGAGCATTCGAGGTGTTCTGTTTGTTCTACTCACACGTGGTGGTTTGGACTCAAAGAACCACATTAGCATTTGTGGAAAAGCCTCTTCAGACTCGTGTTGTTTTAGTTGAGCCTCGACAACTCAAATCATTGGGCAACACGATTCAGGTTGAGTTGGTGGTTCAGCAAGTTGATGGTTGTAGGAACCTTGTAGGAACCCTAACCCTACCCCGAAATATTGATGTAGGTAGGTAGGTAGGGTAGGTATATACTTCATTAATCCCTGAGGGGATTATTGGCAACAATATAGATTTACTTAGATTTATAGATTCTATATTTATAGAATATAGAAGACAAACCTTCCACTCAATTATGCTCTCTCGTTTATTTGTGGTGTTTGTCCCAGCTCTATTGTACGTATTGTATGTATGATGTATGTCTACCGATTTTGTAGATCACCGCATTTTTTTTACCAAGTAAGTTTTTGTAGATTGTTATATTTTGACTTTTTTTTTTTTTCAACCTGTAACTTGGATATGTCGTTCAACTTAATTGTTTGTGTCTCTATTCTGTTCAGCGTCCTTGGGTGTCCTGAAAAGTGCTTAAAATAAAATTTAATTATTATTATTATTATTATTATTATTATTAGATTTTGACATTATTACCAAAGCCTGGCTCAAATTGCATTAATCATTATAGCTCCAAAACCTTGTGGTATTCTAGTCACAATAGTTATATTTTTAAAAATAATGGGAGATTCAGAGTGAGTAGGTAACGTTATTCACCACGTTACCAATGTATAGAGTTTTACTTCTGGTTAGTTTAAACTTAAAGTTCATTGACAAAAACAGTGCTTTTCTTTAAAATATAAGGACATTTCAAAGTGACCCAAGAGACTTTGATAGTCTAAATGTCAATAAAGCGTTTTAATAGACATTAATACAGCCCCTTCCCTTTCAAACGGCATGGGTTAGTGTTTATTTGGTAGGTGTTTCTGCTTTGTAAGGTAGACAATGCCTGTTTAAAACGGACATATTCTAACTTTGGCCCAAAACTTTCATCTGCGTTCCTCGGACCTCGTCTGAACACGACAGACACGACATAAGTGGCTTTCCAGACCTCCGATGTTCTGCTGTGTGGCTGAGTTGTGTGTGTGTGTCCCGCTCTGTGATTGGTTGTCCATCAACCCAGCGTGTGAGTCCCGCCTTCTGTGGCCAACTGATGCGATTGGCTCCCTTGTGTGGCTCAGTGATGTTCAAACTTGTCAGTCTAGCCAATCAAGTTGCTGCAACTCATTTGGACCAGAAAAACGTGGAAGAAGCGAGGAACTTTGCTGTGTGAAAGGATGTGTAGTTTACTTCACTGTAAACTACTTCTACGAGATCTACCTCAATGGTCTGATGAGAGACAAGCAGAGCCACTTTCCCTTCTAATTGGTTTGACTGACACTTTTAGAAAGTTGACAGCAGGATTTGTCTTGTCTAGAGTGGGTTTTCCTCAAGGACTTTAGCGTCTGTCTCCTCACCTGTTGTTTCAGGATGTTTGTTCAGGTGCCGGCGCGTAGAACGTCTGGAGAAAGTGTTTCTCAAATGGAACTGTTGGAGATCACACATAGTTCTTTAGTGCGAACTTTGCATCCCACCTCGTTTAGGAATAAGAGCTTTTTTCACTAAGAACAAATCGCCCTCGTTCTTTGAGAATTTCCATCGGCGATGCCCGTTTTTCGGGGGGGGGGGGTGTTGACTGTCGTTTTGGATGACCTCGTTTTTTAAAACACTACTATTTCGCACAGACTGCAACCGTGTGTTTTCAATTCCACCTGTTCATCTTCGGAGGTTGGATTCTTGATGGTCGAGCCGTTGACATCCAGTTGTGGGAGAATTTGACAAAAAGCAGAGCGACAATTTATAATCACGTGTCCGAGTTTCTCAAATGGCGACTACGAATCACCTCAGTAAGTTCAAACTGTCCCTAAACGCTTCATACTTCCTAATTCGCTCATCCTCTCACTTAATTAAGTCAAGAATTCGCTTTGTCCAAATTGCTTTTCGGACTTTCTCCTCAACGCAAACGGTGTGATTTCAATCGTCTGGAAATATCCCCACCACATCAAGTCACGCTTTGTCTAAGTCTGAGTCATTAAATCAATTATTTCGTTGGAAGTCCCAATAAGGAGACGAGCCCAACAAAGCCTCGCTTCACGCTGACGAGTCGTCGTCTTCAACCTCCGTCCAACTCGCTCTTTCAAGAGGATAATGAGATGAAGAGATTTCACATTCCACTCGTCGTACTCGCACCTCAATCCAGAGTGACATCTGAGTTAGAGATTGTCCATCAAACACACACACACACACCGTCCGTCATTCACTTCAAGTACTTCATATACGACTCTTTTTTTAAAGGACGAGAGACTTTTACGCACACACACCCTGCTGTAGGAGATAATCGGCCACTAGGAGACACACACACACACACACACTTGACACTAATGTGTTCTGCGATTACACATGAGCATTTCCGTGGGAAAACAGCGGCGACGTCTCGGCCAATGAACGCAATCAGGAACATCAGCTCCAATTAGGCTGGAAGAACCTTCTGTTCATCTGTCAATGAGATTTTTAATCGACATTTAAATGATTATAAGCCACACCCCCTCCTGAAAAAAAAACCCCAAATAAAACAAAACCCTAATTATTAAAACTCTAATTATTGCTCGTTTTAAAGTCACTAATACATTAGTTATTAGTGTATATAAGTGTGTGTGTGTATATATAGTTATATAACTGTAGTTATTCGTTTCTTATTCAAAGTTAATCGAGTTCTATCATCACGGACATTAACCTCGTCCTGTATCTGAGCCTCAAGTGAGTTGAGTTTGTGTTGTCGTCTTTACTTACTAAAACTAATCAAACAATCATAAAAAATGTTTTGTATTGTCACATCACATATGAGCAAACGCAATCTCTGCAACAAAGTTTACCAATAATAGAAAAATGTTTTTGTTGATCAATAATCATAAAATGCCTTAAAAAATAATGAGCAGTTATATTCTGTAACTCCATATCCCAGGAGCCTTTGCTTCCTGCCTTCAGTGTTACATGTTCCACCTGTTCTTCATCTGTGTGTATTTACATCGTCACTTGTTCTATTGTCCTTCGTCAGTTGCAACTTCGTACTAAATTTGAGTGTCTAAGTTTCGTCAATAAACGTACGTTTTCGTCACCTGCGGTAAAAAAAAAAAATCTGTTAAAAAATTGCTTAGTTTTACTTAATTACAAAATAAGTGAAGTCTAAACTGTATACGCGTATTTTTACATGTGTGTTGCTAAAAAAAGTTGTTTTATTTTGGGTGTCTGTTCAAGTAAAATGTTTAAACATTTTTTTATATATATGATAATAAATTACATTTTTCATATATAATTATATACAACTTCACATATATATTTGAGTCTGACGGACCATCAGTCGTCCTCGATTCATTTTTGGCGGCACAAACATGTTTTTGTTTTCTGCTCGCTGGAGTTGTTGTTCTCACTCGTGGAGACAAGTTGCGTTTCCTGCTTCACATCCCTTCATTCTTATACACAAACAATTGAGAACAAAACTGAATTGCCGTCTGGAGACTCCAGGGGCGCCGCTAGCAGCTCTCGGCCCCATGACAAAACGTGAAGTCTGGACCTAAACCTCAAATCAACGTTTTTACAAAAATTAATTTTAATTTAGATGCTAAGAAAAAAAATGCAGAACTTTTGTGTTTTTGGGTCAACACTCGACAATCAGCTCGACACTAAAATAGACGAACTAGGCATAATAAAAGAATATTAAATACACATTCGCTTTTAAATCTCAAGATAAACACCCAACACATGGTTTTTGATTTCACGTTTTCTACGTACATTTATTCTACAAAAATGAACAATAACAGGTTAATTTACATATTCACTATTAATTTACATATTCACTGTTCAATGAGTTAAGAACATGAGTGAAAAAATTCTCACTATGAAGCGTGTGCCTATAAAACATAATTTCATAATTTATCTATTTAATATTGTGCTCATTTTATTGTATTTTTATTACATCAAAAAATTTTGCTTGCTTTTATCCAATTTTTTTTCCTTTCTTTTTATCCACATTTTTTATCATATTTTTATCCTTATCTATATATTTTGTATTTTATTGTTTTTTTTTTCCGTTGCTTTTATCTGTATTTTTTATCATATTTTTATCCTTATCTATATATTTTGTATTTTACTGTTTTTTTTTAATCTCTTATCTCTTTCTCGCATGCACCCCACCCACCCCTTGTTTAAATGCTGGACGATTGTAAAATACATTTCATTGCATGTTGTACTTTTTGTTTGTATAGGATGTATAGTTTGTATGCATAATGTGTATTTATTGTATAGTTTGTATATATAACGTGTATATGACAATAAAAATTTGAATTTGAATATGAATTCCGATAGAACCAGAGAAGAGGCAGAGCTTATCCATCACTTAATACCCAATTTTTTTTCATTGTAAAAATGTTTTTGTACAATTATTAATTTTTACAATTATCCTTTTTTTTATTATTTAGCATTTTTACAATCATCCCTTTTTTTATACATTTTTTTTTTACATTTTTTTTACATTGTAAACATTTTTTTTTTTTCACAATTATTCATTTTTACAATTATCCTTTTTGTATTTATTTTCTTTTTCAGCATTTTTACAATCATCCCATTTTTTTTTTTTTTTTACATTTTTTACTCGTGATCCCTGCGTTCGTCTAAACGTACAGTATTGGACCATTAGAATTTTCCTGACTTCCCCTCCTCAGCGAACTAACTTTAGGAAGTCTATCAGATTCAGAAGTGTGACGGACCCTGTGGAGGTGACGTGAAGAATGTGGAGGACCTTCAGACTGAGAGATAACTGTCCCGAGACCCTCACGCCGCTCACTTACGCTAAAAATAAGAGGTGGAACCCCCTGCGTGCCACTGAAGCTCATGAAGACGTCCAGTCGGGGCGAGTAGATGTAAAGGCGTATTTATGGCGTCCCACGTGTCACCAAGTAGATCTTCAGAACTTCCGGCTACATCTTAATTCAAACATTTTTTAACAATTGTAAACAGTTGTAAACGAGGGTAAAATGTCACTTTAAACGGGACACTTTAAATCACTTTAAATCATCACTTGAGTCACTTTTTCTGCTTTTGTATTTTTTATCTTTTGTATTTTTTATTCATATTTTATCTGTATACTTATGCCGTATTTCTCTCCCCGTATTTTTTTATCACTTTTTTATCACTTTTTATCAAATGCTCCATTCTGTCCCTGGTCAATTACATAAAACGACATCAAGTGGCGAAATGCATCTATAAGTCACCATTTTTTCCTCGATTTTACCTTTTTTCCACGATTGTTGCCATTATTCTTTTTTTTTTTATACATATAATTGAAGTATACTGTGAATAAATATAAGAAAAAAAAAATAAGAAAACATGAATGTAGAATAAAATATCCAAATATGAACGTATATCATGACCAACATTTAGAGACAATACTATTTAATACCTACAATATGAATATTTATACTAATATTTATATCTGATACTTTTTATGTATTTTTTTATGTTAATGTTTATGTTAGGGAGCTTTTTTGTAACTGAAGTTGTCATTGCATCTAACTTTTTGTTTGTGTTTTACTTGCGATTATTTTAAAAACAGGTTTTAGACCATTTCACTTTCAGATTGTAAAACGTTTCAAAAAACCAAATTGCCACTTTGATAATCATTTTTGTGAGCTTATTCTGGGTCCAGGGGGCCACTGATATTAGGGCACGCCCCCTGGATCGCTGGCCAACCAATCACAAAGCAGGAACTCGAATATCAATTTGTCATAATTTGCATAATGATATGTTGTTTCAAAAGAAAACAATTCCAACTGTCTTTTAAAAACGTTTAAATGAGAAGCGTTATACACTCATTTATAAACAAGTATCTTTTATAATTAGTAGCTTATAATAACTCGTTTTAATGAAACGGATAATATAATAAAATGTCCATAAAACACACACACACACACACAAACAAAAGACATTTTTCTTCTTTAAAGACTATTTTTAAGACAATTCATCCCTACTTTGTGTTGGTCTGGAACTAAGAAAAGCACTAAATAAATAAACTTGAACTTGATCAACATAGAAGTGGCTTTGAAAGTAGAAGTTGTTTGAAATAGCGGGACAAATACCGACATGTAAAGCAAACATCTGCCGTCCGAATGCGAGTGTCAGAAACAGTTGTCCAGTTTAAACGAGGGATTTACGTGATGAAAGACTCTTCACTAGACGCAAGAGGAACAAAGTCCTGATGGGACGATAACTCGCCCGAGGAACGCGGTCTGCAATGGCGTAGATCCTCGTGAACCCGAGTCAGGCACGTCTGGTGTCGACTTACGGACCACACGGAGAGCTAGCGCCTCGCTAATGCTACAGGCGCGTGCCGGACACTTCCCGCCGCTCTGGGAATCCCACAGCTCCAGCCGCAGACCTTCAGATTGCACGGAATCTTGGGAAGGAAAGCTGTGGGTTTCTTTTCTGGGGAGTTAGGGTTAGTTTTATGGGCAAAGGGTTAGGGTTAGGGTTACGGGGAGGCGATAGACGGGCGAGAAAAGGGAAGCTCCCGTCTTCTGAGGCAGCACGACAGGTCAGAGTCAAACACCGCCTCGCTCAGTCAAACACAGATCAAGCGAACGCCAACTTTTATTCTGAAGATTGAAAACAAAAAAGTGCACTCGAAATGAGTCGGGAAAAGAGCTTTTCAACTGTACAACCATTACGTCGATCGCAAAGGCGTTGTGAGTAGATCGCGTGACATTGGGAAAAAATGTCGAGAAAAGAAAAAGTTTAAAAACTCTAGCAAGTTTGCGAGTAAGAGAGGGCCTAAAAATGAGTTTAACGAATGGAACATGTAAAAAGCGATTCTACCCCACACGCAATCTTAGATCGGAGTTCCGTGCGATTTTGCGCAGCCATGGTCACGTGCGCTTGTTGCCTACACAAGAACGAGTCGGTTGCTAGTCGAGTTTAAAAAAAACATACAATAAACAAAGAGAATGAGTGAGGAAACACAACGGTCAAGTAAGTCTGCTATCAACTCGGACATTTTATATATATTTATATATATTTATAGCCGCTAGATCGCTTTGACTAGGTCATTTGAAAAGCAGATTGCGAACTGATAAAGTGTGGGCACCCCTGGCCTAGTACAATTTGTGACTCATTCGAAGTCAATTTAAGTCTAGACTGAAGACAACTATCTTTCACGACGCATATATTGACCTGTAATAATAACACATCTAATAAGTTAATATAATCGTATAGAAAGGCTGCCTAGTTTAGTGCTCGGAACCGAATCACACCTGCACCTCCTAAAACTGTCTAAATCTTTAATTATGGCACTTCATGTTTTCGTGATGCTTTGTTTTTTCTATTTTTCACTCCTCTCCTGAGCGCTATATGCCGTGCGCTATTTGTTCCTCGCATTCGAGATTTTTTTACCTCTTTGTCGACCAATATATAAAATGCAACAATCTTCTGTTTTTTACATTTTCACAAATGCGCTTTGAAACAGTTGAAATTGTGAAAAGCGCCCTACAAATGCCCTGCAAACTAAACTTGAACTTGAACTTGACCAAGAATGATTCTCTTATCTCAAAACCAATTGTGAATTTTGCCGTCAATAGACGTACCTGACATTTCCTCAGTCGTGACGTGGTTAAAAACAGCTGATAGTCACCAAGGCGAAATCGACCAATGCACAGGCTGACTCCGCCTCTTACTGTCATTGCTCCAGGTGTGTGATACCCTCATCCCGGTTCATGGTCGTGTGAGCCCGCTTTATAATTTCCACCGCTTCTCGGATCCACCTCCAGATGATACTGGTCTTTTCCCAGTCCATAACGTGATTTTCCCGTTTGCACTGGTCCGTAAATGGCTGATTTGAGGTTTTCTTGCGTTAACCATTTTTCATCCTCATCTGGCAACAGCCTCCCGCAGCAGGAGAACAGTAAGAGGCGGAGTCAGCCTGTCAATCAGTCGACTCCGCCTTGGTGACTAGTGAAGTCACCCAGTGAAGTCTGCGTCGAAACATACGTTCACAAGTCACAACTGTCTCAAAATGTATGTGCGAAAATGTAAAAAAAAACAGAAGATGCATTTTTATTAGTTTGTTCGTTGGCGTTAAGATAATGTCTATGACTCTGACCAGTGAGCAAGCACATATGCCACAGTGGCCAGGTAAAAAAGCTCTCGGACAGAATTCATGTGCCTCTAGTGGACACAGAGCCGCCATTGCCATATCAGCACAAATTAAAAAATCGAAAATTAATCGGATGAAATTTTAGAAAAAGACTTATAGCGGAATATTATATATCCGACATAGCGGAAAATCAAAATTCTAAAATTCTAAAATCATTAAAGTGCCGTGAGACATGCCAATCAGCTCAGTCAAGCATAAGCAGATGCCATTGGATGGCGTTATTTATCTCAAGCATGTTTATTAATATACAGCTTAAACCCCACGTTGTACAGTCACAGCAAATAAAATGTACGTATTTGTACAACGCTCATTCAACTTAAACGTGGACTAGTCTGGAGTTAAATTAAAACAGTTGCCGTATTTGGAACTGTTTAATATAGAATCAGATTAGTGTCTAAATTATCAAACGTACATTTGTTTCATCTGCATAACTTCACATTTTCTCTCAAATTAATGTTTCTTTGTGTGTGTTTGTTTCAGATGTTTTGTGCCTTTCAGGTTGTTGTGTTTAGACTTGTGTTGCTAGTTTCACATGGGGGCGGTCCTTAATCTGATCGACGAATGAATGTGAAGCATTATCCTTCAATTCTCAGAAATGTACGTTTGATATTTTTGGCACTCATCTCATGCAAATGAGCGTTAAGTTTGTCATAATATTTACTCCGTTGCTACTCTGACGGCCAAAATGTGATCTCACGTTTAAATTCCTCTGCTTAATTAATAATCACGACAAGTACATTTCGTAATGACTCTCTAGTACTTAAAATGTACTTAAAATTTGTTTTTTTGTTTTACAATGGAGCCAGTTGTGGTCCCCGAGTTTGATCTTCCCATCTTGCACCCCAGTCCAACCCACTGACCCCCACATCTCTCAGTCTCTCTCACTCTCTCTCTCTATCTCAGTCTCTCTCTCACTCTCTCGTCTCTCACACTCTCTCTCAGTCTCTTTCTCTCTCTGTTTCTCTCACTCTCTCTCTCTCTCTCTTTCAGTCTCTCTCACTCTTTCTCTCTCAGTCTCTCTCTCTTTCTCTCTCAGTCTCTCTCACTCTTTCTCTCTCACTCTGTCTCTCTCTCAGTCTCTCTCACTTTTTCTCTCTCAGTCTTTCACTCTGTTTCTCTCTCTCTCACTCTGTCTCTTTCTTTCTCAGTCGCTCTCACTTTGTCTCTCTCTCAGTCTCTCACTTTCTCTCAGTCTCTCGCTCATTCTGTCTCTCTCACTCTTTCTTTCTGTATTTCTCTCTCTATCTCACTCTCTCAATCTCTCACTATTTGTCTGTTGCTCACTCTTGTGCTCACTCACCCCCGACACCACGACGTGAGGCTGCCCACTGCTCCGGGTTTGGGTGAGTATTTTCACTGAACGGTTAAATGAGGAACACAATTACAAAGTTGTCATTATGTCACTTGACTTCCGGACAAATTCCATCCGTTTTTCTGAAAGCTACTCTCATCTCAACGACGCGTTGCAATGCTAGCATGCTAATTGCTACCGTTACCAAACGCCGAGACGTTAGCATGCTAACTGCTAACTGTGGTATCCGCTAAGAAACTCATTACAACCTTCACACATGAAAAGTCTTTTCTTTGGCGACAGATTTGTTGTTTGTAGTGTAAATCCGAGTGTGTGTTCTCGGCGGTGGAGATGTGTGTGTCTTCGTTGGACGGTTTGGCGTCTCCTTCACGCTTTTGTGGTAAAACATTGGCGTTTCGGCTCCTGGCTGAACTCATCGAAGCGGCGTATGCAAATGTTCCGCCGACTGTTGTTGCCGTCTTGGTATTTTAGGAAAGGTCATTTGAGTGATGGAAAGAGTGTGTGTGTGTGTGTGTTGAAGGATGGAGGGATTGAATAACAGGACTGGGGAGTCTAACTGGTAATTAATATGGTTTTTAAGCCGACACATCCAGTGACTCAGCGGGTCGGAGTCGTCTTCACGTGTTTCATCAGGCGACACTAACGTCTGCTTCTAGATGCTGTGGTCACGGCCGAGCAGCAAGACCAGAACAACCAATCCAAACAAGCCTTGGAAGCAGAAGAGTCGGTTCTTCTACCACAGCGTCAGCAGCTTGAAGCATCAGTAATGAAAGGGTTCTGGTTTGATGATGACAGAAGTATTGCTCTCACTCTCTCTCACTCTCTCTCTGTCTCTCTCTCTCTCTCTCACTCTGTCTCTCTCACTCTGTCTCTCTCTCTCTCTCTCTCTCTCTCTCTCTCTCTCTCTCTCTCTCTCTCTCTCTCACCCTGTCTCTCTCACTCTCTCTATTTCTCATTCTCTCACTCTCTCTCTCTCTCTATTTCTTTCTCTCTGTCTCTCTCTCTCTCACTCTGTCTCTCTTTCTCTCTCAGTCTCTCACTCTGTCTCTTTCTCTCTCAGTCTCTCTCTCTCTCTGTCTTTCTCACTCTTTCTCTCTCACTCTGTCTCTCGCTCACTCTGTCTCTCTCTCTCACTGTCTCTCTCTTTCTTTTTCTCTCTCTCTCAATCTTTCACTCTCTCAATCTCTCACTTTATGTCTGTTGCTCACTCTTTTGCTCACTCCTTCTCGCACTCTGAAATCTGTTTCTCTCTCTCTCTCTCTCTCTCTCTCTCTCTCTCTCTCTCTCTCTCTCTCTCTCTCTCACTCTCTCTCTGATCATCAACTCCACTATTAAAGTCAATTTGCATAGAAAATGTCACAAACATTGGTGTTTCCAATTTTCTTTAATTTCCAGTTTCTTTAACTGGCTATATATTCAAGTTCAAATTTCCTGGTCTCAAATTCAATTAAAAATGACAAACCTTTATCTAAAACTAAAAAGTGTGTAGTCATCAACATTAAAGTCGCATGATTGGAAGTATATTCTGCCGGGATTATATTAATAGTTAGTCACTTTGTATGTCATAATATGTCATAAATTCTGGTCATACTTTGAGGAGACATCCTCCAGTTTTTTTTTCATGTACTTTTAATTAATATTGATTGTGTTTATAACCTGTTTTTAAAAGGAGGAGGTTCAATATTAATTCTAAATCTCTTGAAAGAAAATAAATGAAACTGTCGTCATCAGTGCTAATGTGTTATTACTGGGTCTCATTCCTTGGCCGTCAGGTCTTGGTGCTGGTAACCTAAACTGGGTGGTATATTCTCACCCGTCACACAGAGCTATTTCTATCGCCCCATCTCCCAAATCTCACTGTCTATGTGGGACGATGAGAAATCTGCCTCGAGACGCTTTGCACGCGAAGACCTTTACTGGCATTTCACTGGACTTCCAGACACAAGTTTGTGATCCCGTTGCATGTTCTTCCCGCCTGATGTGGGTTTCTTCTGGGTCTCCAGTTTCCTTTACAGTCATGTGTTTTGGTTGATTGGAATCTGGACAATTGCCTACAGGTGTAAGTGAGTGGGAAATGCCTCTGTGTGTCTTGTGATTGGTTGGTCTTCAAACTAGGGTGTAATTCCCACCTTAAGGACCCAAACTTCTTGCATTGAGTTCAAGTTCTGAGCATTTGTAAGGCGCTTTTCACTGTTTTTAACTGTCTCAAAGTCGCGTGTGAATATGTAAGAGGATTGTTGCTCTTTATTAATTTGATCGTCTGGTTGTTGGTGTTTAAGTAAATGGCTGTGATTATCACTATGACAAAGACAAAAGACAAAGAGCAGTGAGCAAGCACATATGTGACAGTGGCCAGGTAAAAAACCTCTCTAACGAGGAGAAAAAACCCTTTGGAGAACCCGGCTCACTGGTGCCAATCTCCACTGCCATTCTAACACTACACAATCAGTGCGTTGGTTGTTTCACGCCATTTTAACGATGGTTCCGGAAAGATGTTTACCTCCTCAGTGGGGAAAGAGGCAGCTCCATTTCTCCACGTAAACGGCGTCATCAGGTCTACAGAGATCCAGGAGGCATCATGGAGAAGATCAACCCGAAGCTCCTAGAAGATTCCAGTCGTACGGCACTTGGCGCTGAGTAGAAGGGTGAAACACAAAAAACAAAGCAATTAGAAGAACATGAAATGTCATAATTAACGATTTTGACAGTTTTAGGAGGTGCAGGTCTGATTCGGTTCCGAGAACTAAACTAGGCAGCCTTTCTGTACGATTATATTAACTTGTTCTATAAGTTATTATTAGTTCAAGTTCGGAGCATTTGCGAGGCGCTTTAAAATGCTCAGCTTCCTGTGGCCCAAAAAAGCTCATCGGTTCAGAAGATCACAAATTCCCGTAGAGTTCAAACAATTCCTGGCTACTCACTGGTTTCCCTTTTAGATCATTTAGTTGGTTTACGATTCTTAAGTGGAGTGTGTATGTGTGACCTTACGCACTACTCTACGGGGATAAGTCCAGTGGTAGGGGACTTGGACTTGAGTACGAGAGGTTGGAGGTTCGAATCCCCCTACCAATCTCCCTTCAGCAGCGAAGTGTCTTTGGGCAAGACACCAAGACGTCACGACTTGTCCTGACGAATCTTCCATTGGAGGACGTCATTCTTCCCCATGAAGGTAAAGAAAATCAAGTCCTGAAAGAACCCACGATGCACAATGATTTATTTGGTGTGGTTTCTCCGCTCGGGTTCCCAGGAGGTTAAGCGCAGTTTAGCATGTTGATGTCTGGATAAACTCTAGTGGAAAAGCAGCGTCTCGTGGGAGGTTTTCAGCGTGTTGGGTTTCACTGGCCAGCTCAGTGTTCCTCTGCAGGAAACCGGGTGTGATGGACAGAAGTGAGGCTTGTCCCTGAGGATCCCAACTCTGAAACGGTGTATATTGTCTTGGACTGCAGATGTTGGTGGCAGGGTCCAGGCGTGACGGGATGTGGAGAGAATGGTCAATGTCAGGGAAACCTTGAGCGTGTGGTGCAGGAGACTAGCAGGAGACTAATCTGTGCTTCACAATGCCGTTCAGACGACCAGAAGAATGTTCTGGAACCTGAAGGGTTGAGTGTGTCTGTGACTGGGGTTATTGAAATGCTCCAGTTTGGCATTTAACGTTGAAAGGCACGGTTTTTTAAAACATGCTCTGATGTTCCAGACTCAAGTTTGTGGACCAGTTGGGGACTATCTTTAGGGTCTTCTATCTTCCGGGTCACCAGTTTCCCCCCACAACCCATGGGACCCATCTGGGAAGTTGACCATTGGAGTGAGTGAAAGTGTGAATGTATATGTGTGTGTGTCCCGCTCTGTGATTGGTTGGCCAGCAATCCATGGAATGTGCACCACCTCCAGGCTGAGCGGAAATTACAATACAGTTATGACCGTATGGATTTGACCAAGACACTCACCAGACCGGGTATTTGAATTTTATTTATTATTTTATCATGTTGCATTACAGGTAGATCACAACAATGAAATAAAACCTTCTAGTTCTTGTGTTCCAGCTCTCTCTCTCTCTCTCTCTCTCTCTCTCTCTCTCTCTCTCTCTCTCTCTCTCGCTCTCTCTTTTCCTCTTACTCTTTCACTCTCTTTTTTTCATTTCTTTCTCTCTCTCTCTCTCTCTCTCCATCATTTCCTCTTTCACCCTCTCCCACTTTCTCTCTATTTCTTTCCCTATCTCTCTTTCTCATTCTCTCTTTCCCTATCTCTCTCTTTTCCTCTTTCTCTTTCACTCTCGCTCTCTCTCTCACTCACACACAAACACTTATTCTCTTTTCCTCTTATTTTCTCCCTCTTTTTCTCTCTTTCCCTCTCTCTCTCATTTCCTCTTTCTCTTTCACTCTTTCTCTTTTAATTTATCCCTCTCTCTCCATCTTTCCCTCTCTCTCTTTTCCTCTTTTCTCTTTCACTCTCTCTCTCTCAAACACACACACCACACACCACACAACATCACACACCACACACACACACCACACAAAACAACACACACACACACACACCCACACACAACACACATTTCTCCTCTATTCCTCTTCCGTTCTCCCTCTTTGTTTTTTCCTCTCTCTCTTCCTCTCTCCCCCCTCCTTTCCTCTCGCTCACACTCACTTTCGCTCTTCTCTCTCTCTTTTTTTTTCTTTCTTTCTTTCTCTCTTTTGCTCTTTCTCCCTCTTTTTCTTTCTTTCCCTCTCTCTCTCCCTCTCACTTTTTCTCTCTTTCTTTCCCTCACGCTATTATTTCCCTCTCGCTCTTACTTTCTTTCTTTCCCTCACGCTATTTTTCCCTCTTGCTCTTAATTTCTTTCCCTCTTTCTACCCCCCCTCTCTCACTTTCTCAATCTGTCATTCCCCCTCACTCACTCTCACTTTCCCTCTCCTCCTTTCCCCCTTTCTCTCTCTCTCTCTCTCTCTCTCTCTCTCTCTCTCTCTCTCTCCTCTATGTCCGTGTGTAGTAGGTCTTGTGAAACACTCCCCCGCTGGTTTCCCCACCAAGTGCTAATGACCCAAGAGCTGTTGGAATAACATTAGTTCTTCTTCCTCTCACACGACCACATGCGTTTAATGGATTTAGCAGTTCCACCTTCCTTCTTTACAGCCACTGTTTTCTCTGACCAGTCAATGACACACATCACCACCACACACCTGCTGGAAATGCTGAATCACATGCGCTTTCCTGATGGTTTGGGATGGTCACGTCTTGATTTGAGAATTTAGAGGTGTAAAAGTGGCACGGATGGATGGATGAATAGAGTGATGAAGTTTTTGCACACAAAATTAGTTTGTTTTTATTCACATGTTTTTTTTTATTGATTAATTCTTTTTAATTTTTTTAATTAAAATTTTTTTATTTAATTTAATTTTTTTTTACATTTTTGTACATTATTTCCAAACTTGTTGTTTATCTAAGAAATGCATGAGGATGAGTAGAAAAGCGTAGAAAATATTATTATCTATTATGCCGTCACTTTACACACAGAATTAGTTGGGGTTTTTTTTCATTTCATTGCAGTGTGTTCTTTTTTATTTATTCATTATTTTTTTTATTTTTTTTTATTTTTGTACATTTTTTCCAAACTTGTTGTTTATCTAAGAAATGCATGAGGATGAGTAGAAAAGCATAGAAAGTTTTATTATCTATTATGCTGTCACTTTACACACAGAATTAGTTGGGGGTGTTCTTTTTTATTTATTTATTTTTATTTATTTATTTTTTTTACATTTTTGTTCTTACATTCATTGTTTAGCTGTTGTATTGAAATGTGTTGATCCTTCAAACCGTCGCCTTGACGATCACGCCATGATGTTGGAACAAATTAAAGTTTTCTTCTTCTTCTACTTCTTCTTCTTCTTCGTGAAATGCAGAAAGGAACGAATGGTCTGTGCCACCCGTGAGATCTCCCACGTTCTCCCACGTTCTGGACAGACAGAGACATACATCACTTTAGTTTAACACGCTCCGGTTTAAAAACAGTAACAGCTGAGCCCGTGTCCCGGGACACACACTCTCTCTCTCTCTCTCTCTCTCTCTCTCTCTCTCTCTCTTTTCTCTCTCTCTCTCTCTCTCTCCGTCTCTCACGCCTTGTACCACTAATTCACCCAACAGTTATGAGCCCCATTTCCACTGAACTTTCTCCCTCGCAAGCCTTCTGTACCTGCTTACACACACACACACACACACACAACCACCCACACACACACACACACACACACACACATTAATGTTTATTAGTTTACTACAAGGTCGCAATGCAGAATTAGGGAAAAAATAGTCTTTAAAGAAGAAAAATATCCATTGTTCGACTGTGTTCAAAAATTGGGGAAAAAAAGACTCAAAAAAGAAAAAAAACTAAACAATGAGCTACATAGAAAGGACACTCAACTAAAAAAAAAAAACAGTGAGAAATCAAGAAAGAAAATCGTTAAAAAAACTCAAGGGGGAAGATAAGCAATGAACTTTTTGATAGTGATAAACTAAAGATCTAACTAGCAAAGTACTAAGGCGACTGGAAACCAGACACAAGTTCCCACCAATGGAAGATCCTGCCAGTTTCCTGTAGTGTACGTTGGCATTTGTTGTGATTTTCCACAGGGTTCAGGAGGTCAGAAGCGTCATCATGTTGTGTCATGAAGGGCTTCACTTCCTCTCAGCGTCCGGCCTGTTGGTCACTTACGTCACGGTGTGATGGTCCTTTCGTGATTGGAAAAGTGACGTGATGGTTAAAAAAATTGTGAGTCCTTGAAATTAAAAACGATGTTCTGTGTTCCTCTTAAAATATTTGTGAACATTTTGGGAAAAGGAATTAAAATGTAAATTTCCACTCTTTTTTTTTTTAGTTAAACAAACCAGGGCAGTTTTTGTGGGTCAATTTAAAAAACCATTTTGTCTAAAGTTTAGTCTAAAGTTAGGCTCTATTTTGTCTGAAGTTAGACTCTAAACGATTGAGAAACTGAGAATTCACATTTATTTTAAGAGAGTTGGTTCAACTGGTTTGCGGTTTTGATTGAGTCACGATCATTTGAATCTCAACACGTGAAGTGATCAGACGCCATTTTGATGAACAGCAGATGAAGAGTGAACGTTAAGAGGAAAGAGAATCAGCAGCTCCAGATCATCAGATGAGCTTGTTCCTTGATAGAGCCACTGAGAAGCTTGCATGGGTTCTTTAACTCTTTTTAAACTTTACGTTATAACAAGAATAATTTGAAGCGATCTACAGTATCTTAAAGGATGACAATAGATTGAGAAGATTGTCTAATGAGTGGAATCTCTTTGTGAGGAAATATATGAAAATGTTCTTCCAATCGACTCAAACCATCAATAGCCAAAAAAAAAAACGGGTTTTATTTCGTCAAATTAAAACGCACAAGCCGCTAATAATTGTTCGATTAATAACGTCAGGCTGAATATTTCAAGATTTTTTGCATTGTTTTATCAAGTATGTTCTACTCAAAAACTTCAACATGATTCGTGTCATATGTTACCAAACTAGTTTTTTTACTCAAGTAGCACGTTACGTTTCTTTCCAGTGAAGACCGAGCACATGGGCGAATCATGAATAATAGATGGCTTCTGTTGACCAGGACAGGAGAAGACAAAAGGTCAGGGTCTGAAGCCTGATGGTCCGGTACGGGACGTCCTCAGCGGGACAGTAACTGTCGTCACGGCAACACTGACCCGCTTCCTGCTTCAGGATATCCTGAGATAAACGCGGCGGATGGGAGAGAACGATGTTCGGGGATTCGCTACAATTCTAGCGTTGATTCTCAGCAGTAGGTAATTACTTTTGATTTTTCTTCATAACACAGTCCTCAAACATGTCTTAGGCTGTTTTACCTTGATATTAGTAAAGTCCTCAATTCCCATCACTGATTCCCTGATTTCGTACAGCGACAAACAGAGTTTTATTAACCAGATTTTAACCAGATTTTAGATGGCATGAAGTCAGAATTCCGCCCTTTTAACAAAAAATTCCAAGCTATCAACTCGAAATTCTGTGAAAAAACTTTTTTTTTTCGAGCCTTGTGAAATCCTGAAACAATTTTTAAGGAAAATACTGTCTCTACCAGGAAGCGATGATAAACCTCTGCAGGACTAACTCCACCAAGGAGACAGGAAATCTCTTGACTCCAGAGGTGTAAAGTACACCTTCGGAAATTATGTACATTTTGTAAATATTTTTTTACTTATGAGTATCAAAAATATAAGCAACTTTTAAATACTTTAAAAGTCCCAATACATTCACATAATCAATAAAGTACAAGTACTAATACAAGTACAAATATTGTTCTCACGTAAATATAAGCCCCCATTATTCCATATTTCAAGTCAGGAACAATCACAAATACACGGAAATCGCAGAAAGACTCAAAACTGTTGAAAATGAAGAACACGGGCAAAGAGTAAAAAAAAAAAATCCAAGGAACAGACACAATCAAAACGCTGGGTGGCTGCACAGGGGATAATAATCCTACCTCTTCACACGGCGTCAGATTAACAGAAAGCTTGAAACAGGCCTGAGCTTGAAACTATTACTCTGAGCATGTGTCGAGTCTGACTGCAGAGCAAAGGATCTTGGGAAATGAAGTCCTGACCACTAGAATCGACTTTTTGTTATCTATTATTCAAGTAAAACAATATCAAAATGTCACAAAACATAAAAAAAAAATGTATTTTTAAGAGAATACTAACTTAATTGAACCAGAAACATTAATTAAAATTTTAATTGTCAATGTATTTGCATAATTACGGTAAACTTGATTACCATTTGCTTATTTACTTGAAAAAATGACTTGATAAAACTTCACAGACCAAAGAAATCCAAACAACAAAAAGGTTAACAAGTTTACGCGTGCCTTACATTATCCAGTTAACGTCAACTTTTTTTTCAACACTCATTACGTTTTATGTTGACTATTAAAACTATTTGAGACAGTTAAAACTGTGAAAAGAGCCTCACAAATACTCATAGTTATTATTCATTTGTTGACTATTACATTTGCGTCTCGGAAACTCACGTTGGAGCTCAAACGCGACACTGGAGCAAGAAAGTGAAAGTGGACAAGGACAGACGTGCTGATATGATCCATTAAATAGGAAATGTGTTTTCCTCACAGGCTGACAGCTTTTTAAAGAGATCTAAATAGCCTGACCCGCGGGTTACTCTGCTTGTATGTGGCACTCGTCCTTCAATCCGACGCTTTTTACCTCAGCAAAGCCATTTTCTGTTTACGTGTCAAGGTTATTGGGTCTTTCACGGGAATGATGGACGTTCCGGGCAAGAAACAAAATGACATATTGACGTATTGTTTTAATACGTTGTGGTATTGCCACAGGGTTGGCGGACTTTTTAAACACTTTTAATTGGAAAAATAATTTCCTGCTTGTTTCATTCGCCCATTCTTCATTTAGAAGAGTCAAGGTCGCGTCCTTGTATTAGCAGTTTTATTTTGAATTCCTAAACCAGGGTTTGACAAATGACCCGGATGTGTGAAATTGCCTACAAACATGTTTTGGGAAAATGCGGGAATTCGGGTGAGCCGTATTTTTATTCTGTTTTTACAGTAATCAGAAACAATTACGTTTTAATGTCCTTCCTTGTCTGGCTTTGGGTTTGGAAATGGATGGTTCCTAGAATTTCCAAAAAATAAAAAAAAAGTTTTACGCGGTTACAGCCGGATACCTCCGGATATTTTTCACAGAGAACGCTTTTCAGTTCAGAATCTTCTCCACGACATTCCCTAATTATCTATTCATTTTCAAGAGCTTGGATTTACAATAATCAGCCTTGGAAACGCATATTTTTCCCAAAATTGGAAAATTGTCCTCTGTTTTTATTATTTCTTTGATTTTTTTGGGTGTTAACTAGTCGTCAAGGTTGAATATATAATCACAGTTCCGCTTCCAAAAAACACTTGAGGTGTCGTTTTCAGGCTTATTTTAAATTCAATTTTATTCTTTACTTAACTTTATACTTAATTTACTTTCCCTACAGACTTTGATTGGGATTCGTCATCCATCCTCTTTTCAGCGGCTCCACGTCATTCAATATAAACATCTATATCTATTGTCTAAATTTGTCATCTATATAATTCTTACCTTTATAAATATTGACATCTATATAATTGTCTAAAATAATCTATTGTGTATTGACTAAAGGTCTAGAGACGTTCATCTATTTCCAGTAAAATCATCTTCTTCATATCTATGATGTTTAGCCAGTTACCATTTTAGATACGTTTCGATCAACTTTTTTTGCCGTTTCCTCCATTCTTCTCGGGTCAACTTTTATCTTCTATGAAAATATATAGAGGGAAAAATGTGTTCTCTTCAAGAAACACGCTTCAAGTTGTGACAGGACAAACAGTTTTAGAAGAGGTCGTAATGTCTTCCGATGTTGCGTCACCTACCGTAGTTAATTATACATGTGCATTAAAAATAGAATAACGCTCATGTACAAAAATCTCAGGTACAGGGACAAAATTATTCATGCCGATGGCAAATGACCTCGACCTCCGTGTTTGGCCCGGAACGAAGCCAGATGTGCCATGTTTGGCCCAGATGTCTCCGCTACGGGCGATTCGTTTCACAGTCAAAACTAGTAGAAAAGTTGGAGAAAATTTGTCTGCGCATACGGAAATTTAGCCGAAGACGTAAAATCCAGTTCTAACACTGGAATGCCGCGAAATCCGTGTTGAGTGGGAAAACGTTGGCCCTCTGCCAGACAATTTGTCTCGTTGACACTCGATTCGAAAAGCGAAACCACTGTGGGATGCAAACCGTATTTCTCGCCGCGTTTTGTAAAGCGTTTCGAAGCTTATCCACGACTCTGCGAGGTGGGCCATGTTATTTATGCAGGCTGTTGTAATCGCCGATGTTGTACGTGTCACGTGTCTGAATCTCATCGCCGTTTAGACTTGCAGACTCACGTACTCGTCCGGCAATAAAGCATCACTGTGATACGCGAGATGGGAATACTTTCCTCGGACCCCGGGGCCGAAACGATCGTAGCAGGATCTGATTAACAGTCCAACCTGATGGACCTTGTGATTTTTGGATGGTGTTCATCGTGAGGCAACAAAGAAAGCCGTCGACACGCACTTGCGCAAGCGAGTCCCGCTCTGTCTGATTCTCATGCTAATCGCGGTTGTCTAGCCCCGCCCCCTCGTGTGGTTCCCCGCCATCTCTCACCTGCAGAGTCTGGCTTCCATCACACTGTACACCGCACAAAAAAAACTTATGTTCAAGTTCTGAGCATTTCGAGTTCCAGGAGGCATTATAGAGAAAATGAACCCGAAGCTCCTAGGAGATTCACAAGAGATCTGATAGATGTCATGTCCATCTGGTCACACATTAGGAAAACATGAAGTACCATAATTAAAGATTTTGACAGTTTTAGGAGGTGCAGGTGTGATTCGGTTCCGAGCACTAAACTAGGCAGCCTTTCTGTACGATTATATTAACTTATTCTGTATGTTACTATAACAGGTCAATATATGCTTTGTTGAAGAGACGCGTCTTCAGTCTAGACTTAAATTGACTCACCGATTCTGAGTCTGGAATTGTGCTAGGCAGAGCATTCCATAATTTAGGCGCTGAATATGCAAAGCATCTTCCTCCCTTGTAGATTTTAGAGATTGGTGGTATTACAAGCTGGCCGGAGTTTAGTGAGCGCGGCAGTAGCAAGTGATGAGCTCACTGAGATATCGAGGAGCTAAAGCTCATTCGCAGCTCTGTGTTGTCGAGGCACAAAGCACCACACAAACCCCAGAGTTGAAGAGCGAGGGTGACGTCATCCTGGACTCAGGTGGTCCGCCATCGCCCCGCCGAGACCTGTCGACCTTGGACCAATTTAGAGCTGTAACTAGGGGGCTCCCGGTCTTTTGTGTGTGGTTGTGTGAGATGGGCGGGGCTCGGAGGGTGTCTCTACTTTCACTCTTCTCCGGCTTTGCTCTCCTCCTCCTGGTACAGTCTCGGAAGGTTCCTCTGCGATCTCCAGCCTTCAGGTACAACCCATAGATTCTTTTATCACTGGTTTGGCCGTGGTGTCGTGTTCTTGTGCCTTGTCTTGTGCAACTTGTGATTTGCAAGTGCCGCTCGCAATGGGAATGTGGGAGATTTGGCAAATACAGAGATTTGAATGTGGATGCAAGGGAAAGATCATAAATAAAATCCCTGCCGGTCAGTGAGTAGATCAACACTTTTTTACTGGCCATTTAAAGTGTAACAAGTCGCAAGAATGTTGAAGCTAATCAGAGGATGTGTGAAGGTGTGTTTGGTTATTTTCGAGATCAATGTCAACAAACGTTTAATTGGTTTGTTAACTGATTTTAAAGAAATGTTATCTACATTTTCTCTCTCTCTCTCTCTCTCTCTCTCTCTCTCCTCTTTCCTTTCTCTCTTTTCTCTGTCTCTCTTTCTTCTTTGTCCCTCTCTCTCTTTCCCTCTCTCTGTCTCTCCCTCTCTCTTTCTCTGTTTCTCTCCTCTCCTTCTTCTCTCAGTCTCTTTCCCTCTGTCTTTCTCTCTTCCTCTCTCTCTCTGCTCTCTCTTCTCTCCTCTCTCTCGTCCTCCTCTCTCTCTCTCCTCTCTCTCCCTCTCTTTCTCTCTCCTCTCTCGCTCTCCCTCCTCTCCTCTCCTCCTCTCAATCTCACTCTCCCCCCTCACTCCAATCTCACCTCTAATCTACTCTCCTCACTCTCCTCCTCTCTCTCTCTCCACTCTCCCCCTCTTTCCCTCTCCAACCTCCTCCCCGCTCTCTCAACTCTCTCTCCTCCTCTCTTCCCTCTCTCGTCCACCTCTCTCTCGTCTTTCCTTCTCTCCCTCGTCTCCCAATCCTCTCTCTGTTCTACTCTCCTCACTCTCCCCTCAAATCTCTCTCCTCCACTCCTCTCTCTCTCTCCCTCTCTTTCTCTTCTCTCATCTTCTCCTCTCCTCCCTCTCTGCGTCTCTCCTCTCTCTCTCTTCCTCCCTCTCCCTACTCCCGCTCCTCCCTTTCTCTTCCTCTCTCTCTCTCTCTCTCCTCTCTCCTCGCTCGTCCTTCCCCTCCGCTCTCTCTCTCTTCCTCCTCTCTCCTCTCTCTCTCCTCCCTCTCTCCGCTCTCTCCCCTTCATCCTTCCTCGCCCTCCTCTCCTCTCGTCAACTCTCTCCTCTCCCTCTCTCTCCTACTTCTCTCTCTCCTCCTCTCCCCGTGTCTTCCCCTCCTCCCCCTCTTCTCTTTTCTCCTCCAATCCCTCTCCTCTCGCCCTCTCTCTCCGCTCCCTCCTCCCCTTCTCCCTCCTCCTCTCTCCCTCCTCCCTCTCTCCTCTCTCTCCTCCCTCCTCTCCTCCTCTCTCTCTCTCTATCTCACTATCTCTCTCTCTCTCTCTCTCTCACTCTCTCTCTCTCCACACCCACATACACACACCCTTTATCTCCACAATAAAATAATTGAACATTTTTATGTTTCTTTTTTTAAGTATAATTAAAGATGTTTTTTTAAGTTTTAATTATTTACAATTAATTAAAGTTTAATACTAACCAAAAGTAGTACAGCTTTTCATTTTCTTTATTGTTTACCATTGTGTATTCTTTCACTTGATTTGTCTGTCTGTCTGTCTGACTAACTAAAATAAAATAATTAACATCAGCTCTCTTTTTAATTTATGCTACGTAATAGATTTGTATATACCTTTTATTTGTTTATAACATTTTCTTGATTTGTAATGTTGAATGTACCTACAAATATGTGTATAATGCATGCAAGAGTGATTATAAATTATAAATAAAGTAACCGTGATTAGAAACGTACAGTGATCAATATTTGAAACAGCATTGTAATTGTACCATTTATACAATCACTGGTGTGTGGAGTGTATTGTGAGTTGACACACACACACACTGAATAAGTTTGTTTTTTTAATTCCATACGAATTGTGCTATTTATATCCCACCAAGCTTCAGCATTAAAGCAGGACTTTGTTCAGTCATCACGCATATCGAGTCGTAATGTAAATGCCACGGTGATTATCTCAATGAGAGATGGTTCCTCCGTCAGACAGTAGGACGGGTCCGTCTGATCATCTCATCCCCGTGGGGCTAGTTAAGGGTGCGCGCGCCTGCTGAATTCTGGGCTATTAGGCAGAAAGACACATCAACCAGCTGTTCGGATGTTGGAACGTCTCCGCAGTAATTTCCAACGTTTCCTTTGTGCATTTCTGTTTTTAATGAAGAGTCAAGGACGGTTGTTGGGAGAGACGTCTGACGGCTTAATGTCGACAATTCTCCTGGTTCTGAGGCGAATCTCTGTCGGGGGATTCATCTCCATCCTCTTTCCTGAAGGCTTCACAGCAATATGCAAATTCCAAACACCTCTCCACGTAAATGAAAAGCCACTTGCTTCTGGTGGAGTTGCTTGATTGATTCGGTGGACGTTTTAATAGTTGTTGACTTTCTCTCGGAGCAGCTGTGATCCTGCTTAGCATTTCGACAAAATAACGTTCCCCCAGAAAGGCAGCGCATTCTGGCTATGCTAAATTCCGTTGACTTTGGCTAGCATCGTTGGCTAGCGTTTTTATGTGCTCTGGAATTCGTGGATCTTAGAGATTTATTTGTTTTATTTTGCGCCATGTACCAGACCTGGGCATTGGTTCCACCCCGGAGCCACATGGGCCCCAGTAGCCCTTTAGATGACAGGCCGGTGAAAGTTTAAATGGAAATGAAAAATTGCTCAAAATTTAATGCAATCAATCGATTTTTTTCCTTAAACTTTTAATATCGTGACTGAGCTCAGCTTTCGTTTTTTGCCCACCAAAATATTGTACTTTGCTCATGTGCCCCCTGGATAATTTCTATTTGACTTTGTTTGTCATCTAAGATGTAATTGTCGTTTTATCCGAAGCGACTTAGAGATTATGAAGATCCGATTGGGCATCTTGCTCAAAAACCGTGGCATTGTCCTACTGCTCCGGGATTCGAACCTGCAGCCTTTTGCTCACAAGTTCTATTTGTTCTAAGTTCTACACAAGTTCAATTCTACACCGCTAGGCCACAACTGCCCTCGTTCTGCCCTCTCTGAGCCGCGCTATATGAGGATAACAAAAAAGCGACCCGCCTTAAATGACAATAAAAGCTTCTGTTAATAGTTAATAGATGAGGCGACGTCTTAAGGAGTCGTGGTTTACGGTAGAGCAGCAGAAATCCACTTAGATCGACGACCCCTGACCTCGGATTCCAGCCTCGCCGCTCGTGTTTTCACTGCAAAGTTTATAATGCAACGCTACACCTTTCATTATCTCCAGCCGACCGCTAACATGTGTCCGTCCCTCACACTGCACGCAGCTCCAAACGACTTCTAGTAAAACTTGATCGCTCTCAAGGAAGGAGGTAATCAATCCAGTCCGAAAGAAAAGAGGCAGCGGAATCTCACTTCTTAAAAGTCGGAGCGATAGAGGCATTAACAGACATAACAATCTTCATCGCATTAGCAAGAGGGAAAAAAAAACGAATTAGGTCCCGTAGAAGACATATTCATTCTGCTGATTTACAGCAGAATCCCGGGCCTTTTTAAAGTGTTATTAATAATATTCATGGGTGTAGAGCGCATGGAGTCGTTTAAACGAGTCCGTGTAATTGCTTCCACTTTACCTTAATGGCAGGCGGGTAGTTGCACATATGGGTAATTGATTCGTGACAGGAAAGCGGTTCTGGATTTCTCTAGAAAATGAACTTCTGCCTTTGAGTTGTGTTAGAGAAATGCTTGCTGACGTCAACGTTGACGTCAACGTTGCAATTCGAACTAGAAAGTGAATCTCTCAAATTCAATCTCATTGGGCAACGTTTGCGTTGAAGTTTGAATTTTGGCGCGCTCGGCATAGTCACCACATTGTAGGCACCCCAATACAATTTGGCTTTAGTATTTTGGGCAGAATAGCGTCTGGGAGCTTATTTTTGCTTGGTATTTCTCAGAAAGGATAATTTCCCCCGCACACGTCTGCTGTGGAAAAGCACAAGCTTCACCTTTGTTGAGTTCGGTTTGGTCGGACTCTATCTGTGGGGTCATCTGTAGAAAACGCTCAGGTTTCCATTCGTCCACATCTCGGGTCTGCCTGAACAAATGACTTCCTCTAAAACACTGCCTACCTGTTCAGCCACCGCTCCGAATCACTCGGGCAAACGCTGGAATTTTGCGGAAAAATCCCACGTGTGGAATCCCGGAGACTTGAAGCGTGAAGCAGCTTGAGCACTAGAGATCTGCAGACGGGATTAGATTAATAAGGGTAATATTGAAACGACGGTTAAAGTAGCAGCTTCGGAATGACTGAGCAATGGCCTGGAAAGACTTGCATGTTGAAAATGTAGTCGATGGAATTCTCGCAGTTGAAGCTTTGCTGGGATTTTCCGACTACAAATTAGCAAATTTTACTACTCGAAGTAAAGAACACATACTTACAACCAAAAATAAATGTATTCCCACTTTTTCTCCTCACATTTTCATTCTCCCCGTCTCCAAGTGATGGAGCACATGCGTGGTTCGGCTTCACATCACACAGTAGGCAGCCTCCGAAATGACCTCTCTGTTGTTTGCACACCGTGTGCAAGTATCGGATTCCTGTTTGACAGGACGCATGGAGTGCGGAGGAGCTGGACGGTTCCGGCGATGTGTAGCCCACCTCCACGGCCCCTTGTGTCTGGACAGAGGAGGGTCAACCTGGGGTGAATGGCTTTCCAATGCCTGTGTCAGAGATTTGTTCTGGCTCTGTGTGCCTGCCTTCACCCAGAATGACCTCCGCTCTCCTTCTCCTGGTCTCTGTATCTGATCCGGAGATGTTTCTAGAGCTCCGTGAACACAGCGTGTCAGGCTTCCTTCCTTTTGACCCTGGTGGTCGCTTTCAAAAAAATGACGTATTGTGGTCTTCATAGTTGTGGCAGAATGAACATTTTTAGCGTCGGTCTGCTAATAAATTAACATGATGAAAATCTTTCAAAGGGAAATGTGTTTTTGTATTGTATGGAGCCACAGTCCAAATTTGTTCAATAAATTGGCCTTTTTTAAGAACTGTAACTCTGTTTCGATTGCGTTTAATGTCAATTTCAAGAAATTTTGCATTTACAACATCTTGAAAGCTGAAGATGTTCTAAAAAACAGCTGATCACCGAAGTTGTTATAAAAAAAGATATCCTAATTTATTGAGCCATTAGGTTTCTTCAGAAAGACCTGATTGGCTAAAAGTTTGTGCAGAGGCAAATTAAGATAACGAGGAGGACTGGCTAATTAAGATAAGGGTAATGAATGTCACATTGAATTTAGATAAGACCAATTGAATCATCCAACACTTTTGTTAGACTGCTGCCGTCATCAGGAACTATTGTGTTGAGATGTAAGACTGGTGCAAGGATTCCTTTTGTCTGCTATTTTCAAACTTTTTGTGCCACGTTTCTATGCCCATAGATGTGACTGTGAATGAGTTCGATCCATATGTCCTGCTCTGTGATTGGTCGGCCACCATTCCAAAGAGTGAGTCCCTTAATTCAAGCCCCGACTTGCTGGGATTCCCTCCAGCTCCCCATGACCCAGAAACGGAAACATTGTTCAGAAGGTGGATGGGTACTTTTTAGTCTTATGAACCCTGTTGCTTGAATATTCATGTCATGTAAAGTAAAGTGAGTGAGATTGTCAATATGGCCCTAGGGACCATATGGAAATTGTCCAAGTGAAGTGCCCACCCACAAACAAAGAGAAGTGGGCAGCCTCAAGGCGCATGTGGGGTTCTTGCCCAAGGACGTTTAGTTGCAGAACCAGCCTTAGGAGGATTCGAACCTGGATACAAGTCCATGTCCCGTACCACTGGACCACAACCCCATCATCTAAGCAGGAGGAGCTGAAGGTGAATTGTGAGGACCAGAGATTTGCCTACGGGAGACCTGAGCATTGAGACTATTTACTCTTTAATGACATATACTCGACATACAATCACTTGACTCAACTGAGCCATGATGACGACCTCATAAATGTGGAGAAGCTGTTCCTCGCTTTGATGGTCTCATTGCGTGTTCCGAGGTCTTGCAAGTTCATGTACCCTTAGTTTGAGACCCTGGGACAGTAGCAGAAGCTCCATGACCCACTTAATGTCAGCTGAAGATGCTCTGTTGGCAATGTTCTTGAGGCTTAAGCAAGATGGAACTGGGGACGGCGTACAACACAATCGCTGTGATGCGTTTTGCAACGGCGTGCCAGACTTAATCGGGCTTCTAGTGGCCATTTCCAAAGCTGATTTGTGCAATGTTGTGAAGCTGCTAAAATGCAGCGGGGTCAAAACTTCCAAAGATTAAGGCATGCCATCTCAGCGTCATGCAAATGAGTCGTGGCTGAACAAAGGGCAAGCTAAACTGCGGAATTGCTCAGAGGTTACGCAACCTAATGAACGC
The DNA here is from genome assembly GCA_028031935.1 of Paedocypris micromegethes. Classification (NCBI taxonomy): domain Eukaryota; kingdom Metazoa; phylum Chordata; class Actinopteri; order Cypriniformes; genus Paedocypris; species Paedocypris micromegethes. The sequence continues at coordinate 10,352,025 of CM051493.1, forward strand.
ATCCGTAGCGTAACGCTTCTGTCTCTCCGTTATTGCGCATGTTTAGCCGGTGCCAGGAACTTTTCTTTATAGATACATCAAAAGACCGCAAGAAGTTTTGTCCCTGTTTCGGCCTCCTTTCATTATTGAGTCTACCGCTTTCAGAGCTTCCCGGGGTCAAGGGGGCTTTTGTTTTTAGGGGTGCAGGGCTTTGTATGGCTTCCCGCACTTGAAGAGACTTGGAGAGCTTTTTTACAGCACAAACACTCACACGTTCGAGGGCAGTCACTTTATTCTAGACTTAAAGTGATGAACCGACGCGACAGAATCTTCCAATTAAAGTAAACACGATCAAACAGCGTGAAATCTAATTCGGCCCGTGTTCCTTTACACATTAAACGGTAAAGTGGTGTTTTATGCGCATCATTTGCACGGGGCTAATTTTATTAGGCACTGTGACCTTGGGATTCTTTTCGATGTCCGCATGTCTTTCGAGGTTTGGGTGCGCAGCAGACAAGATACATATGTGCCACGTTTTTCATTCACTTTGTACCATTTTGGTGCTAAAGTGTTTTTTTTATCCGCTTAGCTGCACAAACTGCTGTCGACGCCCCTTTCTAAAACCGGTCAACTTTAAGTCATCGTTATCCAAATCAAATGATCTTATCGGTAGTTGGGAGGCATCTGCGAGTCCGACTTCATTATTTTCAACTCCGACGTCTCGAATGGAGAATGCAGATATGTGTCCGTTGGGGGAAGGCGTCGGAGTCGGAATTGTGGTAAACAGGTTAGGAATCCAAGGGGCCCCGTCTTTGAATGCTAAATCAGCTTTGCTGTCACGCAACTTCCACACAAGCGTATGTGGAGTAGATGTGCCGAGCAGATCGAAGCTTCCGCTGTTTCTTTTACTCCATTCTTATCTCTCGCTTTCCCTCATGAATGAACTCTTTTTCCCGATGCCATTGGGGCGTTTGGCATGTGCTAGCTTACTAATGTGGCATGAGGTTCTGCCGGGGCTGTGAAAGAGCGTTGGGTATGTGAGGGTCCTGATGACAGGGAAGTCGTAGAAGCTCCTCCATCACTCAGGCTGCGACACAGTTCATCTAGCGGGGGAAAGTGTTTCTCTTATCAGGGCTGTAATCAGATCTGGAAGCCGTCGGTGTGTTTATAGTCCTTCTCCTCGGGCTTTTGCAGTCAGGTGTGAGTGGGAATGTCCTTCACCGAGAGATTCCAGAGAACGTGTGGAAGTGGTTGAGAAGATGCTGGTAGAGCTTAAACTCCACACGTGCTTCCCGGGATCAAGTTTTCCGCGGGGTTAAGTGGCTTGATGGATACAGTTTTGCGGAACGAGAGTTGCAGATATGATCAAATTCCATGTCGGATTTTTAAGTCGAAGCAGTATTAACTCAATAAGAGCCGTTTACTCGTCAAATAAGTCCTGTTTTATTGTTTAAACAGCCTAGTTTTACACGACTTTGCCTGACACACACACACACACACACACACACACACACACACACACACACATCATTTTAACCTATTTCTAAATGTAAATTAGTAAATGTGATGTTGAAAAATAAATTTTGTTGTCAAATAAATGTTGAAAAATATTTATTTTTTTATTTTTTTGCAAAGTAGTATTAGTTTATTTAGCTTTTAGTTTTTTTTTTTAAGTCAAAACACAATGCATTTAATATTGGCTGAATTACTTCAATTAGTTTTTACTATTAAACTAACTTAAAACTTGTGTCAATATTAAACCATTTAATATTATTCATATTATAATGTTAAAACAAAATTCATTATGTATTGAAATATTTTAATGAATACAATTGTTTATCATCGTAAAAAATTCCCCCATCTTTTCCGTTTCAAAGCTGCAAACTCTACAAAAACAATCAAGATTATGTTTCTTCAGCACAAAAAAAATGACTTTGTAAATAAAAGTGGTTTCATTGGTTGATTTAAAAAAAACAATACGTGTTAATATGTATTTGCATACGTGAGTTTGTGTGTGTGTGTGTGTGTGTGTGTGTGTGTGTGTATACCCATCACATATTTACAGTATATACCATTTTAGAGTTTGCCATTTGTAATACAATTTGTAATAAGTTTGTAATTCACTGGAAATTGCTTTGATTCAGTTTTCAAGTTCAGGACCAATTGCTACAAAACGATACATTTAAACACATAAACACACCCAACTGGCACAAAATTGTTTCAAATGCAGCACTTCTGAAGGCGTAAAGTGTGTGTGTGTGTGTGTGTGTGTGTGTGTAAAGGGACGGACAGAAGGGAGGCAGGTGGACCCTGTCTGGACTTGTTCAAAGCGAATGTCGCTCGCTCTTTCTCTGTTTTGTCCTCCTGCTTCTTTTTTCCCTCTCGCTCAACATCTGGACACGGAGGGAGTTGTGTCAGATTTCTGCGGCAGTAAATTAAAACGAGGTGCAATTTCCTGAGGTGTAACTGGCCGTAGACACTTCGCCCAAGGACGTGCCGCATACACCAGTCAGGCTGATGTTCTCATGTCGGCCCAATAGACCAATACTTTACCCCTAAGCCACTTCGTTTACTGGTTTTATTACACTAATTTTTTTATTTTTTTGCAAAGTAGTATTAGTTTATTTAGTTTATTTATTTTTTTAAAGTCAATACACAATGCATTTAATATTGGCTGAATTACTTCATTTCGTTTATAATATCATACTAACTTAAAACTTGTGTCAATATTGAACCATTTAATATTATTCATATTATAATATGTTAAAACAATATTCATTATGAAATATGTTTATAATAATTGCCCTTATTTAGTGTATATAGGATTGTTTTAATTTACTCAATTGCATATTTGCATTTTATGGTTATTTAGTACTTATAATAAAACTTGCGTTCGTAATGAAACATTTTTACTAATAATGAAACTTAATTAACTTAACTTACTTAACTTAAACTATTTGATTATGTACTGATCTACAGCATTTAGATGATCTACACACACACACACACACACACACACACACACACACACACACACACACACACACACACAATTCACTGGATAGTTAAACGCAGAGCACAATTTCGATACTTACAATCAGTGCTGTCAAAAGTAGTCATATCCGTTACTTAAGTAGAAGTATAGTATAGTATAGAAGTATATATAGAGACTAGAGTTAAAAAAAAACAAAAAGTAACAGCTCAATCTTTTTACTGTTGCAAAAGTATGGTTACTAGTACTGATAAAGTACTAGAAGTACATACTTGAAATATGCAAGTAAAAGTAATGCAAGGATAAAATGCCATTATAGAACTATATTATAACAGAAATGAATGCAGTTTTTTTTACAATGCTTACACATTGAATTTGCTCAGTTGAATTTGGTGACATTGGCTCTCTTGACTAGTTACTCTATTAAAGTATAACCAAGTAAAGTAACCAAGTAGTTCTACTTCATTACTTGACGCCTTTGCTTACAACTCTCATAATTCAACAAGGAACCGAGTCCCATGGAAACCGAACCTGAAACCGTGATGTTGCTAAAAGCAGCTGGATCAAGCTTCGGATGATTTCCGCATGATGGAACCTTTCCATATTCTGCTGTGCATTATTAAGTGTGTCCGTGTGGCTCTTGTGAGGTCCGGAAGTTTCCAGCTCACAGGATATTCCTTTTGTCTTCAATCTCCTGAAGCACGAAATGTAGAATCACTGTGTTGGTGTCCTCAGTGTCTTATTCATCGCTGCTACGTAGGTACGGCATCTCGCCTCATCTCGCACTGTAGATGTTTTACTTCGGGTCTTTAGTCTACGAATGGATTAGTTGGTACTAGTATTAATAGTATTAGTTACTACTAGTATTAGTTGTCCCGATTCCTCAAGTCATCTATCATTTTTATACGTTTTGTCACAACTGAAAATTCCTGAATATTAAAAAAAAATCCATAAAAATGACCAAGAAGTCGGCCATATTGGCGCAAAATCCCACTTTTGAAAATCCAGCACTTTTTTCGAAATTCTGCGTTTTCGAAACGCTTTTGAACGAACTAGTCACATGGCATTTGACCGAATGAGCTGAACATTTCACAGACATATATAGAGACAAAAAGAGGGTGGCAAAACAAGTTATTCAGCGATTTTTCAAAAGTATTGAGGGGCGGGCACAACATCCAGGAATTTAGTGTTCACGTAAAAACACAAATCTTTAAATTCCTATTCGCACACAATGCATTGCACACAATCAAAATATCTTGATGAAATGTAGGCCCCTTCGTTCTAAATCCAAAAGTGAAGGAAAAATTAAAACCTGAGTTGTATACCCGCCTGTATAACAATTTTGAATGGGAGGGGCCAAATTTAGTTCGTCACAGGCATTCCAAATTTGCTAAAAAAACTCAAGCAGGCACTCCTGAGCATAAAAGCCAATGACAGCCATGCTGTATTTCCAATTGTGTTGCTATGGCGACCGCGAAAACTACACCATTCATTCTTAAGGGCAGAAATGTCTCTCAATTATGGAAGTGAGAGCCAGGCGTTGCCGCTTGTGGCTATACTTGGTGTATATCTATTTTATTTTTTATTTAATGTAACGTGTTTAATTTTAGGAAAATCAAACTACAATATGGACCAATGTATTAACCTAACAAAGCTAGACACAAGTAAATAAGCCAGTGGTTCCTCTTTCATTTGTCCAGTTATTAATTCTTTTGTTCCACTTTTCGGAGTCTCTAAATGGGAATTGTGAATCAAAATAGCTTTGAGCGTTTTTAGAGTCTGTATGAAGTATTCATGAACAACACATGATGGGTTTGATCTCAGCGAATCCGTTGTCCTGCCACAATCCTGGAGCGTTGCTTGTTTGGCGGCATCGTGTAATCCCATGATCTGGTTGCCTGGTTTGTTTGTCCATTTCTGGGATACGAGGAGCTGAACCAATCCCAGCAACTCTTGACGTGATGGCCGGACACGCCCCCCTAGATCAGTGGCCAACAAATCACAGAGCAGGACATTTAATCGATTTAAAGCTTGTGATACGTTTTTCAGCTGGTCTGCATTGACGCCCAAAACCAGGTTTTCGCGGCGATATTAATCACGTCGTGGCTCGTTCTCCGTCAAACGACTCGTTTAGGGATAATTGCTTGGGAACAATAGCAGCGGCGACGACAGATTCCCGTGATTTACGAGGCGGGCACAGGTGAGATCAATCTACTGTAACGAGGGCGGGAAAAGGCGAACCCACATGACCTTGGCTGCCTGTTTACAGTCGCTGGTGCCACCTCACGCTGCGTGGCACATGACGGCCGACATCAGGCTTCTCGCGGCTGATCAAAGACGCCAGCCAGTTTACGCGGCTTTAATGAGCGACGCTTCTGACCTTCTGCCACTCGCCAATTACGGAGGGTTCATTTCAATCCTGACGCCGCTTTACAGACCCGAGTCTTGAATCTGTGCTGTGACAGATTTGCGCAGGTCATTTGCGCAGGTACACACTTTTTGTTTTTTGTTTTTTTTAGGAAATTGTGATCATTTTATAGTTGTAAAAAAACATAAATAATACTAATAAATAAATATAAATATATATATGTATATATATATATATATATATATACATTATAATAATGTCTGTCTGCGAAACACCGATAGACATGATTTTTTCAAAGACACAATGACCCTTGAACGGGGAGAGCATCATCCATTCATTCGTCCATCCATCCATCCTCTCTCATCCTCATAATTCTTAATTCCATCTCTTAAGTACTCTCATTTCTCTCTCTCTCTCTCTCTCTCTCTCTCTCTCTCTCTCTCTCGCGTCCTCTCTCTCTCTCTCTTCTCTCTCTTACTCTCTTTCTCTCTCTCTCTCTCTCTTCTTCTTCCAACACTCTCTCCGCTCTCTTCTCTCTCTCTCTTCCAACACACACCCTCTCTCTCTCTCTCTCTCTCTCACACACACACACACACACACCTTTCTCTTTCCTCTCATCTCTCTCTCTTTTCTCGTCTTTCTTTTCTTTCTCCTCTCTCTCTCTCTCTCTCTCTCTATTGTGTGTCTGTTAAAAAAAAATTGGGTTTGATCTTTTCAAAAATATTTTGTAATTGATCCATCCATCCATCCATTCTTTATTTTACAACCCTATTCCACATTCTATATTTTTTTCTTTTTTTGCTGGGTCTACTGTCTGTCTGTCTGTACTTTTCTCTATTGTCCAAACATTATTTTTCAGCTCTTAATCTAGATACTTTACATATTTAGCTTTCTGGGAGTATTTGCAATATTACAAAAACATAAATGTGCATAAATGAATCAGTTTGCGACACTTGAAAACACTAGTATTCATTAGCTTCTTCACTACACACCTGATGTCAAGTCCATCAAATTGTTCCCCAAAATGACTAACGATGATAAATGACGAATTTGCTCTCATAATTAAAAATATCAAGTCATGCCGCGAGCAGAACGAATCCCTGGGGATGTTCAAGCCTCGACTGGACTTCTCGAAGAAACGCAGTGTCCTCAGAAGCCGAAGAGAACGACTGGACTGAACTTCACGCTGAACTCTTGAGTAAATGACGCTCAGCAGCTCCTGCGCCACATGTCAAACCCGCCTGTGCCATTATAGGGGCAAATGGAAGCCAGAGCTACCGGCTTTATGGATTTAGTGAAGTTCTTTGTTATGTCTACTCTGTGGAGGTGTAACCTTACATGCAGGCCAGCCACTTCCAGTCACTCACGTTCCTTTTTCGTTTTAAACCGATTCTGCACGATTTGTTATATGATCTTAGTTGGAAGTTTACAAAGGCCGAGTGTTGCCAAACACTTTAGTTGATGGAAAATGTAGTCCGTCTCTCTGTCCATTGTTTTTTCGAATATGGCTTGTAGTATTTCTACTGGTGAATAACTAGTACAACGATTTGCTTTAAAGAAATTTGATTGTGCGCATTTAGAATCACATTTAACCCCAGCGGAGTAAATTCTGTGAATATTTTACTCCTACTGAATTTAGGTTTGTGAAAAACAAGAAGCTCTTTGTGTTTCTTTTGAGATTAAGTGAGATTTTAATTCCCAATATAGAAGATAAAGTAAACACCTCAATGTTTCAAAATGGCTGAACAAATGAGATTTAAAAAAGAACAAAAGGTCTCAGTCAAACTCCAACCTCCAAAAAGGAGCAACCCTTAAGCCTAGATGTTCTAAATAATGCAATGTGATATTTTTTCCAGATAAAACTGAAATTGCAAACAAGCAAGATGACGACATTTGAACATCTGAAGTACTGGAACATTGGGCACAAGTTGAAAAAAGATTACAAGTGTTCTTAGAATGCCTGAAACGTAAACAAGAAAAACGTATTTCACTCTGCCAATTAGCATGTTCCTCAATTCTTCTGTCGTTTTTATACGTGGTGTCTCTACTGGTCTTACATGGAATTTCCTGAAAATGCAGAAATCTGTCTTTCTATAGAATGCCTAGGCAATGTATAGAATATCCAGAAAATGCCTAAAATTAACACAACAGTTAAATGAAGACAAATTGCGTATTATCCCATATTTCAGATCCGAAGTTCAGTCTTGCTCTATCTAAAAGATCTAAATCTTTTCTTTTAAGTTAAAATCTTTAATTTGTACAAAATGGAACTACAGTGTTCCTCCTTGATTCCCATTCACACTAAAACGGAAAATAATCGACGTTGTTAGCTGTTTTAGCCAGCTTGATTTAGGCGAACAAGCTCGACAGACTCACATTGTTCTATTCTAATGAGGAAAGATGGGCCTGAAAAATGCATCACCTATTATACATTTATGCCGGCAGTCAGATTTGTCCCAGAATGCACCTTGGGATAAGTCGAACGCCGCTTACGGTTTACAACTCTAACTGGGCTTCTTCCGTACTTCAAAAAACGTCAAAAAGTGACTAGGCTGGTTGTGAGTTGGTATTCACTAGGCACCATTATGAAAAAGAGTGACCTTCCGGAAGAACTAGATACTTCTTTGTTTGCCCAAGTTAATTTTCGAAAAATTAAGCAGCTTCTCTATCTCACCGCTCGGATTGAGTTAGACAGTAAAACCCAATCCAAGCCGTGCGACTACATGTGCGGGCGCTCCACACTCACCAGCAGCTCTTCACTCCTTCGCTCTTTTGGGTAAATTTAGCAAAATGGCTGCAAAGATGGAGATTGGAAGCAGATGTGCGGCTCCTGTGCAGCTGTTGGAGGTCCTGGTTCCACCCTGTGCCCGCCGGACCCTGGAGAGGCGCTTCCTTCTCCGTGTGAAGCGCAGACTCATTTATTCATGGCCGTGTGGGTTTTTTTTCTCCACGCTATTTTGACATCCATTTTTCATCGAGGGAGAGAAACTGACTCACGACGTGTGGTTCTCGCAGCCATCAATATTGCATGTGGGGTTAAGGCGGCGCTCTGGCATGAAATGTTTATGGGGTAAATAATTGCTGCGGGCAGGTTGTTGACACCCAGACGCCGCTCGGCCACACGAAGGGAACTCGTGAAAACGCTTTTCCATTTCTGGGTCGCGGGGAGCTGTAGCCAGCCCCTATTGGCCTGAAGGCAAGACACACCCAGGATTGATGGACGGCCAATCACAGAGAACGTACGAGGGCACCTTGACTGGCATCAAGTGGCAATCTTTTCCAAGTTGTATAGGTTGGTTATCTGCACTACCAAAAATGAATTCTTGACAAGCTAAAAGATCTTGAAATGACACAATAAATTGTGTTTTGTTTTTCCAGACAAGATAAATTAACTAGCTTAGATTAAAAGATTCATTAGCTTGTTTCAAGAAAATATGTCTTGTTTCAAGCTGTCTTGAAATTTTTCTCACCCCATTGGCAGATAATTTTACTCGCTTTAAGTCTTTTTTTACTCATTTTGTTTTTTTATTTTCTTGTTTTTTCATGTGCATTTTTTGCAGTGTGTGTTGTACTGTTAACTGCACTAGTACAGTTTTATGTTTGTGCATTTATTTTTTCAATGCTCTTGGTTTGTGAATAAACTAAATAAACTTTTTTTTACTCAGGTGTTAATTACAATGTCACTTGGGTTTTTTAATTGGTTGTACGATTAATTACGTTGACAATAAAATTGCTGGTCATGTGACGTTAGCTAAAACACATTTTTTTTTAATTTGTGGGCAACAACCTTTTAGGTACGTATAGTTGCAGATACAATACACAATCAGCTAATTTAATTGTGAAAATGAATACTCTTTTCTAAATAAATGTTTTATTAATTGATACATGTTCAGAACTTTTTATTTAATGAAAGTTTTCTTTTTTTAGATTCAGGGGTCTAAAAGAGTCGGGGGTAAAAAATGTAATTAGGAAAATTTCATTTGTAATGTTGCATGTTTTGAAGTGGCTAATATACTGTACTACTCTTTGTGCGATAATCTTATGTAGTTTTTCATTAATAAATAAAGCTTTTTCCCGTGATTGCAATCATGGCAAACCTCAATTTAACCTGATTTGGATAATTCCTTGCATGGTAAACTAAAAAAAAAACGCCCTAAAAATGATTACTCCAGAGTTAGTTGTTGAGTAATGTGTTGAGGAATCAAGGCTGCTTCTTTTGCCAACGTCGTAAAAAATCCTGCAGAAGAGGAATATTTTCATCCAGTCTGAGTTTAGAATCTCTCGGGAGCTTCAGCTTTTAATATCCATGAATGTTCTGGCTCGACTCTACGTACGGGCGCTTGAGAGCGACGTGTGAATTTAAAATATCTACTACAAGGTCAGCGTCACAGCGTCAAGGTGTGTTTTTGAAGTATTTACGCGAAAATAAGCAAATGTTTCTGGCACAAAATAAAAAATGTTCTCTGTTTATCTGACGCTGTGAAAAGAATCGAAGCGAAGGATTATTATTAAAAAACCTTCGCGAAGTTTAGCGGACCGAGCGTTTTGATTGTGTCTGTTTCTTATATTTGTTTTACTTCTTGCTTGTATTCTTCGTTTTCGACTGTTTTGACTCTTTCTGTGATGACACATTTTTGTTTGTTATATTTTTATTGTTATATTTATAAATTATATATTTTATTGTATATATTTGTTATTTTGTTTTTTTTTTTATAAATTAACAATAATAATAATCATCATAATCATCAACATAATAATCATCATAATAATACATTCCATTTTATTTTGTATAGGGTTTGGGGTTTTTTATAGGGTTAGGGTTTGGGGGTAGGGTTAGGATTAGGGTTAGGCTAGGATTAAAAACAATAGAAATCATCATCATAATAATAATACATTCCATTTTATTTTTTTTAGGGTTTGGGTTTTTTTTATAGGATTAGGGTTTGGGGTTAGGGTTAGGGTTAAGTTTAGGGTTGGTTTTAGGGTTAAGATTAGGATTAGGGTTAGATTATGGCGTTGTCAGAATCTTTCCTGGGTTATGTGAAGCATCGAATTACGACGTGAGAAAGACGACACGTTGGACAGTATTGCATTATTGGAGGCAGGAAAGTTTATGGCCATGGTTACACGTGTGGCAGATGTTTATAACGTGATTATTCTGATATCGAGATTCCTCCTCAGGCCAGTCATCTGATTCCAGTGTGAGATTGGAGAACACGGTCGGACTGTGTGAGTGTTGTGTAATGCGGGAGAAACGCTCCACTTCGTATTTCTCCAACTCCGACCGAGTCCTGGATGGAGAAAACAACAAACTTTCGATTACCGGCCGGTCAGAAAACCTCTGGAGTTTCTGCGGAATCAAAGCGCAGTCCTCATCCTTATCAAAGATTGAAACGCACGGCGAGGAGCAGCAGGAGTTTAGAGTCGAAGAGTCGTGGTGATTGTTTTCACCGTCCGTATTTCATTTTTAATGCGTTTGTACAGCGCAGCCTTGGAACTGAGGAACACTGTCAAAGAACCAAAATCGTAAAATCACATTATAGTAGTGTGTGCTTTATTGTTTTCTGTGTGTATGAAAGAGCATGTTTTTATTACTGTATTTACCCTCAAATGTTGTATTTGCACACCGTTTCTATAAGAAAGTTAGGACGTCACCCTCTTGTTGAACAATACTTTTTTTTAAACTTATATACAGTCTACGTTTGACAAGAGGTGTAAAGAGAACCAGAAAACTATACTTGAGTGAAAGTACAAATACTTTACTGCAAAAATTACTCCATTACAAGTTACAAGTTGTCAATCCCAAGAAGACCTGAGTAAAAGTCATAAAGTATCCAATATTAAAAGAACTTAAATTTTTACTTGAGAGAGAGAGAGAGAGAGAGAGAGAGAGAGAGAG
>CM051493.1:10390415-10416349 GCA_028031935.1 Paedocypris micromegethes
ACTATCCTTTTTATCCTCCTCCCTCTTTATCTATAATCTCTCTCTCTCTCTCTCTCTCTCTCTCTCAGATGAGACAGACGGAGAGCCGGGTTTTCTGGACAGGACGGTGTACGGTGTAGAGAACAGCAGTTCTTTTCTGGAGTGCAGTCCTAAATCTCAGCGAGCTCTGGTTTACTGGGAGTTCCAGGGACACGGAGAAGATCGCAAACACGAGGTGTGTAACACACACACACACACACACACACACACACACACACACATGAACAATCCTCGCATTATTACTCACGGCCACACACTGATTTGTGGCTTCTCCGCTCTGAGTCCAGTTGTCTTTCTCTGTTCATGTGATTTTTCCAAATAAAAAAACGAGCATCAAGTGATCTGAAGATGCTACACTTTTTGCAAGTGTGTCCAATATGTGTTTTAGACCAAATATGTACACACACACGCACACACACACACACACACACACTGATTCACAACCTTTAGATGAATGCAAACACACACACACACACACACACACACACACACACTGATCCACACTAACACACAACCTTTAGATTGGTACACACAAACACACACACACACACACACACACACACACACTGATTCACAACCTTTAGATTAATACAAACACACACACACAAAAACACAGAGCCTTTAGATTGACACACCACACCTACACACACAACCTTGAAACTGACACACATACACACACCCACTTACACACACTCATAAAGTATAATTCCAGCATTCACAGGTATATACTGTACGTACCGTCGATTTTTCTAGTGAATAATAACACACTGTAACATGTATTACAGTTTTAACACATAATTAACATACTGTAACAAAGACACAACGGGCAAAAACTCTAAAATAACGAAACGAAAATCCGCCTCATTTCAATCGACTCCACGTGTGTGTGTGTGTGTGTGTGCAGATCAAGTCAGACGAGCGTGTTGTGGGCGGCGAGCGAGGTCTTCTGATCCGCAGCCTGAGGCAGAGGGACTCGGGCGTGTATTACTGTCACGGCGTGGAGCACGGCTTCGTCCAGACCCTGCTGCGTCTCACCCTCAGCGTCATCCCTGCGGACCAGCTGGACCACCTGCTGCAGCGCCCCGCCCCGGACAGCAACCAGCCGGGCGGAGGCAGGGTGTGGTACCGCGACTTCCTGTCCCTGCTGGACCCGCCCAGTCTGAACAGCGTGGACCAGCTGTGCGATCACGTCTGGAAGCGCGAGCGCAAGCAGCGGCGGCAGAAAGCCGGCCTCCTGCTCGCCGGCCAATCGCACGCCAGCCTCCTCCAGTCCAGCCAATCGGGAGCCGGGAAGGCCAAGGCCCTGCTGGAGAGCAAGAAGGGCCGCAACCGAAGGACCCATGAGATGCAGCGGGCACCACGCAGCGTCTGACTCCACCCCCAGCCCCGCCCGCTTTTAGTGCGTCGGGAAGTCCGAGCTGCGAGAAACAGAACGTCCCTCACAACTTGTACATACACCTAGAAATATACCACGAGACTCTGGAAGCTTCCGTTGAGGAGGGGACGAGGCACAGCCCTGGTGCATTCTGGGTGGTGGAGTCGTGTGTAAAGTCCTGTTTATCTGTAGTGAGACCAAGAGCCTTTGTTCGTACGCTTGGCTTCAGTCCCTTCATGACTCATTCCTTCCGTAATAAACACTTTATTACGCTTCTGCAAGGACAGGAACTTTCGTCCGCCTTTAGAGACTTACTGCATTAAAGCGTCCGTTTTCTTCCTGAAATTCAAACCTCGATCTTTGGTGTTGCGAGCCTGCGCTCTACTGAGCCACCGTCAAGCTCTTATAGGGTTAGGGTTAATTCCTAACCCCAAACTCTGACCCCTAACCCCAAGACCCAAACCCTAACCGCAAACTCTGACCCTTACCCCAACCCTAAACCCTAACCCCAAACTCTAATCCCATACCCAAACCCTATTCCCTAATCCCAAACTCTATTCCCTAATCCCAAACTTTATCACCTAATCCCAAACTCTATCCCGCAACCCTAACCCCAAACACTATCCCCTAACCCAAAACTATCCCCTAAACCTAACCCCTACTCCCGAACCCTTACCCCAAACTTTATCCCCTAACCTTAAGCCCAAACTTTATCCCTAAATCCCAAACTCTATCCCCTAACCCCTAGCCCCAAACCCTAACTCTTTCCCTTACCCTAACCCCAAACTCTATATCCTAACCCCAAACCCTAACCTCCAACTCTATCCCCAAACCCACACCCCAACCCTAATCCCAAACCCTAACTCTTACTCTTACCCTTACCGTAACCCCAAACCCAATATCAAGCCCTAACCCAAAAACCCCAAACTCCAATCCCTAACCCCAAACCCTAACCCTCTTATTTTTTTAGACTATTAATATTTAATTTTGTACCGTGCCGGAGTGTAACTAATGGGACATAGATTTTATTTTATTATTTGTGTTAAATCCGAGAAACCTTTTCACCTCGGCTGTTATTTATCGGCAGGATTTTGTATTCATTCGTCAAAGTTGTCGGTGAAGATGTCATTTGTTGATTTGTGTTTTTTTTGTTTTCACTCACGACGACTATTGTGAAAGGGACATGGGAGATTAATTGTATGTTGTTGACTTTTATGCTTTTTTCAAAATCCCTTGATAATTGAACTTGGCCCCACGTGTTTAAGAGTATGATTTACATACGAATCTGCGAAAAATGTAGGATAGGAATTCCACGCTATCGCCGCTTCCGAGGACGTTCCTCTCTCCCGTCACTCTCCCGGTGGATTATGGGAAAGTACAAATCTTCCGGAAACTTCCGCTGTCTGTTCGGACGAGAACATAACGGACCACGACCTGCATGCGAATCACGACCTCGGCGTCTCCGGACTCGTGTACAGTGTGTTCTCGCCAGTACGTGTGTGTCTGTGTCGCTTCTGCCTGCTGAGCGTCACGTGATTGGTCAGGCCGTGGGCGGATGTGATTGGCTGGCCCAGTGGCGTGAGCCAATCCCGAGGAGAATGTGTAAATGACACGGAGATGACATGGCTCTGGCATGCGTTCTGTTGGTAAATAAATGTATATTTTGAAGAACCCGTCGCTCGGAAGGTGTGTTCGAAATTGGTGTGTTCGTGGTTATTTCGTAAAGTTAAGGGTCATTTTTTTTTACGTTATTTGGAAATGCAGATCCAGTAGATCTTTGCTTAAGGCTGCCCACTGCTCCCGGTTTGCGTGTGTGTGTTAAATGGCACGCAAATCATTGATTTTGTCCCTAGTGGTCGAATGGACATACGCACCTCACTTTAATTCCACAGTGCCATCTAGTGGCACGTTTGTGCCATTTTTTTTCAATCTTTTGTTGTATTTATTTGTTTGCATGTTAGTTGTGCGATGTTTGAGTTAGATTTTACAACAAAACAGCGAAATTAAATATAAATCTAAATTTTTATCTTGAAAGCTAAAGATTTTGCAGACAGAAATCTCTAGTAAGAGATCTCATTATTTCTTATAATTATCATGTTATAAGAGTCATTTGTGTCGGTTCGCGGGGATATGAATGGAAGGAACCGCATATATATATTTCACCCGGAATTCAAATTTAAAACACGACCGCCATCGTGTGGTGGAAAAGAGTGCTGCACTTAAAGTGAAATATCTGATGTTTTTTTTTTTTTTTACATTAACTCAATTTACTATCTTGACCATTTCCGATCTTACTGTGACTGCATAATTTTGATTCGTATTATTAATTTAGAAACATCCATTTATAAACACAAATACGATTTATTTTGTACCAATTTTCTTGTGGTCACTTTTTGGTCACCGCATAAATACTGCTCGTATTTTCTATAATTGTTGTGATTGCACGCTTAAGGACAGAAACTGACTAAAATGTCAAAAAAAAAAAAAAAAAAACCCTAATACATCAATTATAATAAATAAATTATCAAAGCAGCATTAAAATAATTAAAAGTTATATATTTCACTTAACAGGAGCAGTATTTCATTTTCACATTTTTTTTTATTTTTTTTTTAATTTTTATGGCCTCACTCTTTATGGATTTGAAAACTTCACCAGTCACTCGGAGGTGACGACTGGCCAGGCAAAGTGTCATGAGGTCAGAGGTCATGCGGTGCCATGGACACAGATGTGCGCCGTAAATATCTGCTGGTGTGTGTGTGTGTGTGTGTGTGTGTGTGAAAGTGTGTGTGTGTGAAGTTTTCACCTTTGGGAGCGATTGAAGCTAAATGAGGCTTTCGTGACGTGCTGCGCCGTGTGTGTGTGTGTGTGTGTGTGTGTGTGTGTTTGCTCTGCGTCATGTGACACGTCATTCACAAACAGATGTGTACGTTTAAGCGCTGACTTGACTTGGCCATACGCGGTGGGGCGTCTTTTATGATGGGCAAAAAAGCGAAACGTTATTAAATAATAATTCTAATATTTCATAAATCATGACGTCATTTGAACATAATTTTAAATCACCATTCACTTTTTTCGATGCAACATAATGGACGCTTATTTGTATACTTATGTTTATTTTTACTATTTTTAATTTTTTATTTGTAATATAATTTATATCTGCTTATATATTTATTATACATTTTTTTTTTTATATTTTTCGTACACAATTTTGTTGCGAAACTCACGAGCGGCGCTATATTTAAATATTCATTCGCTTTCCGATACAACATATTGGACACTTATTTATACTTATAGTTATATTTAATATTTTTTATTTGTTTTATGCATTATAATTTAAATATATTTATAAATGTATTATAAATATATTATATAAATATATATTATATATATAAAACTATATATATATATATATATATATAAATATAAATACGTAAATATAATAAATAAATATTCGGTAAAAACAAAACAAAAAGTTGAAAAAAAAACCCTCTTCGGATTATAAATGTTGTGCCTTGTGTTGTTTGGTTTCTGCTTAAAAGTAAAATACAAACATTAACATTAAAAACAGCATAATGTGTGTGTGGTACCTGTTTTTTTTGTGTGGGTTCTCGCGCATCAGTGACGTCATCGCGTCGAGCGTGTTTACGTTGCGTGTGTCAGGAAGTGCAGCGCTAGTTACGGTTGAGTAACTAAACACTCGTTTCCTCACACAGTGTGTGTGTGTGTGTGTGTGTGTGTGTGTGTGTGTGTGTAGCGCCGCTGGAGCTTATCACGTGATTGATAGAATAACATTTACATGCTGGATTCCTGGACTGTAGCATTCTGAAGGTTTGTACCCCCACACCTCCATTTCTCTCACTCACTCTCCGTTTTTCTCTTACTCTTTCTTCATCTATCATTTCATTTCTCTCTTATCTCTCTCTCTCTCTCTCTCTCTCTCTCTCTCTCTCTCCTTTTTGCTCTTACGGTTTCTTCAACTCTCATTTCATTTCTCACATCTCTCTCTCCTTTTTTATTTTACTCTTTCATCTCTCATTTAATTTCTCTCTCTCTCTCACTTTTCTCTCTCTCCCTTTTTCTCTTACTCGTTCTTCATCTCTCATTTCATTTCTCACATCTCTATCTATCTATCTATCTATCTATCTATCTATCTATCTATCTATCTATCTATCTATCTATCTATCTATCTATTTATCTATCTATCTATCTCTTTCAATCTTGCTTACAATCTCTCTCTCTCCTTCTGTCTTACTCTTTCTTCATCTCTCATTTCATTTCTCTCTATCTCTTTGTGAACTATCTCTCTCTCTCTCTCTCTCTCTCTCTCTCTCTCTCTCTCTTTAAATCTTGCTTTTTCTTTTCCTCTTTCTCCATCCTTTGTGTCATCTCCCTCATTCCCCCTCTCTTCTTGTTGCTCTTTTTTTGCTTACTCTTTATTTTTCTCTCTTTTCTTTCTTTCTCTCATTTCTTTTTTTTCTCTCTCTTCATCTGGCTTACTCTCACTTTGATCCTCATCTTTCTTCTCCATTCTTTCATCATCTCCTTTATTCACCTCTCTTGTCTCTTTTTCTTTGTTTACTATTTCTCTCTCTCACTCTCTCTCTGTCTCTGTCTCTCTCTGTCTGTCTGTCTCTCTCTCTCTCTCTCTCTCTCTCTCTCTCTCTCTCTCTCTTTCTGTTTGTATGTCTGCCTTTCTTTCTTTTTATTCTTTCTTACTTTCTTTATTCCTCTCTCACCCTCTGTCTCTCTCTCTCTCTGTCTCTCTCTCTCTCTCTCTCTCTCTCTCTCTCTCTCTCTCTCTCTCTCTCTCTCTCTCTCTCTCTCTTTCTCTCTCTTGAAGTCTTGTTAAGCTCCTTATTGCAAATAGAAAAATAAAACGGTACTTTGCTGTAATATGGGGAAAAAAAGCAAATGATGGAATTATAATTAATTTCACAATACACTGTTGCATAATTATATTTTTCATTTGATAAAATGGCATCCATTGATTGATTTTCACCAGAAATTTTTATTCTTTTTTTGTTTCTTAAATAGAAGTAAAACAAGTAAACTCTATTTATTTATTCGTTTTTTTTGTTTTGTTTTTTTTTTTTGGTCGAATCAAAAGGTCGAGATGGATTTCAATCAGGTCGGCCCCTGATTTCATCAGAGGTGAATCCAAACTTGAAGGATCGATTGACACGTGACGCAGCAGAACGATTCTCTGACCTTTGACCTCGACTGACCTTTGACCTCCTGGTGTCAGCACGACCTCTTCAGCCTCACGGGCCTGTCTGTGTTTTAACTAGAGGTGTAAAGTACTTGAGTACACTGTATGGGGTACTTGTACATTTTGTAAATATACAACACGCATACGTATGTATAACACAATTCATTCCAAAAAACAAAGTGCGACGAACGCGTAAATAAACTGAAAACAATTCTTTAGACATTGAAACACTGAGCGAAGTATTTGTACTTGTATTAGTACTTGTACTTTATTGATTGCGTGAATTTATTGGGACGGCGTCAATTTAAAAGTTGCTTCTAGTTTTGATACTCAGGACAAGTACAAAGTAGCCAAAAATACTTTTTTCTAATGAAAAAATAAGTTTACAAAACTTTCTAAAGTGTACTCAAGTACTTTACACAGCAGAACTGTGTGTGTGTGTGTGTACACAGATAAATAATGGACATTTTTCTTGATTAAAGACAATTTTTTTCCCTAATTCGTATAGCGACTTTGCGTTGGTCTTGCACGAAAAAAAGCTATATAAATAAACTTGAACTTGTGTGTGTGTGTGTGTGTGTGTGTGTGCGTAAATATGGCCTTTTTTATTTGCGTTTCAGTAAATATCAGTTTGATGTAATTTATAGGTCAGCGAATCCAAAGTGTCCCGTATCACGAAGCACAGACTGTCCGAAACGCCGAGCTTCTGAAGGCCTGAAGCGCTTTGTGAAGAACAGTAGATACGGAGAAGCCACTGATCATTTAAAGCTCACAGTGCTGACCCAGATACACACACACACACACACACACACACAAACACACGCGCGCACACACACACACGTATTTTTTCACTATTGAGTAATTCTCAATATTACATTTATAACTCTCAAAGTATAATTTCACCTTTCTTTCTTTCTTTTTTTTGTCCGTCTGTCTGTCTGTCTGTCTATCTATTTTCCTTTCTTTATGTGTTTGTTTCATTTTTTGTTTTGTTTCTTTTTTCTTTTCTTTCTCTCTATCTATCTATTGTCCTTCCTTTGCTTGTTTGTTTGTTTGTTTCTTTTTCCGTTGTTTGTTTCTTTTTTAATTATTTTTATCCTTCTTTCTATCTATCTATCTATCTATCTATCTATCTATCTATCTATCTATCTATCTATCTATCTATCTATCTATCTATCTATCTATCATTCTTCCTTTGTTTGTTTGTTTCTTTTTTCATTGTTTGTTTGTTTCTTTTTACTTTCTTTCTTTCTATCTTTCTTTCTGTCTATCTATCTATTGTCCTCGCTTTCTTTGTTTTTTTTCCATTGTTTGTTTCTTTTTACTTTCTTTCTATCGTCTTTTCTTTATTTGTTTATTTCTTTTTTAACTTTATTTCGTCTATCTGTCTGTCTGTCTGTCTATCTATCTATCTATCTATCTATCTATCTATCTATCTATCCACTGTAACTGATCATGCCTCCATCCATCCATCTCCTTGCCTCCGCTTCACCAGTTCTACCCTTCCTGCTCTCTTCATTGTTGTCTGCATCCCATTTTCTTCCGTTATCCTCCTGATCTGTGGAATGTTGGTCAGCTGATTATTTATTATATTCTGGAGTCTTTCTCCTCGGCGTGTCTCTCTGATCTCTGGCCTGCTCATCATCCTTCTGTTCTTGGTTCGTCTCTTTCTGTCAGACATTGCTGAACCCGTTTCCTCCTTTCTGTCACTTTCTCACAGACAACCATTCTGTGTGTATTACCATAGTAAATGCAGATTTAGGAGAGTCAAATCTTTTACTAACTTTTACTAAGTTCCTTTAACTAACATTTATATGTATTTTTTTTTTATTTATTATTTCAGACCCAAAGATGGTCCATGGTTTTTTTTTTTTTTTTTTTTTTTGGCATTTATTTATTTATTATTTTTTTATGTATTAATTTGGCTGAATATATTTAATATTTAATATTCAGCCAACGCCCCTTTAATGCAGATTTTTTTTTGACTTTTTTCCACTACTTTATTATGGTTTACCATGTTAGCGTTTTACTCACTTTTTCGGACAATGGACATTTTTTTTGTTTTGTTAGCTGACTTTTTCCCCCTAGTTTTGGAACACAGATAAATAATGAACATTTCTCCCATCACTGCTCATAATGAGCACTTTCGTTACTTCGTTAGAACTATAGATATGAGTTCAAAAGTACTTCTGTGAAAGTAAAAGTTCAAGTTCATTTGTATAGCGCTTTTCTTAGTCCGAGACCAACACAAAGACGCTATGTGAAAAGAGTAAAAAAGAGAAATGTTGATTCTTTATATGAGTTTTAAAAATATGAGGGGGGGCAGTAAAAAAAAAAAAAGAAAGTAAAATGCCCAATATTCTACTAAAGTAAAAGTAGCGTTACTAATACTGATAAAACTACTTTTAAGTATAAAAGTAAAAGTAATGTGAGGAAAAAAATAGCATTGTAGAACTATATTGTTCTATTAAATTGTTGTAATTCATTGAAAATTAATGCATTTTATTACAAAGCTTCTGTGTAATCTGCGCCGCCTCAAGACACTAAATCACACAGGCTTCTCACAGGCTGATAAATCTGTAAAAACTTGTATCAAAATAGATTATTTTCAAATATAAAAATATTTCAAAAAAACATTTCAAATATAAATATAAAATATAAAAATATAAAAAAAAAATTCAAATATATAAAAATAGATTCTTTTGAAATAATGACCTAAATATGAACTCTATATGAATATGAAGTCTCACAAAGATACTAACTGAGATGTTTGTCAGTGTTCACGTGAGCTTTCAGATCTCGGGACAGTTAAAACTGTGAAAAGCGTCTTACAAACACTCAGAACTTGAGCTTTACACACGGTCACTGCTCCTCACACGTGTCCCGACTCACGATATGTTGAACATTCGTCTGCCCTTTTACCCGCATTTTCGCCGACAAAGCGCGATGTGCAGGCGTGATGGACCGTGCGCAAACCAATATGGTGTCGGGATGATGCGTGTTTATACGTCTCCACCAACCACAATCATTTACCGCCGTGATTTGTTATTTCAACACGGAAATAAAACTAACCGGTAACGCGGCTGGTTTTGAAGAAGTAACGAGTAGAAAGTACCGATATCTGCTGAAAACAACAAGAAGTAGAAGTAGAAAGTAAGCGGACAAATAAACACTCTAGAAAAGTCAAAGTAAGCCACGTTTCTACTTGAGTTAGGTAACAAAGTAGTATTACTTCTTCTATCTATCTTACCCCTCTGATAATGAGTCAGAACACTGAAGAGACGTCGTCTTTATCCAACACGCTCCGTCTTACAAACCGACGGCCTGGACGTTCTCGTAGGGAGTGTGTTGTTTTACGGCCGTCATAACTTCCTACAGATAAGACCCGAGGGAGTGTGGAGAGCCTGCACGAGCCTGTGAACCCCAGCGTCTCGTCAGCATCTTCCTCGGGTTCGTTTCTACACCAAAACTGTTGAGAATCAGTCACGAGTCACGTTCAGAAGATAAGTGGATTACGTTAGAAGACGTTATGTTTCTGCCGGATTACGAGCTTTGGTTCAATTTCATTGAATAGTCTGGTGCCATTTTTGGAAAAATTATGTAGGGGAAAAAATGCAGATGTTCTTTCTACGTCAAATAGAATATAAAGGTCTTAGAGGAGGAATGAACAGAATAGAAGATAGAATTATTGCTACTTTTCCAACCAGAAATTCTGCCCCACATCGTTTCTACAACTCTCTCTCTATCTATCTCTCTCTGTCTCTATCTATCTCTCTCTCTCTCTATCTATCTATCTCTCTCTCTATCTATCTCTCTCTGTCTCTATCTATCTCTCTCTCTCTCTATCTATCTATCTCTCTCTCTATCTATCTCTCTATCTATCTATCTCTCTGTCTCTATCTCTATCTCTCTCACTATCTCTCTGTCCCTATCTATCTCTGTGTCTCTCTCTCTATCTATCTATCTATCTATCTATCTATCTATCTATCTATCTATCTATCTATCTATCTATCTATCTATCTATCTATCTATCTATCTATCTCTCTCTCTCTCTATCTCTGTCTCTATCTCTCTCTCTCTCTATCTCTCTGTCTCTATCTCTCTCTATCTCTGTCCCTATCTATCTCTCTGTCTCTATCTATCTATCTATCTATCTATCTATCTATCTATCTATCTATCTATCTATCTATCTATCTATCTATCTATCTATCTCTCTCTCTCTCTCTCTCTCTCTCTCTCTCTCTCTCTCTCTATCTATCTATCTATCGATCTATTTATGTACCTACAACTATTTGTCTGTCCATTTTTAATTTTGTTTCAGGTAAAACTAAACCGTTTTTTCTCTCCAATGTTTCTGATGAACAAAGACTTCTGTTAAATCCATAACGAAACAGGGTTTTTTTTTTAATATTTTTTTAATTGTTACCAATCTTATCATAATTTTCTAAAACAATTTTTGTCAAATTGTCCGCGTGACGGAAAGCGCATTAATTTAACGTAAGGACAGGTAAACGTTCAGACACATGAAGTAACAAAGTCGAGATAATCTAACACATAATGTAGCGAGACGCGTGAAACAAGGACTGAAAGACAAAGCTCGTAAAAAAAACTGCAATATTTTCTGAGCGAGAAGCTTCTCTTCTATTTCACATTTTTAACGGGAAAAATAACAGAACAAATAAAAACGCATCATTTTTTTCAGCAGAATATTTTATCTGCGTTACAGAGTTAAATAAGCTGCTGTCGGTTATAACTCGTGTCAGAAGTCATTCTCCTGAAGGTCTTCTTGCCCTCAACAGAAGTTCCCGCTTTCTGCTTCTATTGAAGTTCTGTCCAACTTTCTGCTGCAGGAAGCACGTCGAGACTCCATTGTCTGGGAATCAAAGCCTTCCCAGGCGTCTTGACCACTTCCACGCTTTATTGCGAACCATCTTTGACCAGTGAGTTTAATCACTGGTTTTTGACCACATGACTCGTAACTGGTTTCATTTCAAAACCCGCTTCGGATACTGCACCAGCGAAGAGAGTCGGACACAGAGGTGTAAAGAGTACCGGGAAAACGTACTTGAGTAAAAGTACAGATAACGTATTGTGAAAATACTCTGTTACAAGTTACCAATTGTAAGAATACCTGAGTAAAAAGCACAAACTACTCACACAATTTACTCAAGTAGAATTGTGGCTTCTTATGCGTTGCTTGAGTAAAAATTGTTTTGCCTACTTTCTACTTCTAAGCCTTCAAGTTTCATGCATATATCTACTCCTCACATTTAAAAAATAGCCGCATTACTCATGTTTCAAGAATGCTTGAGTAAAAAGTATTTTACTCCTGCTGAATTTAGGCTCAAAAACGCCAAGAAATGTGAAAAACAAGAAACGCTTTATTTATGAGGTTTTATTTCCTAATGTAGAAACAAAATTTAACCTCAATGTTTCACAACGGCAAAGCAAAAATGTCAGTCGAACTCTAATGTTTGAGGGGTCAAGTAAAATAAAGTAAAAATCCTTACTGTACTCAAGTAGAATTGTGGCTTATACTTTGCTCGAGTAATAATTTTTTCGCCTACTTTCTACTTCTACACCTTCACATTTCATGCCAAGATCTACTCCTTGCATTTAAAAAAATAGTCGCATTACAAGTCACCCATTGCAAGAATACTTGAGTAAAAAGTGTTTTACTCCTACAGAATTTAGCATCAAAACACCAAGAAATGTGAAAGACAAGAAACTCTTTATTCATGAGGTTTTATCTCCTAATGTTGAAATGAAATTTTACGCCTTAATGTTTCACAACGGCAAAACAAAAATGTCAGTCAAACACAAATGGGCAAAAAAGTGCCGAAAATACTTAAGTAATAACGTACTTTTAACGGACTAATAACAGACTTGTCGTGAACAATCACAATGTGACGAGTAAGTGTCCATTCAAATGTACTGATACAGATACTCAGTGCAAGTACAAAGTAGTCGAAAATACTCAAGTAATAACAGACTTTTAACGGGCTAATAACAGACTTGTCGTGAACAATCACAATGTGACGAGTAAGTGTCTATTCAAAATACTGATACAGATACTCAGTGCAAGTACAAAGTAGCCGAAAATACTTAAGTAAAACAACAAAGTACTTTTACTCAAGTAATTTGCATCGGTATGCAAATAACAAGCGATTCTGGAGCTGTGAAGCTTTGATGTGGAACATCTTCATCACCCTGTACGTTTCCCAGTCTGAAATTGGAAGGTGGTTCGGTATCTCAACGAACGATGGCTTTCATCAAAACGTCCTGAAGATTCTTATAATTATCGAACAAAGAGGGGAAAAAAAACGACAATTTGTGCTGATACATGTGGTTGCCCTTAAGATCAGGCCAGTCAGATAGTCCCACTCGTTTCATCAGCGGAGATTTATTAATATCAGAAGTTCTGCGTCTGGATTGTTTAAAGATGTGTCAGGAGTGAAAGAGTGACTCTTATCTGACTCACACTGGCTTTGTTCTCTTCTGACTCAACAAATCTCTTCTCTTGTCAAGTACAAAAAGTACAAATACTTTACTCAAGTAGAGCTTATTCATACTTTGCTGTTGTTTTTAAAAATATGTTTTTATTCCTTCCACTATTGATTTTTTTTCTACTTCGAGTAGTTCAAACCAGTACTTTTACTTGAGTAAAAAGGTTGAGCTGATACTTTTACCTCCACAGAAGTCTTTTTTTAACTCTAGTACCTATACATGTCTACTTAATGATTGTGACCAGAGGTGTAAAGTACTTGAGTAAACTTGGGAATTTGTGTGCATTTTGTAAATATACAATATGTGTACATACACGTAACTTAAATTACTCTACGATCTTATTAATACTTTGCTCGAGTAATACGTTTGCCTACTCGCCTACTTCCTACTTCTACACCGTCAACTTGTATGCCGATCCCAGCACTTTCTACTCATTACATTTTAAAAATAGTTACTTGTGCTTCATTTCGGTTACTTCAGTAGTCGCATTGTCACCGATGTAATGAGGAAAACACATCCCGATAAGTTGCGTTGTATGTTTACGGTAAACTCCATTGATTATTTTTAAAAATATATGTTTTTATTCCCTTCCATATTTTTTTTTTCTACTTCAAGTAGTTATCAAACCAGTACTTTTACTTGAGTAAAAAGGTGGAGCTGATACTTTTACCTCCACAGAAGTCTTTTTAACTCTAGTATCTAAATATGTCTACCTAATGATTGTGAGTACTTGAGTAAACTTCGGAATTTTTGCACATTTTGTAAATATACAATATGAATACGTATGGAAAATTCCATTGATTCTAAAAAAATTTAAAAAGTACGACGAACTCGTAAATGTAAAAAAAAAAGACATAGAAACACTGAGCATAGTATTTGTACTTGTATTAGTACTTGTACTTCATCGATTGCGGGCATTTATTTGGACTGCGTGAATTTAAAAGTTGCAAAACATTTTTAAAAACAGCCTAACCTGGCAAAAACCACTGTGACGTGACTATATTTTAGCCTAATTATTTTTTGTGCAACGTGAATAAATATAACGTCCATTGTAGGCAATGACTGAGAGCTCACTGAGAATCACATCAAAGTCAGCTCGCAATTGTATTTATTATTTTTTGCACATTTGAGTGTGATTGAGACTGTCTTTGTGTTCTTTATTTATTTCATTTGAGCATTTTTGAAACATGTAGGCGTTAGATTCCGTTTCTATATTAGAAAAAGTCTCCATTCCTGGAGTTTTTTTTTCCACAATCCTTCGGGTTTTAGTTTTTTTTAGACTAAATTCCGTATGAGTAAAATACGTACTTTCTTTTAAAATCGGACACTTTGCTACTTTGACTCAAGTCTAGTGGCGACTTTTTACACCTGTTAGAGTAACTTATACAGCACGAATCTGTACTTTTACTCAAGTATTGCTGTCTGCTACTCTTAACACCTAAATGTCTTAAACGTGTCTACTTAATGATTGTGAGTACTTGAGTAAACTTTAATTTACTCAAGTACTCACCATTTTGTTATTTTTGGGAATTTTGTACATTTTGTAAATTAAACAATATGTACATCACCGTCAAATTTGAGGAAACACTTTGTAAGAGTCTATTTAAGACTAAGAGTCTTAACACACAGGTAAGAGTCTATTTAATCTTAATTTTGTGTGTTCTTTATTTATTTCATTTTAGCAATCCTTTTTTAAAAATTTTTTAGACTAAATTCAGTACAAGTAAAATACGTACATTCTTTTAAAATCCGACACTTTGCTACTTTGTCTAGACTCAAGTCTAGTGGCGACTCTTTACATGTAGTAGAGTAACTTACGCAGCACGAATCCGTACTTTTACTCAAGTACGTCTGTCTGCTACTCTTAACACCTCCGTCTAAACTCCATTCGCAATTTGACCCATCGTTGCTCCGTTTCGACTCCTCCGTCGTGTTTTCATCCTCCGCTTTCACCCCGAAACCACTTTAATCTTGCTTTATTGCATTCTAGCTCCAGTCTAATCCCATGCTGGCTTCTGGATGCTGGTGTTATCTGGGAAACGGAGCCGTGGCTGGATATTAAAGCAGCAGCGAGTGTGGAGGCTTGTCTTCCTCAGTCCAACAGACTCGCCATTGACACGGGATTTACACGGGAGAACCCTGGTCCCACAGAGCCGCTCTTTGTTCGGGAAGTGGCTGTTGGTTCTCCCGAGACTCTTAAATCCTGCCGCACCGCCACTGATTCCTGCCTCCCACTGGATCAAATGGTTCGAATTAGCGCTTTCGTTCCCTCGTGTGTCGGAAAATGGGCTGCGTTTTGCATATAAATCTGATAATCCGACCCGATATAAGTAAAACTAAGCGTCGTAATAACTGTTGCTCTGCAATTTGAATCTTCTGATGACGAGTCAGCGGTTCCGGAAGTAAGATGTCTGTGAAAAGAGACTAACAATAAATATTAGCGCTTATTTTGAATTTATTTTTTTTAATTTACAAAGGACATCGTCACTTACATCTTACGTCGTCACTTACATTGTTACTTTGTCGTCACTAAGGTACAAATATCGTCTCTTTTAATGATGTTATTTCACTCTACGATAGGCCAAATGTTGCAGCGACAAGAATGTCAAGCGAGTTTTTTTCTCGATCTTTAGAGTGAATAAACGAGTTCAGACGTATAAATCAGTTTTTTTACTCTTCAAACACGTCTGTAAACAAACACTTCTACATAAGTAGCACGGTTACAGACATCTTACTTCTAAAACCGCTGACTCGTCAAGAGTAACCGATGACAAGTCAGCGTAAGAAAAACGCTGGTAAGAAAAAAAAATACAACATTTGGCCAATCGTCTTAATGCGTCTTGCTTCACGCACGAATGAGACTCTGGCGTCCATTAGCGTCTCAGAATCAGTGACGATTTTTCGCTCGTGTGGCGACAAATTTATTGCAAACTTTTTTTCTTTTTTTCGGTTTTATTGTCGAACTCTCGGCTTGCTCATTTGTTTTAGCTGTTTGTGCTATAATTACACATGTGTTGTGTTTGCTAAACTCTAACAGGCACAATGAAAAAGGACCAAAGGACCAAAAGTGAAATGCCAGTAGTCAGTAGTTTTATTGTTTTTCAGAGTTGTGGGATTTTTAAAAGAAGGAAAACAAAGGCAACATTTTTGGACCAAACAATTTAAATGACACCAAAACACAAACACACACACACACACACACACACACACACACACACACACACAGAGAGAGAGAGAGAGAGAGAGAGAGAGAGAGAGAGAGAGAAAGTTATCAGAGAGAAAGACTAACAATACATAATAGCGCTTATTTTAAATTTATTATTTTACATTTACGAAGGACATTGTCACTTACATCTTACGTCGTCACTTACATTGTTACTTTGTCACCAAGGTACAAATATCGTCTCTTTTAATGAAATTAAAGACAAGGCAAGAATGACAAGCGAGTTTTTTTCTCGATCAAACGTCGAGAAAAAAACGATAAACGTATAGAGTTCAGACGTATAAAACAGTTTTTTTTTACTCTTCAAACACGTCAGTAAACAAAACACAAACACTTTTACATAAGTAGCACGGTAACAGCATCTTACTTCCGGAATCGCTGACTCGTCATCACAAGATTCAAATCGCAGAGTAACAGTTATTACGACGCTTTATCATATTATAAAAGTGTTTTTTTTTTTAAATTAAGATTATCAAAAAAATTATCAGATTATTTTTAAAAAAGATTATCAGAGTCATAACGCAAAACGCAGCTTTACGAAACTACGAAGTTTATCGTAAAGAGAGGCACCACCATTACAATGTTATTGACATTTAATAATTAGTGAATGAATTAAAGTATTAGTATTCATTAATAACACAACAACCATTGATTTCATAGTGACGCAGATTAGCCAATCAAACTCCCCGACGTAGAAATGCGTCGAGGCAGAAGGGAAAAAAAATCGACGCCATCTGACTCGCACCTGTGTAAACTGCGTCTGTGATGATGAACGAGGCTTCGGTTACGAACCCCAGACTTCACACTCCGGACCCCCGTGGTGCCTGACCACGCCCCCCTCCCCACAGCTCCGCCTCCTCTCGCCACACGCCGCTAGCGCAGGATGTTTTGCTAGCGTTTATATGTGCGGAAATATTTTCACTCCTGTGACGAGTAGAGAGAAAGAGAGAAGCTCATCTCCCACGTCACTTCTGATTTACGCCAACACGCTCTTAGGAAAACGCTGGTGACTTTTGAAGGTCGATCCTGCGTGACACACAATATTGTGCGAGTGGAAAAATGTCACCTGCCAAGTTTTGAGGCGAGTAAAATAGAAAGTGTTCACGCTTATTTTTTTGGTTTTCTAAAATAAATAGTAAAAAAATTATAATAAATGACGCAATTGCATCCACACCGAAAAATGCTACATCGAATCTATTAAAATAACTTTTTATAAATAGTAAGTGTATAAAAAACAAAAGTAAATTATGCATGCTCAACATCTCATTAAAATGAATGGAACCTGTAAAAATAGTCTTTACTTTTCATTACAAAATCATATTTGTAAATATTGTTAATAGACTCAATATTTACAAATGTAAATATATATATATAAAACAATATTATATATTATAATATATACACACACACACACACACTGTAGATATTATTTAGTAATTACTTATTACTTAGTAATTGGTAAGTATACTGTAAATAAAATACAATGTATAGATTCTATAAATATGAATATCATCATTTGATTTGTATTACATTGTTAAGATTGTCACTTCCTTTTAGGATTTATCTTAAACTCCCATTGATTTGTTTTTATCGTTGTTCAGTTTGTTTACTATCTTATAATTAGTTTAGTCTTTTCACCCTTGTTTTAACCTGTTATAACCTCATTTGCTCACTAATTAGAGGCTGATGTTCACTCTGGTTTGTTTTGGCGGTTCTACATCAAATTAAAACACTTAAAAAAACAGAATAAATATTCTAATTGTCAAATCACACTAGCTACCTTAAAATATCACAACATCACAAAACAGAAATCATAACTAAAATCTTACGCGACATAAAATGCAATTATATGAAATAATTAGAAAAATATTTACTAGAAATTGAGGTATTCAATTTCTACTAATCGCTTGAATCTATTTAAATACATAGAAATATATGAATTGCTCATATAATTCAATCCTTCTGTCTTCTTTAGGCTTTATATGAAACAGTTTTGAATAATATATACATGCATATGTTAAAAAAAACATTATTAAACATTCCCATACATTTGATATATGTATTTTGAAAATATATATTTAAGAATCAGAATCAGAATCCAATGGTTCATGGATATAGTTTTTTTTCCGTATATGGAACACTTTATTTATTTAAATCACTCGGAATTAATTCAGAAAGACATTATAATATATGTAGTGCGCACGCATACAGGGTTTCACATTAGTTTTTAAAACAAACGCAACATTGTATCATTATTTTCATTAATAAAAATAATACATACATTTTATTTGTAAGAAGTAGTCACAATAATAACCACACATTCCTAAGAACAATTGTGCAAAAACAACACTTTAATCACAGTTTATTGTGTACTAATGTTAACAAACTTGTACACTTGCTGAATACACTTCCTGGTCAAGCAGCTGCCAATCACATTCTCACCAGCCAATCAGAGTAAAGCTTGTGACAGAAGTCCAAACAAGAAAAAAAAAAATGAAATGAATGAAAAAATCTTGGAAAAAAAAATGTTTCAAACGAAAACTGGAAGAGTGCCAGCAAAAATATAAAAAAAAGCAAACATAGATGTGAAGCATTTTTGTTCGTTTTTTAGATGTTTGCGTTTTATTTTATTGGCACTAGTCTGATTCCGTAGTCATATATACACATATATACATATACAGTCACTGTATACATTTGAATCGACTATTCGATTAAACAAATTCGACTATTTCACCGTTGCAAAGAACTGCTACTTCACACATTCTAGAGTCAAACGATCACTGAAAAACACGTTTTTGATCTTTTCTGGAAAAGTAAAATGTGTTGTCATTGGCACCAATCCACATTCTTTCGGGTAAATGCAAATTTCTAACAAACGGATTAGAATGCTTCACATTTACGTTTGTGTTTTAAATTTTTCACTCGCAATCTTCGTTTACGTCAATTTTTTTTTCTTTAGAATTTACAAGCTTCTCGTGGGGGGGGGGGGGGGCTTTTCTCTGATTGGCTGAAATGAAATGAATGAAAAAATCTGAAGCGGAAAAAAAAAAGTTTCAAAATGAATGAAAAAATCTGAAGCGGAAAAAAAAAAGTTTCAAACAAAAACAGGAAGATTGCCAGCAAAAAGATTAAAAAGCAAATGTGAAGCATTTTTTTTCGTTTCTTAGATATGTACGTTATATATATGTCTATACTATTTTTGGCACTTATATATAGATATATGTTTGGCACTCATCTGATTCCACAGTCTACGAACTTAAACTGTATACGTTTTAAATCGCAAGTTTTAAAGTAGCAAAGATTGTTACAAAGTTGCAAACAAAGGACTGCTACTTCCGTCAAACGATCACTGAAAAAAAAACGCTTTTTTTCGGAAATGAAGGCATATTTAAAGGTGTTGATTTTAGCGACGGACAGCATTCGTAAAAGTAGGTAAAAATGTGTTTTTGATGGTTTCTGGAACAGTGAACGGTGTTTCCTTTGACACAAATCCACATTCTGTCGTGTTGGATTTGTTCACATCTCGCTCAAACCAGATCGAACTCACTCCATTTTTCTAACCGGTTGTTTTGAATGGATTTAGAGAGATTTGGAAAATGATTGGAAATGAATAATAATTGTAAAAAAAAATCAAAAAGTCTGGCAAATGGACGTTAACGCCACGGGTTTCACACCGTCCAAGCAAAACACGAACGCGGCCCATGAAAAATATCAGAGCGGAGATGTTCATCACTTCATATTTGCGTTGTCAAGGCATCAAAGGCGTGAAGGAAATGGATCTTGCGTTCCGGCTCCGGCCAGTGATTCTTGGTGGTTTCGCCTTTGCTCTGTTTTCTCCGCGTCTCATTGGTCTGGAGATTACAGTCTGTTTACATGACGGATTAATGGTCATTTAGAAGGAAAGGTTAGAACAATCTGCAGTTTTCCATGTAGAGAACTCAACACTTGATTTGCGAGTAGATTACAGTTAAACTGGTCATTTTTTAGTCATTTGTGCTTCTATTTTTTCAATTTTTTAGTTGAGAGATTCGACTCTAGTTTGTTTAGTTACTATTGAACGTACGTCAAATTAAAAAAAAAAAAAACAAATATAAATAGTATTTGCTAATAGTACAATAGTACTAATATAAATAGTATAAATTATTTTAATATATGAACCATTAGTTTAATTTTACTGCATAGTTTAATTGTCAGTAAAATTTAGTTTTACAAGGCATATAGTCCTCACTTTAGAACAATCCACAAAAACTGTTAATAGCCAAAAATGCTTTATAGCTACCAGAATTAATCGTGAGTTAAACAGGAAAATGTGTTAATTAACACACTGGGTAAATTTAAGACACTGGGTTTAATATAAACACTGTTTGATTAAGATAATGTATACATGATTAACTGATCATTGTGTTTTATAGACAGTGTTGGGTAAGTTATTTGTAAAAAAAAAAAAAAAACTCATTACTTTACAATTTTGTAATGAAATTGCTTTTCTAAATACTGCTTTTCTAAATACTGTCTCTGAAATGTAAATAACAATAATGTGAGCAGAGACTCGGCTGCAGTTCTACCTGTTTGCCACTCTCATAATGGGAGGCGCTGTTGCTGCCTGTCTGTTAAATGGACTAATAGAGCAGATTTTCTGATGATTGGATTATCTATAAGAGGAAACTTATGTACATACGTTGTTGAAAGGGAATATGGGAGTAAGGGAATACATTGTTGTTACACCCTATTTGTCTCAGATTTCATGACATAATGTCAGATGCACTTATACACATTATTATTGTAATTTAAGTTCCACCTGTTGATGCACAAGCCGCAATTAACAAAGGACGCAAACATATGCATTTATTAGGGTGGTGGTCTGTTTTTTAACCTTTTTGAGGAGAAAACATTAAGAAAAAGTATCATTTGAGATTTCATTAAACCTAAAAACTTAATTTGATTCAAAGATGATTTTTGCTATGGCTAAGTAGTAGTTAGTTAATTCCTTTAATAGAAAAAATGTTAAGTTGATCTAAAGTAAAGTGAGTAGGTGTAACAAGTTGACGCTAAAAAATCTACTTTGATCCAATGAGACACTTTTTTTAGTGTAAGTAATTGTAAGAAGAAGAATAAGAAGAAAACCTTTATTTGTCCCAACAATGAGAATTTTTTTCTTCTTTTGCAGCGACAAATGGTAAACAATAAATAAAGATAAGGAATATGAATGAAAAAAAAATTATGTAATTAAGTTACCAAAAATGAACAGTAATCAGTTACATCACTTTTTCACTGAAACAGCATTTTATTCACAGTAATGAGTTACTTTGTTTTTCAGCTTTCGGGAATTACGGAATTACGGAAATCGGAAGAAAAAGCGACAGGTCGAAAGTTTAAAGCGATTTCTCCTTCATCTTCTGCACGGTTTTATGGAAATCGGTGGCATTCGTGTAGCCTGAAGTCACATTGTTACTCACAATGACGGCAAAAAAACATAAACACTATAAAAGGAGAAAAGGAGAAGGAAAACGAGGTGTGTGACAGTAACCTGAGGCGGCGTTGTCGTGTGATCAGACGCCGCTTCATTAGTTGTTGTTGACTTCACATCTGTATTGACTTGTGTCCGTGTCCGTCTTCTTTCCTTCTTGCGTGGATTGTGCTCACCGTTTCCAGATTGGGTTTCCTCTGTTCTCTACTGGACGCTTTGACTCGAGTTGACGTTTCTTTTAAATTATGACAAGATGTGAGGAATGTTAAATCACAGTCTGATAAAGTTAAGGTCAAAAGCATTTTTTTTTTTTTTGACATTTAGCAGGCCAGCATGTTTTGTTTTATTTTTTCCCCATTGTTTCATATTTATTTATTAGCTTTTTTCATACATATATATATATATATATTATATATTATATATAGTACCTATTTATATCTATATATATATGTATAGTATATAATATTTTTTTTTTTTACATTTTTATTTAGTTATTTATTATTTTGTTTTTATTATTATTTATGTTCGCATATTATCTTATTGAAAAGCGAAAATGGCAAACATGCATGCTATTTCTTATGGTATATAATAAATAAATAAAAAAAATTCTTAATAATTTGAAAAAGAATTATAATACAAAATCTTGAAATATTATACATTAAAGATGCGTTACACACATTTCCACTCCCATTTGTCACCCAAAATCAGAGCAATTAAAACTCATCTATCCATCTATCTATCTATCCCAATTTCTACTTATCATTTCATTTTCATTGTATTGGATGCTCTAATAAAAAAAAACAATCAAGTGTTGCCGATTCGAATCCCGGTTTCAACGATTTCACTGCTCCAGGTTTGTGTGTTTTACTTTTTTGTTTTTTGGCTCGGTGAATTCAACACGAACACTCTCTCGTCAATTGCCTGTGACACTTGATGACAAAAGGGAGTTTGGGACGATTTCACGTCACCCTTCGTTTGCTCACGGAGGATTACAGCTGATCGCAATCAATTCCTCCTGAGATGAAAAGAAGAGCGTGATGAGCAGAGGAGAAAGCAAGGGTGGAGCTGAGAGAGCGAGCGAGTGGAGAGAGAGAGAGAGAGAGAGAGAGAGAGAAAGAGGTGTGGGTGGTGAGAGAGTCAGGATGAGACAGAGAGAGAGAGAGAAATAGAGACACAGAGAGAGAGAGAGAGCGACAGAGAGAGAAAGCGACTGAGAGAGTGACAGAGAGAGAGGGTTGGGGGTTGAGAGAGTAAGGAGGAGGGAGAGATAGAAAGAGAGAGAGAAAGATGTGGTGGTTAAGAGAGCAAGAGGAAGTGATAGAAAGACAGAGATAGAGAGATAGAGACAGAAGGGGGGAGAGACAGAGAGAGAGAGGTCGCAGAGTCGCGCTCGAGAGCGCGGCGGTCGCGAAGAGCTGTTTGGGTTGCAGATCGTCAGGAGTTGAAGACGAGAGAGAGGCCTGAGCGCGCGAGCACCCAGCCAGAGGGTGTTGGTTTTGAGAGAGTACAGCAGAAGAGCGAGAACGAGCGAGATGCGAGAGATAGACAGATACCTGGTCCCGCGCGCTAGCCCGCGCTCGAGCGCGCGAGCGAGCCTGCTCTTGATGTGGGGTGTTAGCGAGAGTCAGGACTGAGACAGCGCGAGAGAGAGAGACATAGTGACAACAAGAAAGAGAGAGAGATGTGTGGGGGTTGAGAGAATCAGGATGAGAGAGATAGTCAGATAGAGAGAGAGAGAGAGAGAGACATAGTGACAAAGAGAGAGACAGAGAGAGAGAGAGAGAGAGAGAGAGAGAGAGAGAGATGTGTGGGGGTTGAGAGAGTAAGGAGGAGAGAGAGAGAGAGAGGCAGGACTTCAGCACGGCACGTGGAGGGGAAGTATTTCACAGAGCGCAGGCTCTTCTTCTCTTCAGAGCGGTGGAAGATCTCCAGAAGATCAGCTGGTGCTGGAGGACGACAGGAAGAGCGTCGCCCGTCCTCGAGTTCCTCAGGCTGTAGACACACACCAGCAGACGGAACCTTCTCTAACCTTCCAGAACATTCACCAGACTGAAGCTTCTCTAACCTTCCAGAACATTCACCAGACTGAAACTACTCCAGATCCAGAACATTCACCAGACACAACATTCTCCAGCTTCTCCAGAACATTCACCAGACAGAACCTTCTCCAGCTCCAAACATTCACCAGACTGAAGCTTCTTCAGAACATTCACTCAGCACTGGAACGTAAGGGAGAAGATGAAGACGAGGAGCTTGTGGATCTTCATGATCTGCGTGAGTTTGTGTCTCGTCTCGACAAACCAGGCGACAAAGAGTGTGTATCCTCGCCTGCGCTTATCACACAAAGGTAAGCCGACAGGTGTGTGTGTGTGTGTGTGTGTGTGTGTGCGTGTGTGTGTGTGTGTGTGTGTAGAACATTCAGGTTGTTGCACGTCGAGTGAATTGAGACTTGAGATACTTCAGCTCGTTCTTTACAGGTCAGTTGCTCTACTGTTACAACACCTCACAGCCTTCGATTTGTTTTTTCTTCTCTCGGCTAAAAGAGTTTAGCTCGTTGATTTTGCTACGACGTGTCAATGTGTCGTTTTGTGTTTCCGTATTTTTTGTCACATTTCTTTGATTGGTTTGAAGTCATTTTTGCTCACGTTTTACATCAGATAGATAGATGGATAGAACAAGAGGGAGAATAAGAGATTAAGAGATAAAAAGAAAGAGACAAAAAGAGATTCATAGAGAGACTGGGAGAAATAGAGAGTGAGATATAGAGAAAGATAGATAGATAGATAGATAGATAGATAGATAGATAGATAGATAGATAGATAGATAGATAGATAGATAGAGAGAGAGAGACGTTGATAGTGAGAGAGACAAATAAAGAGAGATAGAGTGAGACAGAGAGAAATAAAGCGAGGGAGAGAAGTGAGAGAACAAGAGGGAGAATAAGAGATAGAGAGAGAGACAAAAAAGAGATATAAAGAGAGACTGAGAGAAATAGAGAATGAGATATAGAGAAGAAGGGAGCGTAGATAGATAGTTTGACACATTGATAGTGAGAGAGACAAATAAAGATAGATAGACAGAGTGAGACAGAGAGAAAGAAAGAGAGGGAGAGAAGTGAGAGAACAAGAGGGAGACTAAGAGATACTGTAGAGATAGAGAGAGAGAGAAAAGAGATATAAAGAGAGACTGAGAGAAATAGAGAATGAGATATAGAGAAAGAAAGAAGGGATCATAGATAGATAGATAGATAGATAGATAGATAGATAGATAGATAGATAGATAGATAGATAGATAGATAGGTTGATAGACAGATTTAATGTCTTTTATCAGACTAGTAGTTCATTAGCCAAACGTCAATCATAATTGCGGTTATGTACAACTCAGTGAATCTGAGTCTGATTAAATATCCCGACAGATCCGACATGAAAACGCCTGCGAACATGCCTGAATCTGAACGTGTTGGCCAGCGAACGGTTATTCTGGCGGTTTAACATGAGCAAAAATGTTAAGCATTTCACACATTGTCAATAGACGGGTGTGAGACATATATGTCATTATATGTAATCATAGAGCGAGAGAGAGAGAGAGAGAGAGAGAGAGAGAGAGAGAGAGAGAGAGTGTGTGTGAGAGAGCGAGAAGTGAGAGAAAAAGAGAAAGAGAACAAGAAAAAAAAGAGAGGGATTGGGCGAGTGAGAAAGGGAGAGAGAGACAGAGAGTGAGAGAAAAAAGAGAAAGAGAACAAGAGAAAAAGAGTGAGTGAGTGAGTGAGAGAGAGACATTGATAGTGAGAGAGACAAATAAAGAGAGATAGACAGAGTGAGAGAACAAGAGGGAGAATAAGAAAAAGAGAGACAGAGAGAAATAAAGAGAGACTGAGAGAGAAAGAGAATGAGACATAGAGGAAGAAAGAAGAAGAGAGAGTCAAGGGCGAGAGACATTGCTAAAGAGAGAGAGAAAAATTTTTTAGATAGAGACTGAAAGAGCGAGAGACTGAGATAGAAAGAAAGAAAGAAAGAAAAGGGGGCAGAAATAGAAGTGAGAGAACTAGAGAAAAAAGTGTGTGTGTGTGTGTGTGTGTGTGTGTGTGTGTGAGAGAGAGAGAGAGAGAGAGAG
>CM051493.1:10417155-10427155 GCA_028031935.1 Paedocypris micromegethes
AGAGAGAGAGAGAGAGAGAGAGTGAGAGAGAGAGAGAGAGAGAGAGTGTCTCAGGGCGAGGGTGTTTATCTACAGTTCTTCTACGCTTCTCTGATCTTCACTGTAAACATGTAGATGAGACTCGAGCATCTAAACACACGAAACCCTTTAAACTTCCGGAAAACTGTCCAACTGTCCAAAAAGGAAACAAAACGACACGTAACTTTACACACGTATAACATATATATATATATATATATATATATATATATATATATATATCATATAACTTACACATCTATGTTGTTACTTCCTCTTCGTTCCTGTCGGGTTCCTCTCAGTGTAATCTCTAGTAACGTCACTAACCATCTGGTTTCTCTCAGTCTCCGTCTTTCATCTGCTGGTTTGCTCGTCTTCCCGGTGAAGATGTTTTTAGCCGATTCTATCGTTACGGAATGACAAACATCTACAGAACCTTCACAATCCTCGCCAGCAGAAACATCTCCGACTCTCGGCGCTCGAGGAGATGACGCACTCGCGCAATTCCAGTAGAAATACGTCCTTGTGATTTTACCACTTCAATCCTCGTCTTTGTTATTTTGAGGTGAAAAAAATGAGGAAAACGATTGATGATTTGAAGTCGAATCCTGAGCGAAAAAGGTTTTTACAGTCGTTTTTACCGCATTAAAAAAAATAAAATGTTGCAGGAATTGAATTGAAAATGCCTTTATTTGATCACTCTCTATATTTAACGCCTGTTTAGGTTGTTTATTTTTAATTATTTCATATTATTTATATTTTATATAATAGTTTTTTTTAGATATTTTAGCCTAATTATTAAGAGGAATGTATAATTACTAGTAATAGATTACTCATTACTTGTTTGTAAAAAGTAATCCGTTACTTTACAATACTACCGTGTCAGAATTGCGATATGTTACATTACTTCTAAGTTACTTTTACCGCAATGACTACAAAAGTTGAAATGAACATCCTAAAATAACAAATCGTACCTTTTACTTGTATTTTATTTTATTTTTATTTTTATTGTGTAGCCTAATGACTGTGGCTTGTCCGAGCTACCGATAACAATATACGTAGTTTATAATTGGCAAAGTGGTAAAAGCACAATAGACAAACAGTAAAGACATTTGAAAAAGTTTGATGTAACTCAAGCGTTAATCAAGTAGCGAGTAATTCCTGAAAATACAGTTTACTGCGTTAAGCTGATATATTATTGTAATACTTTGCCTTTGTAAAGCTTTACTTCCAAAGCTGTCTATCATACGCTGCCAAAAATGCACGTGAATAATTGAGAAAATAAAAAACAAAATGAGTAAAAAAAAAGAAAGACGTAAAACGAGTAAAATTATCTGCCAATGGGTGAGAAAATGTTACTTGGTAAAACAGATTAAAACAAGACGAAGATCTTGTTACACGGTAGATTTGTTTCTGCGTCTCAGTTCTTGTTCTCATTGGCTTTGCTATAAAAAGTAGCTAGTTACTTAAATTGAGAAACATTGTGTTCTTAAAATAAGAAGATTTCACTTGACGTTTTGTGTTTCACGAAGTTCTGTGTTAAAACATAATGTCTAATTTGAGAAATGTCTCTTTTTTATTGTTATCTAATATTACAAGGCCTATTTTCTTGAAACAAGCAAATTAATTTTTTACTCTTCATTTGAAGCTAGTTAATTTATCTTGTCGGGGAAAAAAACAGTAGACACATTGATGGTAAGACGGTTATTTACATTATTTAAACATATATTGTCATCTTTTAACATACATCGCTTCAATGTATCCTTGTTATAGTGTAACAGTTAATGTAAAAATGTTCATGCTTCATTTTAAAGTTTAAAATAGAGTTTAAAAAAAAACTTAAGCAACACATGCAAGCTTCTCATTGGCTCTCCCAAAAAATATTGACTATCCAATTACTGGGCAAAGTCACGCCCAATTAAAATAAAAATAAAATGTGTAACACCCAATTATAAAAATCCGGTTTGATCAACGATTTGATAAATCGTCCCATGTCAACTCATATTTATAACATTTCTTTAACACAAAATTCACATGTATGTATGGTTACATAAAAAAAAACAATATATTTGAAGTAAAGATGAAATATTTTTGCACATTTTTTCGAATAAACTAACAAAATAAACTAAATTTCTGTTATTTAAAGTATATAAACTGTGTGCATGTAGCACTTTTTACAGTGTAGTAAGTGTCTACTACAATGCTAAACTTTACTAAACTTACTAAACTATGTGAGTTGAATCAAAATGTCTTAAAAAGTTGACTCAAAGCCCAGAACAGTAACCGTGTATCAGTCCTTCAGTGTTTTTGAACCGCTTCTCCAACACTCCACTCAGTGAAGTTCCTCACACGCAGGAGTCAGCGGCGTGGAATTATA
The DNA here is from genome assembly GCA_028031935.1 of Paedocypris micromegethes. NCBI lineage: Eukaryota > Metazoa > Chordata > Actinopteri > Cypriniformes > Paedocypris > Paedocypris micromegethes. The sequence goes on from CM051493.1 coordinate 10,419,551, forward strand.
ATACTCAGAGGTGCGAGGGCAGCAGGTTGAGCTCATGATCTCCGCGATCTGTATATTTACACCAGGCTGAATTCGCTTTAAATCGACTCCAAACACGTTCTGAAAACACTCCGCGCTGGTTGGAGAGCGTCTGCGGGGTGATGTCACGCTGTGAGGACGGAGTTTGGGTTTCCAGTCGTACCTCGAGTAAATAAACCGTCAGCACCAGACGAGTCTCTGGGGCCTTCAGCGCTTGTTCCTGCTACTTATAGAGTGTCGGTGTCTTATCCGCAATCTGTGTCTGTGTCTCTGGGATCTCCTCGAGCCTTCATCACCTCGCCTCTCATCAGCTTCACTCACCCAGTATAAACACAGAGCATCACCACCGAGAGTGTGAGAGCGACGCCTTTCAGTGTTTGACGGTTTCCCTCAGAGACAAATGTTGCAATGTTCTGTCTACCTTGGTGGAATGTCTATTGCCAGAATTATCTATCTGTCTGCCCATCTATCTATCTGTCTATCTATCCATCTGCCTATCTCTCTATCTATCTATCTATCTATCTATCTGTCTGTCTGTCTGTCTGTCTGTCTGTCTGTCTGCCTATCTATCCATCTGCCTATCTATCTATCTATCTATCTATCTATCTATCTATCTATCTATCTATCTATCTATCTATCTATCTATCTATCTATCTATCTATCTATCTATCTATCTGTCTATCCATCTGCCTATCTCTCTCTCTATCCATCTATCCATCTATCCATCTATCTATCTATCTATCTATCTATCTATCTATCTATCTATCTATCTATCTATCTATCTATCTATCTATCTATCTATCTATCTATCTATATGTCTGTCTGTCTATCCATCCATCCATCCATCCATCCATCTATCCATCTATCTATCTTTCTATCCCTTTATCCATCCATCTATCTGTCCATCTACTCGTCACCTGTCCATCTACTCGTCTATCCATCTATTCATCTGCCTAGATGTCTATCTATCTACCTATCTATCTATCTTTCTCTCTGTCTGTCTGTCTGTCGAAGGAGTGAAGGAAAAACAAGAGAGAACAGGCGAGAAAAACAGAATGAAAGACAGATCTACCTCTCAATATGTACATTCATCTATCTTACCATCTGTCCCTCTATCCATCTCTCCTCTCTCCATCTGTCCATCCATACATCTGTCCATTTGTCTGTCTGTCTATCCAACTATCTACCCACCTGTCTTTCTGTCTGTCTATCTCCCTGTCCAACTCTCTCTCTCTCATCATCTTCTATCGATCCATCCCACTGTCCATCCCTTCATCCACCCACCTATCCATTCATTTCTTCAGTTTTTCACTTCTATTTTCCCGGTTAAGGTCGCGTGTAGAGACACGTGTAGGATCAACACTTTTTTGAAAACGTCTTTCACAAAAAGCCGCTTTCATCAGCCCGACACTTTCCTCGACTATCAAACGTTGCTCTAGGGAAACTTTTTTGAAAAACAGTTTGAGAAATCCAAAGCAGAAGACCACGTGATGCTTCCGACTCTTGTTTAAGAGATTGTGGACGCTCTTCCGAAGCAAACCTCGTGATCGCAGAGCGGCTGGTCCTTGCGTAATCATTGAGGATCTGGCTTTGAGTTTTCTTCTTCACGCAATCCATCTACCACCTCTTCTTTTCCAAACGGGTCGTCATGGAAACCTCTAGTTTTCCGAGTCAGAACGGAACAGATGTCATTTACCGAACATCGACTCCGCGATCGATCTCGACAATCTGTTTATCCATCTCTCCTTCCTGTCCATCTATCTATCTATCTACCTACCTGTTTGTCCATCTATCTCTCTGTCCAACTCTCTCTCATCATATTCTATCGATCCATCCCACTGTCCATCCATTCATCCACCCATCTATCCATTCATTTGTTCAGTTTTATTTTCCCGGTTATGATCGCGTGTAGAGACAGCTCAAGATTTACACAAGCCAAGGTGGAATGTCTATTGCCAGATTTACCTGTCTGTCTGTCTATCTATCTATCCATCTATCCATCCATCTTTCTATCTATCTGTCTATTTATCCATGCATCTATCTGTCACCTGTCCGTCTATTCGTCTTTCCATCCTGCCTAGCTGTCTATCTATCCATCCATCAAGATTTACACAAGCCAGTCGACGTCATCAGTGACGGATGGCGAGAAGGTGTTTGCGAGAAACGCTGCGGTTTTCCCTCATCGCCCTGGAGAACTTCCCAATCAGTCGAGAAGATTCATATGCTTCATATTCCCAAAGACACTCCAGGCCTTCGATTATCAGGTTTGCGATCCCAAGTTCCTTCACCGGGGAACGAAACTGTTGTGGTTTCGAATTGCTGGGCGAATCGTCTTACGGCTCTAAGTGAATTACGAGTGACATCACGATGATCTGCTTCCTGATTGTATTGTAATTTAAGGTGAATTTAGTGTCGCCCTTCACATTCCTGGTTGGGCGAAGTGTTGGAATTTTAGGCTAACGAGGCTAACGAGACTCTTGCTAATGACCACGTCTGCTCCTGCGTGTCTAACTCTTCATGTTTGAGGGTTTGATGGTTAGCGAGGAGGAGTTCTGGGGTTTCTGAGGCGAACGGGAGGAAATTACAGGGAATAAAAGGGTGGAAATTCCCCCGTTTGTTTTTCAAAGCCTTCCAGCGAAAAACCCTTTGCACGTCTCCGAGCTGAGGGATTAAAACCGACGAATCGGGCAAATGCCGTCGTTCAAGTGAGATGTGTTTTGCTGTGTATGAATCAGTGATAAATTTCCAGTTTTTATGTTTTTTAAACTGGCTTGTTATTTTCTGAACGATAAATAAGCAGAAACAAGCAAAAATAAGCAGGCTATTATGAGACATTTTTGGGATTCTTAGGTATAATTATTATATATAATTTATATTTACCGTATTTAAAAATGTTCTATATAATTATTAATAAAAAGTTGTAATAAAATGTTTTTCAAAATTGTGATTTTTTACACTGTTATTTGTTCATTTTTACTACCTGTTTTGGTTTGTTATTTTCTGAACAATTAATGTTAAGCAGGCAAGCAAAAAAAAAAACAAGGCTATTATCAGACATTTTTTTGATTATATTCTCCGTTTATTTACAAACACAAACAAAATATTACAAGTTAGATATAAATATTATATATCATTTATTTTAGTGTTTTATTAGTCCATATAATTATTAATATAATTTAATATTACTTAATAACAAATTTGTTTGTTTTGACAGTGTTGTTTGTTTATTTTTACTGTCTTTTACGTATAATTTGCTCATTTATTCATTGTTTTTGTTCACCTGCTCCACTCATTATCTTCATAATTATGTAGTTTCATTAAGTAAATCCTGTATTTTAATTAATGAATGAATTAAGTTTGGCTCTCGGGTGGTTTGCTTCTCTGTCTGATGTTTTACTTATTATAAATATAAATTTGACTTTTAATCCCATAATTCAGACTATTTTGCATTAGTGAGTCAGAATTGCGACTGCATTTCTTAAATGAAAACCTTTTTTCTAATTAACAAAAAATAATAGTGAAGTAGTGAGCACTAACATTAACACAAATCATGATTTACCTGTCATTTATTGTCAAAAAAGACTTATTCTTTGTCAAAAAAAAAACAATTATTTGGTATTGACAATATTTACATATTTTAAATTAACATCAATATTTATTTTACTTTATTTTTTAAAATGTGAAAAAATGAACAATATTTAAACATATAATATTCTCGATATTTGTCCCTTCCTTCATTGGACAGAAATCACTCTCTCTCTCTCTCTCTCTCTTTTTTCTTCTGAACTCTCTCTCTCCACCCATCCATCCATCCATCCGTCAGAATGACTGGCACGAGCCTCTCAGCATCAGGAGCGTTTCCTGTGGCATCGACACCTCGTGAGCTCATAATTGATGTTGAAACCTCCCGTAGCCTGATGGTTCTGTCCCTCTCACTTATCTTGATTGACAGGTCAAAAGCTCCCTTAGAAATCGGAAGCATGTGTCTTTTTTTTTTTTTTCGTTTTTTTTTTTCCCGCCCGAGTTTGAAAGTTCCGACGTTGTGAGTTTCTTGTAGGTATCTGATAGTTCTCACACAGGTTGTTTATGGAACCTGCTTTTATCTTTCTCTTTAGCCATGTCTTATCTCATATCTTCCTTTTGTGCTGAGGGACTCATCTTAACACCAAATCTCTCTCTCGCTTTAATCTCACACTCTGGATTGGCCGGCTGTGAAGCGCAGACTAAACATTTATTCGAATCGTGCCCGGTAAAGAGCCATTGTTTTATCACTGAGATAATGCCACATTTATCATAATAGACTTCACTTCTGTCGGATTTCTCCATTCCAGAATTTAAGTCTAGATAATTGTCCACAGATGTGTGAGAGAGTTAATGTGTGTGTGATGGTTTGTGATTGGTCGACCACCAATCCAGGAGGTGTGGCCTGTCTTGAAATGGATCAGTTGTTTACACATCTTTTATAGATTAATATTTTAATTTATTTTTTTTTAAGTTCATTTAAAAAAAAAGTAATTAAATGTTTATATAAATAATAATAAAAATAATTATGATGATGAAGACAATAACAGTAATAATAATGATAATATAACTTCTTATACATCTATTTTATAGATTTTTGAATTCTAAATATTTGTATATAAATATAAATGTATAATATTTTAATATTTGATCAATTTAAAGTACAGTATGTATTGTTAATGTGTGTATCCTGATCTGTGATTGGTCGACCACCAATCCAGGGGGTGTGGCCCGTTTTTATTCCCAAAGTTGCTGACACTGGCTTCCGGAAAAGGATCCATAGTTTACTAAACACTTTTTATAGATTATATAAATTGAGTAGATTTTTTTTTTATTTTAAAAATAATTAAATATTTATATAAACAACAATAATATGAATATAAATAATTTCACAAATTATCATACAAATATTTTATTGGAAATTTTTGAATGTTTTTATATGTTTAAAATACTTTTTTTTTTTTTAATATGTTTACTTTTGAAATGTGTAAAATAGTTTTAAGCTACAGTATGTGATGTAACAACCGAACGCTCACAAATACCACCGGTCATAAGTTGACCGCGCACACACACACACACACACACACACACACACGTACGTACTGTGTGTATCTGCGTACAGTAGTTACACTCTTATCTAAGCAGAGGTTTCCAGAGTAAATACCGTGATTATGTAAAACACCGTCTCTTCTGCTCTGCTGTTTGCCCCGGGCTGAAGTTGCTAATGAAGCGAGTCAGTGTGAATCTGAAGTTCCTCACAGAAGAAGCTTTGTTGGAGTCCTCGGCCTCGTCTCATCCTGAAGGCCAAAGCCACACGTGGACTCCACAGTTCAGAGATAACGTCGAGTGTCAGCTTTACAAATACCGTTTTTACACAAATAAAAGTACGCCGATTTTACACTCTGAAAAACTTGGGTGGTGCTTATATGCGCATATTTCAAAAATGCATGTAAGATAAAGCGCTTCTTTTACACATTTCAAGTCTGGAGCGAAAAAACGGAAATACGTCGACTTCGAATAACGGAGGATGAGCAGTTGCTACACGCGACATTGAAGTGTTTGTACTTACCAAGCACTAATCCTTAATTAGAATGACAAACCAAAAATACTACTTTCCTTACTAAAACGAATTAAAAATAAATGACAGATAACTCAGACTAGTGACAAACATGACTCTACCAGGAAACACGGAAAACTAAAATTTTGACGCCTCTTACAACGCAAAATATCAATAGCAAAAGGAAACGCATAAACTTACAATTTATTATCTATTATGCAAGTAAAACGGCATCGAAGTGAATTATATATGAACAACAAGACAAATCTATCAAGTTGTTTCATAAAATGCTTCGGCAATTTCAAGTTTAGTAGATTAGATTAGATTTTGTTCAAAATCAGATTTAGATTTCTAGTCGGAAATGTTTGTGGAAAGTCAGAACATCAAGATGAGTATTTGTTCTATTTGTGTGTGTGTGAATAATTAGGTTAATAATTCATAATTAGGGCGGGGCTTGCTTATATTTGCGTAAATACGGCATAACTTCACCGTCTAATTCTGTTACGAATTTACGTTGGAGTTAATCAAAATTCTCGATGTTTTAAATGTGACTTTCTGGTGTTTTAGTGGAGATCCGGAGGAGAGATACGGCTTGTGTATTCCCACTGCGAGAAGAAAAGAGAGACGTCTTTCAACCAGGCCTTTGCTTTTTTAGCTAAGTGAAGCCCTTTGGAGGTTTTAATATATATTTATGACTTTAGAATGTGCAATCATTAGAAGATCCCTGAGATCACAGAGGATTAAGTCAAGCCCAGAGGTGCAGACTGTCTGGGATCAGGCGCGGATCATATTCCCAAGTACAGGATTAGCCTTCCAATAATTACCAGGGTTCGCAGGTTAACACGACCAGCATGCGGCCAGTTCTTCGCTCTTCTCCTCCGCTTTCGGTTTTCTGTTTTGGAGAATCAAGATGTTTGGAAGGTTCAAGTAGCTTTGTGACTCAAGTTCTTTGGTTTACTGGACCAATGGCAATGAAGGTTTATTGGGAGGCTTGAGATGTTTGTGGACTGAGTTATTTGGGTGATTTGTGTTGTTCTGGACAATTTCTGGGTTGACTCAAGTTTGTCCACTCTTGGTTTTGGAGAATCAAGATGTTTGGAAGGTTCGAGGAGCTTTGTGACTCAAGTTCTTTGGTAGACTCAACCAATGGCAATGAAGGTTTATTGTGAGGCTTGAGATCTTTGTGGATTGAGTTATTTGAGTGATTTGTTCTGGACCTTTTTTGGGATGATTCTTGGTTTTGGAGAATCAAGATGTTTGGAAGGTTCAACTAGCTTTGTGACTCGAGTTCTCACTCCTGCCCCCCCCCCCCCCTCCTCCAGTGATTTATGCGAGGTTGCCCCTCTAGGAGGTTTTTAACGTGACCTTTCCTGTTGGATATAAATACGAGAAAAAACGGGAAGCTCTTTTCCTTCCTCGGATGAAAGCGCGTCTACTATCTCTCGGCGAAGGGAGTCGACGTCCCCGTCCGCAATCAGCCCATCATCTCTCCTCCGATCTGGAATCTTCCGCCTTTCCTCCTCTTTAGGGAGACTGGGCTCGAGTCTTTACCCCGTGTGAGGCTCGTGAGGAAATGAGTCTTTAGTTTGGCTCACGGGCAAAAAACGTGGAGCTCGGAGTCGGATTAGACGGGGTGGTTTCTCTTTCAGCAAACAGGTTTTTCTCTTTTATGGGGCTGGAGGGTTTAAGAGCGGGATTGACGGGGACGGCGTTAAGTCAACGCAACTTAAACGTTAATGGCATGGGATTTTCTACCAGACACGTGAAATAATACGCCAGTTGCTGTTGGAGAATGTTAAACTTGAGCGTATTAAACGTGTTATAGTCAAAGAGTTTATCCGTGTGAAGAAAGGCATTAGCGTGTTGATGGTGGTTTAGCTGAATTTGCTACAACTTTGCTCGCTGGTTGTGTAAACTACTAGGACTCTACTTTAGATCTTTTGCTACAATGTAAAAGAAGGGTTTTTTTATATCCAGCTTTGTTATCCGTATACCGTTGAAGACTTCAC
>CM051493.1:10444640-10472914 GCA_028031935.1 Paedocypris micromegethes
TCTCTCTCTCTCTCTCTCTCTCTCTCTCTCTCTCTCTCTTTCTCTCTGTCTCTCTCTCTCTCTCTCTCTCTGACTCTCACACAATCCCTCACCATCTCTCTCACTCCATCTCTCTCGTTGGTTCTCCAGCACCGTTTTTCTTCACTCTGAATGGCAGGTTCTTCAGAAACTGAATCTGAGTCTGATTCTGATTCTTTTAGCACAAGCGTCTACCAAGCGCTTTAACGTTCCGTGTAGGAGCCACATCCGTCCGCTGCCGATTATCACTCCGGACGAATCTGGAATTGCTTTTCTGCGTGAAACAGATGCTGATGCTCTTTCATACGCGATAAACGCACAACGCGCACAACGAAGAAGAATAATGTAGGTTTTTAATGTAGGTTATTAAATAAAGCAAATAATTTTCATATTCACAGTAAGGTAGAGACTTCCTATTAATAAAATATATAACGACAAAAAGTAACATTGAATAGTTTGATTCAAACGTAGCAGACAAACGTAGCGTCTTGAGATTTTGCTTGAGACGCAGCCCCTGTAAAAGTCTTCCGTGTCAACGTTTCCATTTTATTATTATTTTTTTTTAAAGGTTTTTTAAAAATTAATGCCAGCACTGTAACTGTACGTATCTATAGCTCATCTCTACCTTGAGACATCGTGCCATTTGTTTAATTCAATTGACTGTTGGTTAAATTAACTAAATTGTCCAGCTCCGTTTGACCGTTTCAACCATTTCTCATAGTTTTATCCATCTACAAAGTACAAATCAAAAATTGTAAAAAGCATGATATTTACAATACGCATGTTTAAGTCCACGGCTTGAGCTATGTGAGTTTAATGTGAGTTAATAATCTTCAAATAATTGATTTGAACTGGTCTACAATTGGTCAACAAATCACAGATTAGTTATGTAAATAAGCAAAACTAATTATGCAAATGTGATGTGGACTTAAACCACTATAATAATACAAATATGGAACTGTAAACTAAATGCAAATTGGCGGTCATGTGTGAACAGACAAATGCCGGTCAAATTTCATTCCGGCTATTTGAACGTTCCCGGTAAATTGCTGGCAAACCTAAAAAAACTCAAAAAATTGCTGTCGCCAGTTAATGATGTCAACAAAAATACTGGTATTTGGAAAACGCTGTGTGAATGGTGTTTTACCGGTCAAATGCCGGAATGGCAGCGCTAAAGTCGTTCCGGTAAATCAACAATTTTGCCGGCAATTCACCGGCATTGATGTGTGAAATGGGCGATGTACAGTAAATACTGCTGTTTAATTATTTCATAATTATGTTATTATTTTTACCTCACATTTTCAGTTTTCGCAGACGTAAACTAATTCAGACCTTGACTTTTCCGTGCGTGTTTTGTGGCGCACGATAAGAGGTGAACTTCACGAAAATCAGTAAGCGGTGAATCTATTTCAAGTCTATGCGAAGTTGCCCGGCATAATAACAAGCTTTAAACAAGAGCTCGAGGGAAATGTCAAGTGTCTGTTCCGAAGCGAACAGCAGATTCCATTCCACACACGGCCGGGAAGGTTCAGTCCCTTTATCTCACTACAACCTTTCAGTCGTGATCCTAACGCATTCTATCTTTCTCAAAAGGATCCTGAGACCGAAATCAGAAGAGCGAATGTTTAGAGATGTAATCAAGTTCAAGTTTATTTATATAGCTCTTTTCTTAGATCGAGACTTAGATCGTGTTCAAAAATTAGGGTAAAAATAGAGACTAATAGTTAAAAGAAAAACATACTTAAGAAAAGTAACGAAATCCATTTACTCAAGTAGTTTACACCTCTGTGGAAGACATGGCCTGTGTAAGAGAGTGAGAGTGAGAATGTCCTGCTCTGTGATTGGTTGAACCCTCATTGACCCACAACAAAGAGTGAGTGAGTGAGTGAGTGAGTTAGAGAAAGAGAAAGTCGAGATACTTTAGATATTAAGAGAGAGAGAGACAGAGAGAGAGAGAGACAGAGAGAAAGAGAAAGAGAAAGAGAGAGAGATAGACAGTGAAAGAGAGAGACAGACACAGAGAGAGAGAGAGAGAGGGAGAGAGAGAGACAGACACAGAGAGAGAGAGAGAGAGAGAGAGAGAGAGAGAGAGAGAGAGAGAGAGAGAGAGAGAGAGAGAGAGAGAGAGAAAGGGAGAGAGAGAGACAGAGAATGAGAGAGAGAGAGAGAGAATTAGAGAGTATGAGATAGAGAGACATATTGACAGAGAGAGAGGAAGAGGAACAGAGAGATTGAGTGAGAGAATGAGAGAAAGATATTTCGAGAAAGAGAGAAACTGAAAAAAGAAAGAGAGTGAGAAAAAAACAAGATTTATTGTAGATATTGAGAGAGAGAGAGAAATTGAGAGAGAGACAGATTGACAGAGAGAGATTGAGTGAGCGAGTGAGTGATGAAAGAGGGTGAGAGAGAAAGAGAGAGAATGAGGGAAAAATATTTAGAAGAAGAGAGAAGCTGAAAAAATAGAGAATAAAACAGGATATATTGTAGATATAGAGAGAGAGAAAGAGAGAGAGAGTGTGAGAACGAGATAGAGACAGAGAGAGAGAGATTGAGTGAGCGAGTGAGTGATGAAAGAGGGTGAGAGAGAAAGACTGAGAAAAATATATTTAGAGAAAGAGAGAGAAACTGAAAAAATAGAGAATAAAACAGGATATATTGTGTAATTACCAAACACGTTTACAATTTTCTGAAGTTGTGTAGCATTAGTTCAACCACTCTCTGTGCCGTATCTTCTCCTAGAGCCCAAGTTTGTGGGTTCAGCAGTTATCCCGGACAACGACGATCCAGACGATGACAAGATCTACTACTTCTTCACTGAACGAGTGGCGAGCACGGAGGACGACAACAAGGCTGTGTACACCCGAGTAGCCCGAGTGTGTGCGGTACGAGCGTGATGTCATCACCACCTCATTACCATGTCATTGCCATGTCACAAAGCCTGAGGGAACTGTTGAGGCTCGAGTTGAGTCCGAAACGTGGACGACTTGCAAATTTGTGATCATGAAATCGACTTTTATTGAAAAGCTTTTCTCGAGACTCAAACAACGACTTTTTTTTTGTCCTAGCGCAATACTAGAGGAATAATAGAGATGTTCATCAGACATTAATGTCTCGTCATTTACTTTACGACCGAAAACATGTTCAAATTAATCTGACAAAAAAATGTGCACATTCAGCATTTCTATTGCTAAGCACAATTTTTTTAATTGATTTAGTTCTTCACCAAAGCACTTTCTTTCTGTCACAATCAAAGTTCTTTGGCGCCACCTTTTGTCAGGGAGGAAACTTTATCGGCCGATTATCAGCAATAATTGCTTGTATATGAACGCAAGGAAATGACAAAAATAGTGTCGTTTACACATGGTGTTCTACCAGGTATAGAAATCGTACATATACGTATATAGAATCTTGTAATATTGAATATTGAAGTGTAAAATGTGAATTAATGTAAACTCAACACTAAATAAACACTTGTTTAAATACTGTAATATACCGTTTTGACTAAAGACAACAATGGGTAAGTCGGTCATAATGATTAAAAAAGAAATAAGTGATTTATTTTGAGGAAAAGAGAATCAACAGATATGTATTTGTATATTTGTGTGGCAAAAGTATGGCACTGATAATGAGTCTAGCTGAAAAGACTGATCACACATTATTATCTAAAGGAACAAAAGTCTGACATATGGTCTGTGCGCATCAGTCGTCTGAGAGACTGTGAATAATTGCATTGCACTCGATTCTTCTATAAGTGCGCCGTGATTTCAGCTTTGCAAAAAACTGTACAAATAATACTGAATGGTTTTAAAGTGAAACTCAAAAACCGGAAAAACCGGCAAAAAGCGTGAGAAGTGCGATTAATGGCGTTAATAAAATTTGACGCTATTAAACAAATGTAATTAATCATCTGAGTTAACGCGTTAACTTTGACAGCACTAATATATGTATGAATATGTATATGCTTCTTTATTTAAAAATAAAAAAATAATAATAATAATTAATTTTATTTTGTGTGAGCACAAGTCTGATGTCTTTGCGCTCTTCTCCGGCAGAACGACCGGGGCGGCCACAGGATGTTGGTGAACAGATGGAGCTCCTTCCTGAAGACTCGTCTGATCTGCTCGGTGGCTGGACACAACGCCCTCCACACACACTTCCACCAGCTGGGTAATACTTTCCCTTCACAGCACCTTTCCGAAAGGCCACGTTTGCTCTGATGCGTGTGTGTGATTTATTAGGCGGCGACTGACAGGGGTGTGAGGTACTTGAGTAAATGTACTTGGTTACTTTACTTAAGTATGTTTTTCGCTACTTTGTACTTGCACCGAGTATAAAAAATATGAGCAACTTTTACTCTCTACTCCCTGCATTTGTGATTGAGTAGCAGTACTTTTCACTCCACTACATTTGAACGAACACTTATCGTTACTCGTTACATTGTGATTGTGCGGTTAATTTCTTGGGCGGACAAGGTGAATATCGCCATCTTTAGGCTGCTGAAGGTAATGGAGGCTATTTGTGAATTAGAAACCACATGAACGCAAATTAGTGGCGTAAAAATGTGATTTACAAATGTTATTATATAATATATAACTTTATATAATACATATAATATATAATTTACTAATCAGATTAATCATTTTGTTTTATATCTACTTGCAAATTTAAGTAATTGAGACTGACTTTTTGTTCTTTTTATCTACTTTGTTCTACCAGTTTTCAAACATTGAGGTTAAATTCTGTTTCTGTCTTGAAAAACAATACTTTGTTTTCACATTTCTTTTTTTGGGCCTATATTGAGCACGAATAAAAACACTTCTTAATACTTAAGTTCTTTTCCAATGGGATACTTTGCTACTTTGACTCAAGTCTTTTTGTAATGGGTGACTTGTTACTTGTAGTAATTTTTACAGTAAGTATCTGTACTTTTACTCAAGTATGGCTGTCCGCTACTCATTACACCCCTGGCGACTGATGCGTACAGACGGGTCATGTGACCAAAATAGCCAGCGGATCCGAGCAGAAGAGCGGCGCTTTATGTCCATGAGTCGTTACTTCTGCCTCGCGGATTCTATTCATCACGCGCCTCGGAGCAAAGAAGTGCTGATGGATTCACTTTTTGCTTTTTGCGTTTTTTTTTCTTTTTTTCTTCTAGTCTTCCTTCTACCCATCTGCCTGTTCTCTCGCAATTGCAATCCATCTTCACGCGTTTGGCGTGTTTCACATCCATTATGATTTAAGAAAAGAAACAAAAACGAAACGGAACAGCTGTGCTTCTAATCGCAACTCGGAAATTGGCAATTTTTTTTTTTTCTGCAAGATTTGCGCACATATTTCATTTTGTTCGAGCTGGTAATTACTCGACTGATGTTTGGAAGAGCAAAACGAAATGTGCGTTTTAATCCACTTTTATTCCCAAAAAAACAGACCTTGGAGATAATTAAGACTGAATGTTCTGAATTATAAGACCGACCCTGAAAAATAAAAGATGCAGCGAAGACCTGATGTCAGTTTCAGACAATCTGAAAATATGTTTGGACATTTGACATATGTATTTGTGTTTTTATATACATTTATACTTGTGTTATTATTATGTATTTATTTATATTTAGTTTTTATTAAAAATTAAAAGATTAAAAAACTTGATTCATAACCAAGTAATTATAAAAGTATTATTATTGTTGTTGTTATTTATTCTTTATTGTTAATGTTATTGCTGTTAATGAAAATCTATTTAACTATATGGTAACTGAATCCACAATTGATGTACGTATTATGTTATTATACTCACATATATTATACTCATATATACTTATATAGTAGATTTAGGGAAAACTTCAGAGCTAGATTAAGTTAGTAAGACTGAGGAGACTGGCAAACGAGTCGCTTTTTTCTAGGTTTATTTTTTTCTGGGTCTATTTTTATTTTGTTCATCTAGCCATTGTTGCCTTTTTGCTTGCTCACTAGATAGTGATTACCGTATTTTCTGGACTATAAGCCGCTACTTTTTTCACAGGTTTTGAACCATGCGGCTTATACAAAGGTGCGGCTATTCTGCAGATTTTTTGATAATGTAGATAAAAACAGTAGATAGCGTTTATTTTCTCCTTTTTTCTATCTCGTTTTAATCAGCAAAGTTGCTGCCGTGTTAAAATGCAGGTTAGGAAAGGATCTGTTTAGTTACATACATGTACATTTGCAATTCAAAATGGTTCATAGAGCGGATGCGGCTTTTATACAGGTGCGGCTTATAGTCCAGAAAATACGGTAATCAACCTAAAGGACATATATTAGCCCACTGTTTGTCTCCTTGCACTGGATACCAGTTGCTGCTCAGCTCCAAACTGGAAAGTGGTTTCCTAATTAAATGAACGTAAAATGTGACTTAAATGTGACTTTTTTCTTTCCTTTCCTGTTTGTGTGATTGTAGAGGACGTGTTTGTGTTGCACGGGAAAGACAAGAGCAACCCCGAGATCTTCGGCCTGTTCAGCACCACCAGGTGAGACAAACCTGAGAAAAAACATTTGAATTTGAATTTGATTGACAAAATTTGAATTTGATTTTCACTGACAAAATTTGAATTTGATTTTGAGTGATAAAATTTAAATTTGAATTTGATTTTGATTGACAAAATTTGAATTTGATTTTGATTGACAAAATTTGAATTTGATTACATTTGCTCTTCATCACCTGGCCGTCCGTCTCTTCTTCTTCTCCCTCAGCGCCGTGTTTAAAGGATTCGCCGTGTGCGTGTACAACATGGACGACATTCGCGCCGCCTTCAACGGGCCTTTCGCACACCGAGAGCAGAGCGACCACCACTGGAGGAGCTACGAGGGCAAAGTGCCTTACCCGCGCCCTGGATCCGTCAGTACTTTACTTTACTTCACTTTACTTTTTACTTTGTTTTTTTTTTTAATATTTATAATTTTTTTATTGAGTTTTAAATTTACACACGTATATGCAATACCCCACTCCCCACCCACACGGCAAAAAAAAATTAATTAATTAAAACAAATAAATAAATAAAAATAAAAAACAAAGAGAAGAGATGATAGAAGCGGTAGAATCACGACCTTGGAGAGGCTGATGTGAGGCGAGAATGGAAGCGAAAGATTATTATCCCCTGTTTATCAGACCCAGCGTTTTGATTGTGTCTATTCCTTGTATTGGAGTAACTTATACAGCACGTATCCGTACTTTTACTCAAGTATGGTTGTCTGGTACTTCTTACACCTCTGTTTATTTTAAAGTATAAAAAAAGGTAAAAAAAAAAAAAACTGCAAGCAACACATGCAAGCTTCTCATTGGCTCTCCCAAAAAGTTTCGATGATCCAATTATCGGGCAAAGTGACGGCCAATTAAAATAAAAATAAAACAGCCAGTTATGATAGACAGACATGTCCGCCCTCCCCTCCCCCGCAGTGCGCCAGTAAAGTCAGCGGAGGACAGTTCTCCAGCTCCACCGAGTATCCGGACGACGTCCTGCGCTTCGCCCGCTCTCACCCGCTGATGTCCCAGCCGGTGCTGCCCCTCCACAGGAGACCCGTCCTGCTGGACACGGGCGGAGGGCGGCGTCTCACCCAGCTGGCTGTGGACCGGGTGGAGGCCGAGGACGGACACTACAACGTTCTCTACATCGGCACCGGTGCGTCCCGACTCTACACGCTCCTCATGTCTCTCACTGAACCACCGCTGCTTGTGTTCTAGAGCTGTCAAAGTTAACGCCTTAACGCCTGGGATTCGTTTTAAATGCTTGTTGGCGTCAATTGTGATTTTTTTTATATTTGTATTATATACTAGTTCATAAGTTAGTATATAGTAACGTATATTACAGTATTTAAACACGTGTTTTTTTAGTGTTTTACATTAGAGTACAGTAGAGTTTACATTCATTTACATATTACATCTCAATATCCTCAATATTATCAATATTACAAGCTTCAGTCATTTATTTTCGATTAATCACGATTAATTTGGTCAGGGAAGTGTTTGTATACAAATTTAAATTTATATTTACATTTTTAATAAAATAATTAATCGTCTGACAAAGTGTTAATGTGAAATCTGAACCGACTGTCTCAATTGAACTGCTGCTGTTTATGACTGAATATCAACTCATTATAAATGAAGTAAATGACTCGAAAATGACATGATAAATTACGAAAATGACTTTAAAATGACATGATAAATGATGAATATAACTCGGCAATGACATGATAAATTATGAAAATGACTTTAAAATGACATGATAAATGATGTCAATGACTTATTGCCTGATGAAATGACTTCCGATGGTTGTTACTATAATTCAGCATTTTCAAGGGTTTAACTGGTCACGGATCATTTCAATTTATGATTAAAAATGTCAGAGCAGTTTTTTTTGCCTAGTTTTGACTGAATCTTGAAAAAATTATTAAAAAAAAATAATAAATGCAAGATTTTATTCAAGACTAAAATTAACACCAATACAACTGTAGCCGACCACTGAATTGATTTTTTTTCCTTTTAGAATGTAAGTGTTTCAATAGTAGTTATAGTTATATTTTTAAATTGTGTTGTGATTAGTTTTATTGATTAAGTATCAATATTTGAATATAATATCATATCATGTTCTTCGAAATAAACTAAAAATCTCTCTCTCTCTCTTTCTCTCACTCTCTATCTCTGTCCCACTCCCCCACTCTCTTTATGTCTCTTTCTTTTTTTATCACTCTTTAACACTCTCTATCTCTCGCTCTCATCTATCTCTCTCTCTCTCTCTCTCTCTCTCTGTTCCACTCCCCCACTCTCTCTTTATGTCTTTCTGTCTCTCCCTCTCTTTCTTTATCACTCTTTCCCTCTCTCTTTCTCTCTCTGTCCCACTCTCTCTTTATGTCTCTCTTTCTTTCTTTATCACTCTTTCCCTCACTCTCTCTCTGTGTGTTCCACTCCCCCACTCTCTCTTTATGTCTCTCTCTTTCTTTCTTTATCTCTCTTTCCCTCTGTTTCTGTCTTTCTTTTTTTTATCTCTCTTTCCCTCACTTTCTCTCTCTCTCCCTCTCTGTCTCCATACTTCTGTTTCTCTCTATCTTTCTTTCTTTCTTTCTTTCTTTTTCGCCCGTCCATCCATCCATATATCCTTCTATTTTTTTATTAAACAATTTTTAATATGAATACCACCTCAAACATGTATTTTTGTCTGCTTAGATAACTCAATGATATTAAAATTCATCACCATCTACAACAAAGAAGCCGACGTGGTTGAGGAGGTTCTTCTGGAAGAGCTGCAGGTTTTCAAGGTCACCAGAATGTCTTCATCTTCGGGTCAACGCCGTTCCCATTCTTCCTCAAACGTTTTTTAAACGCTTTTTTTCCCTCCTCCTTTCAGATTCCAGTTCCTATTACCGAGATCCTCATCGCCAGCAAAAGGGTAAGTCCGACTGGAGCTTCTCGTTTATTCTCAGTCTTTTTAGTGGAACATTTGAGATGAGGAGATAAGTCCTTCTCATTCCCTTCAGTATTTCACAGTCTATATGTGTTTGATCAATCAAACTATTACAAGAGAGAGAGAGAGAGAGAGAGAGAGAGAGAGAGACAGAGAGAGAAATGAGAAAAAGAGATACTTAGAACAAGATAGAAACTGATTGAGAAGAGTGACTGAGTGAGTGAGTTAGAGCAAGAAAAAGTCGAGATACTTTAGATATTAAGAGAAAGAGAGAGAGAGAATTAGAGAGAACGAGATAGAGAGACATATTTACAGAGAGAGAGGAAGAGGAACAGAGAGATTGAGTGAGACAGAAAGAGCGAGAGAATGAGAGAAAGATATTTCAAGAAAGAGAGAAACTGAAAAAAGAAAGTGAGTGAGAAAAAAAACAAGATTAATTGTAGATATTGAGAGAGAGAGAGAAAGAGAGAGAGTGAGTGAGAGAGAGAACGATTGAGACAGATTGACAGAGAGAGAGAGATTGAGTGAGCCAGTGAGTGATGAAAGAGGGTGAGAGAGAAAGAGAGAGAGAGAGAAAGAAATTTAGAGAAAGAGAGAAAGTGAAAAAATAGAGAATAAAACAGGATATATTGTAGATACCGAGAGAGAGAAAGAGTGAGCGACAGAGAGAGAACGAGAAAAAGAGAGAGAGAGATGGAGACTCTGTGTTTGATCACCCAAATTATTACAAATTCCCAGACCCTTGTTTCCAAAAAAACAGACAAGTATGAAACCATTTCCACGTAGATGCTGGTGTGGAAACATCTGCAATGGTCTGGTGTGTTTGCGTCTCCATAGCAACAGCTGTACGTGGGCTCGGAGCTGGGCGTGGCTCAGGTGGGCGTGCACCAGTGTGGCCTGTACGGCTCCGCCTGCTCGGACTGCTGCCTCGCCCGAGACCCCTACTGCGCCTGGGACGGGGTCACGTGTTCCCGCTTCTACCCCGCCTCTCTACACGCCAAGAGGTAGACGAATGAAGTCGAAAACATCAAAAATATCAAACATGTATAAAAATTTGCAAACGTTTTTAGTTTGATTGTTAGTTGCTCGTGTGTTCAGATTTGTATTTTGGTTGACGTTGACGAAACTGAATTGATCATAAATCGAAGTTGAAAATATCAAAAATTTCTTGCAAATAAATGTAAACGCTTCAATTTCTTTAAAGTAAAACAACAAATGCAGTCAATTTGGAGGTTTTGCACATGGCACTTTTAATGAATATTAAAATATCCATTAATATATATATATATATATATAGTATTATATAATATATTAATATATTTAATATATTAATATTAATATATTAATATTAATATTATTTTTTTTCAGAAACATTTGATAGTATATTACACGTTCATGCAAAATATCTCTTTGGATTGCACTTATAAATGTCAGTGTGTGTGGTGTGGTGTGTGTTGTGTGTTGGTGTGTGTGTGTGTGTGTGTGTGTGTGTTGTGTGTGTGCATGAGTTATCTCAATGAAACTAGAGATAGATAGAGTTGGAGATCGCGAGAGAGAAAGAGATATTTAGAACAAGAGAAAAAGGATAGTGAGTGACTTGGAAGTGGAAGTAGTAGTTAGTGAGAGAGAGAGGAAGAGGAACAGAGAGATGAGTGAGATGAGTGATGCAGAGAGGGTAGAGAGGTGAGAGAGAGAGAGAGAGAGAGAAGAGAGAGAGAGGAGAGAGAGAGAGAGAGAGAGAGAGAACTGGTAAAAAGAAAGTGAGTGAGGGAAAAAAAAAAACAGAGAATTGTAGATATTTAGAAAGAGAGAGACAGGGAAAAACAGAGAGATAAAGAGCGAGAAAGGGAGAAACAGAGACAGCGGAGGAGAAAGAAAGAGAAAGAAGAGAGAGAGAGGAGGGATAGAGAGAGAGAGAGAGAGAGACATGAGAGAGAGAGAGAGAGAGAGAGAGAGAGAGAGAGAGAGAAAGAGACAGACAGAGAGATTGAGAGATGGATTGACAGAGAGAGAGGAAGAGTAATAGAAAGATTGAATGAGTGAGTGGTGAGAAAAAGAAAAGGGGAAAAGAGATACAGAAGGACAAAGAGAAATAGAAAGAGAGAGAAAAAGATAGAGAGACAGATTGACAGAAAAAGAGGAACAGAGAGATTGAGTGAGCGAGGTATGAGAGAGGGTTAGAGAAAGAGTTTGGAGAATTGGAGAAAGATATTTAAAGAGAGAAACTGAAAAAATAAAATGAGATATTGTAGATTTTTAGTGAGAGAGAGGGAAATAAAGAAGTGAGAGAAAGAGAGAGAGAGAAAAAGAAAGAGAGAGAGAGAGAGACAGAGGGGAGAAAGAGAAACAGAGGGAGAGAGAGAAATGGAGAAGGAGTGAGTGAGGAAAAAAAGGGAGAGCGAAAAGGAGGTGGAGTGAGAGGGTGGAAGAAAGAGATTGAAAGAGACAGCACAAGCGTGTGTGTGTGTGTGTGTGTGTGTGTGTGTGGTCATCACCTCTTGCCAATAATAATGTTCTTCACACTCTCGTTCCGTATGCAAAGCCTGACAAACGCCTGTCAAAGTCGCTGCCGACAAACGCGGAGAAAAAAAAAAAATAGCGGCAATTGAGTCTCTGTCACCTCACGGAGCTGAATGATTGGCTGAGTGACAGGAAGTGGTCATGACTGCTGTAGTACAGGCTTCTGTCACTCACCTCGTCTCTCTTTCTTTCTTCAGGCGCTTCAGAAGACAAGATGTCCGTCACGGAAATGCGGTGCAGCAGTGTAACGGCCTTCAGCTTAGCGGTAAGTTACATGTTAAACCATTACAAGTAACAAGTCACCCATTTCAAAAAGACTTGAGTCAAAGTAGCAAAGTATCCTATTTTAAAAGACCTTAAGTATTAAGAAGTCTTTTTATTCGTGCTCAATATAGGCCCAAACTATTGTTCTACAAGACAGAAACAGAATTTAACCTCAATGTTTGAAAACTGGTAGAACAAAGTAGATAAAAAGAACAAAAAGTCAGTCTCAATCACTTAAATTTGCAAGTAGATATAAAATAAAATGATTAATCTGATTAGTAAATTATATATTATATGTATTATATAAAGTTATATATTATATAATCACATTTGTAAAACACATTTTTACACTCTTAATTTGCGTTCTTGTGGTTTCTAATTCACAAATAGCCTCCATTACCTTCAGCAGCCTAAAGATGGCGATATTCACCTCGTCCGCCCAAGAAATTAACCGCTTGTCGCGCACAATCACAATGTAACGAGTAACGATAAGTGTTGGTTCAAATGTAGTGGAGTGAAAAGTACTGCTACTCAATCACAAATGCAGTGGAGTAGAAAGTAATAGTTGCTTATATTTTTGATGCTCGGTGCAAGTACGAAGTAGCCAAAAACATACTTAAGTAAAGTAACAAAGTACATTTACTCAAGTACCTTACACCCCCCGGGGGGGGGGGTGATATAATGTAAATTATAATTGCATTTTTCAAATATGCTTGTAAATATACCCGCCCTTTTTTCACAATTCAAGTCAGGAGCAATTTATTTATTTATTTTATTTATTTATTTATTTATTCAAACATGTACATGACAAATATTAACAACAACATAAAAGCCACAAAATAATAATAATAATAATAATATTAATAGTACGTTCATAATGTTAATTTCCACAATACATGTTGGAAAGGGAGTAGAAAGTAGTGCAATCACAACTAAACGGAAATTCTGAGTCTCTTTGTCCGTCTAAACTGTTAGTGGATTCTTTCCGTGTTCTTGACTGTTGAGGAGAATACGTTTTAAAATGCCTTAAACGTTTAATATTCGGTAAGCTTGACATGCGGATGAAAAGGGTTGAGTTGACATTTTCTAAGTGTGTGTGTGTGTTGTTCAACTAGATTTTTCCCAGGACTAAAATCTTGAAGTACGCAAGCGTCTCGCAAACTTCCCGTAACTGTCTCTTTGCTCACATGAAATGTCCTTCTGCGGCGTTCTGAGGTTCTTCTTTACTCTCTCGACGGTGATGTTTTTCACAGCATGTTATGTCCACATTCATCTTTCCTCTTCTGAATAAAGCTTACAAGCTGAGACAGAAGCTCAAGATCTGAGGGAAATTGTTACAAGTTGGTCTTGCAGTCTGTGCTCACTCCTCGTGATTTTGAAATTAACTTCAACCATCGTGTTGGATTATTTACTACTAAGAAGTAGAGCAGTTTAGGCAAAGAACCAGTCATAAAATGTTTTAGCCCTAACATTGACCGTGAGATTTGCCTACCTGATTCTGTCAAGTTAGGATTTTCCGAGTCTTTCAATGCCATTCAATTCCTTCCCTGTGTTTTTGACCGTGATATTTGCCTACCTCTACTCTGTTAAGTTTGCTCCCTGGACTTGCATTCTACATATCTTTCAATGCCATAATTCCTTCCCTGTGATTTTGACCACGATATTTGCCTACCTGATTATGTTCGGTGTGCATTCTCGACGTCTTCCAATGCCAAACTTCCTTCTGTTTTTTTTTAACCATGAGATTTGCCTACCTGGTCCTGTTAAATTTGGATTCTTTATGACTTTCAATGCCATAATTCCTTCCCCGTGTTTTTGACCATGAGATTTGCCTACCTGACTCTGTTGAATCTGCTCTCCGCAATTGGATTCTACATGTCTATCAATCCCAAAATGTTGTCAATGTTAAGACATTGTGAAACCCTCAGGCGATTGGTCAATTAAAACCATCCCCTCCTTCGGCGATCGGCTGCCTTTCCCCGTGACCCAGAGATGGAAGAGCAGTTCAGAAAATAGCTTTAGAACTGTGTTACTATTCCAAACACGGAACAAATTGAAGTCGAGATATAAAAAACACAGTAGGAATGAACTGCACAACAATGCCAAAATTGAATTGAATTGAATTGAATTGAAAAGCCTGTGTAGCAGGTCCAATATCCGGCTGTGTTTCACTGATTTGAAAAACTGTTTTCGAGATTATCACTGACATTAAGCATGAATAAATTACTATAAAATATAAGATTGTTGTGTAGATTTATGATCAGCAATCAACCCAGCAAGTTAAATTTCAAATACCGGTTCAGACAAAGTGACGACAAATGCTGAAATTAAGTGACGACAAATGCTGAAACAAAGTGACGACAAATGCTGAAAATGCTGAAAAATGCTGAAATTCACATGGGCCCTTTTCTGAAATTTCTGAAAACCTTACCAAAATATAAAAAAATGTCCAAATGCTTTACTGTCTACATCACAGCCCCGCTAAAACAATATCAGAGAGGTCAAAAAACATTTTCCCATTTTTTTTTTTATTTGGGTCTTACAGGGTTAATAGTCCCACAGCGGAGAAGTTTCAATATCATCTACCCTAATAATTTACTGCTTCAATGTCCCGACTTTTTATTTATTTTTTTTTCCCTTTTATCCCTTTCTTCCCCCCCCCCCCCCATTATTTTTAAAACTCATATAAAGAATCGACATTTCTCTTTTTCACTTTTTTCACATAGCGTCTTTGCGTTGGTCTCGGACTAAGAAAATATTAAGATTAAGAGAATGAACTTGAACTTGAACTTGAACTAGTAAAACACTACATGAACATTCCCAGGACATCCCGACCTTCCGTTCTCTCTCGACATCCAGCACCTTCTCGTGTCCTTGAGCGTGAAGCTTTAGGTGAAGTGTGTGTGTGTGTGTGTGTGCGTGTCTCAGAAGAGCAGAGCGTCCTGGAGAAGCTGGTGTACGGCGTGGAGAAGAACAGCACGCTTCTGGAGTGTAGACCTCGCTCACTACAGGCCTCCGTCACCTGGCACATCCAGCACGGAGTCCACGTCAGGGAGGTACGGACGCTCCACCTCGCTCTTAATAATAATAATAATAATAATAATAATAATATGAGTATCAGCTGGTCTATCAAAAATGGTCTTGAGATGCTGGTGTAGATGCAAAGTTCGGGCATGAGAACATCAGTCACAGTAGAAGATGATGAATAACTATGAATATATGAATATGAATAACGATGAATATACTTTTACTTTACAGTCATTAGGCAGACGCTTTTATCTAAAGCGACTTGCAATACCACAATTTCCTGCTTGGACTCGAACGCATGATCCTGTATATATATATATATATATATATATATATATATATATATTACATATTATATTATAACTATCATATAAACATAAATATTTATTTATATCTAAATATATAACCTATTTTTAAATATTTTTCAAAATGTTTCATGCATAAAATAGAATTTGTAATATTTTTAGCAATACTTGGCAGTGGCAAAATATAAATATATAAAATAATTTATTTATACCTGAATATCCAACTTATTATTTAGGTTTTTAAAACTATTGCATGTCTCAAATGGAATAGTTTATATTGTTTTTTTTATGCGACACTTATGCTGCTCTATTAACTTACGTCACGTGACACCGGATTTCAACAATTTTAATAAACCAACGTCTCAGCTACACGAGATATCTAAACTCGTTTTATCTTCTCTCGTCTTAAAGGGGCAGTGTACTTGCAAAACCTAACCTTTAATAAATAATAAAATAAATATATTAAAATATAGTATATAAACTAAAACCCCAAAATACAAAGTTCTTTCATATAACCAAATGTGCACAAAATAACAAGTTAAACATTTAAAAAACAAATTAAAGATAACTTAACAAATAAATTCTAACAAATTTATTAACACCTTTACCTGAATGACGAAAATAATAAGTAACGCCATTTAACAAGATGCAAAACAACACTGAAGAGCTGCAAAATTAAACAAAAACCGTGTAATCGCAAAAACATATAAAACGTATTTATTATTTATTATGCACACTATTTATGACCTATTATTCAAGTAAAACGACATCGAAGTGATGCATTTTGGCGCGGACTTGTTCGCTTTAGGTTTTTAGACAGAAATGTTAGGCTTCTGGAGTGTCAGAACATCAAGAAAGTATCTTTTCTTTGTCTGTTTGATTTTTTCTTTGTTGTACGTGGTACATTGGAATATTTTTCTCTTCTCATGAGCCGATATTGATCTGTTCTTGACACTCCATGACACACAAGAGCTTTGCTCTTTCCCCTAATGATGGAGCTTGTTAAATATAGATTAACAGTAATTTAACACGCCGACCCGTCGATGGGATGGTTTAATTCCAGCCGTGATTTACTTCTCTAAAACAAAAAAACACTGGCGTTTCCTCTAACCCACATGTGTCAAACTCAGATGTGGCCCGCCATGTCATTTTATGTGGCCAGCAAGAGCTTAAAAGTGTCTAAAAATAAATACATGAACTAAATAATAAAAATAAACTAAGCTAATAAATAAACTAAAATAAACTAAGAGCGTGAGTTGACTAAAAGATAGATTTCCCACAGTGCCTTTTGACTACGGTATCTGCTTCCACAGTGTTATGTTATTTTTCTGGACAGTTTGATCCTTCTTTAATGTTATGCGTTATGCGTGTTTTCATAAGCTGACAACATTTAAAGGATTTATGTTAGCTATAGTGAGCTGTGTGGGACACCTGGCCATTTCAGGACCAGGGACAGTCTTTCATAAATGCGTGACAGTTACCTAATTTTCTGGACTGTAAGCCGCACCTGTATATAAGCCGCATCCACTCTATTAAAAAAGGTTTTGTAAGCCACAGAAATCTTTGAAGTAGATATTTACTACAGGAACAGAACGATTTTGAATTGTAAATGTACATGTGTGTAACTAAAAAGATCCTTTCCTAACCTGTATTTTAACACGGCAGCAACTTTGCTGATTAAAACTTATAAAAACTATATCTGCTGAAGAGGAAGTAGCGTATTCTTCTTTGCGTTTTTTTTTGTCTTAGTTTTGATTCTAATTCCAGTTCAGAGCGAGAAAAAAATCTGCAGAATAGCCGCACCTTTGTATAAGCCGCATGGTTCAAAATACGATACATTTATTTTACAATACATTTGAATACATGTAGTTACATCTATAAGTGACATCCGGCCCTTTGAGGACAGACATGCTGATATGGCCCTTGGTGAAAATGACTTTGACATCTGCTCTAACCCTTTCCAGAGTCTTAACTTTGAGACTTACCCTTAGTCTCCTCCAGCCACCACATCCTTCATTACAGTAAATCTCTCAGGAGATGGTTTGTCATACTGCCACGTAACCACCAGAACGTTACCCTCCATCTCTCCGTCCTCCAGGTGAAAAGAGACGAGCGAGTGATTCAGACGCCCCACGGCCTGTTGATTCTCCAAGCAGCCAGTGGAGACGCCGGCGTCTACGTGTGCCAGACCACCGAGCACGGCTTCGTCCAGACCGTGGTCCGCATCACCCTACAGATCCTGGACGAGCCCAGAGTGTCCGGTCTGCTGGGCAGGGATGAGGCGGAGGAGAGGAACCCGCAGCGAGCTCCACCCTGCCCCTTCCCCAGCCTCCCGTCCGCCCCCTCCTCCACCAAACTCTGGTACAAGGACTTCATGCAGCTGATCGGATACAGCAACTTCCAGCAGGTGGAGCAGTACTGCGAGAAGGTCTGGTGCGTGTCGGACCGCAAACGCAAGAAACTCAAGTGGAGATACCAACCCGGGGCCGAGTCTCAGCGAGGAAGACAGCGGGCACCTCGACACACTCGGCGAGAAAGTTAGGAGCCTGAGGGCCATCGATGGTGCAGATCCAAGACTTCCAAAAGAATTGTGGCTCCTCAACGTCTGTCTTTTACGTTCTTCGAACTCGCCTGAGCAAGTTGGGTTCTTTGAGTAGGGTTTGCAAATCCAAGACTTCGAAAAAATTGAAGCGTGTGGCTCCTCAACGTCTGTCTTTTATGTTCTTCGAACTCGCCTGAGCAAGCTGGGTCCACCTCCTTTGAGTAGGGTTTGCAAATCCAAGACTCCAAAAAGAATAAAGTGTGGCTCCTCAACGTCTGTTTTTATGTTGTTCGATCTCGCCTGAGCAAGTTGGCTCCACCTCCTTTGAGTAGGGTTTGCAAATCCAAGACTCCAAAAAGGATAAAGTGTGGCTCCTCAACGTCTGTTTTTATGTTGTTCGATCTCGCCTGAGCAAGTTGGCTCCACCTCCTTTGAGTAGGGTTTGCAGATCCAAGACATCAAAAAGAATAAAGTGTGGCTCCTCAACGTCTGTTTTTCACGTTCTTCGAACTCGCCTGAGCAAGTTGGGTCCACCTCCTTTGAGTAGGGTTTGCGCTGACTTTCTGTCCCACGGAATTGTTGGCATGTGTGGTGGGACGTGGCGTCAGCTTGGGACCGTTGGAGTTGTAGAGGACTCGAACATTCCGAGACTCGAACAACTTTTGCTCTTCAACACCGTTCCAATCTGACTAGAGAAGAGAAAATTCAAGCAAGTTGGATTGACGCCACTAAGCATTCACCACATCGGGAGAGTCTGGACCAGTCGGAACAATGACGGACGCTGGAATAGCCATTTCTCCGTTTAGTCGACGATGTGAGGATTCACGGAATCACTGTTCTTCCGTTGACAATCTGAGTTGAAGACGATCGGACCGATAGATCAACCTGATGTGTGTTTACCTCATTTCCTGTAAATTATTCACGTGTTGTTGCTTTGCCATTTGTTTTGTGCCATTTCATCTCATCCTA
This sequence comes from Paedocypris micromegethes, assembly GCA_028031935.1. Lineage (NCBI taxonomy): Eukaryota > Metazoa > Chordata > Actinopteri > Cypriniformes > Paedocypris > Paedocypris micromegethes. The sequence continues at coordinate 10,463,714 of CM051493.1, forward strand.
AATACATTTGTTCTCCTAAGTTTTTCACATATATAGGTCTCAACTTTCATTTGCATTTTAAACGTATTAGTGTATTAAACTACTCAATTTAAATGGTCTCGTCAATCCGGGTGGGTTTATTGAGTAGAGTGTAAAGAAAAAAAAGTAATGTGTTTAATTATTTTCAAGACAGTTACTTCAATGTTTTAAAGCATGGGTGCTTGTGTGCTTTAATGAATGGTATAAATAAAGAGCAGATTTGCTTATTTAAACCTTTGCTCAACCGACTTTCAGAAACTCTTTGTTAGACAAGACATGTTTTTAAAACTGTAAATGTGTTTTGTTTTTTTTTATTATCTGCTTAAAAAGTTGCTATTTAGTCATAAACAAAACACCTAGTGGATGTATGATGTGTTTGAAAAACAAAATACAATTCACATAATTTTTCCTTTTTTTTTCCTTAATTTTTGAACACAGATGAACAATCAACATTTTTGTTCTTTAAAGACTATTTTCCCTATTTTCGCAATGCGACTTTGCGTTGGTCTGGAACTAAGAAAAGCGCTATATAAATAAACTTGAACTTGAACTTGAAGAATTGTGCCAAGACGAAAAATATAGAATTTGTTACTAACTGATTTTTTAAGGGCTTGTTAATTTCTCAATTTCTAAATTTCCAAATTTTGTTCGACGTTTTTAGCGAGTTTTAGTTGCTGGACACAATGATTGTAAAAAATAATCTCACATTCGATTGTTTTGTTTTACAACAGAGAAGTCGCCAATGTTGAATGTCGTCTCACAAGCTGTGATTCATTGCAATGTATTTGTGTACATTCTCAGTTTATACTTTCTTTTTTTTAAGAGAACTTACATTTTAAAATCTTGCATTTGAATTAGAATTAAGCTGACTAATAATGAGCTTTTTACAACTTTTTTGTTGAAAAAAGATAATAAATTGCATTGGAAAATAAATGGATCAAGGAATAAAGTAGGGGAACTTAACATTGTCTGTGCGAAAATTACAGTGATCATTATCAAGATTACAACAAAATGAAATGAACAAGAACTAATTACAGAACAGTAAATTAGACTCCGCTTATTATTAGTAAAAAAAAATGTCTTCCTCTTTTCAAAAAGTGAAACATTTTCGCATCAAAACATATGCAATTTCGAAACAAGGATCCCCCACTCAACATAAATGGTTCAGTCCAATGGGCATAAAGCACTGCTGACAAAGCCACACCCCTCTTATATAGAGTTCAACGAACCAGGAAGTGGTGAGTTTAACTACAAAGCTAATGACTCTGAACTAAGTGTGTAAATAGAACATAGTTATAGTAGTAGTAGTAGTAGTAGTAGTAAGAAGGGTCTTTTCGAAGTCTTTATGGAGGCGTGCAGCTAACCTGGTGATTCAATCGCATCAATAAGAATTTGACATTTCACTCATTCACGTATTCATTCACTCCCTCCATATAAACGTATATATAGATGGATAGATGAAAGGAGGGTGAGATAGAGATGCAAATGAGTCACATGTAAAGTAGATACTGACATATCAACAGCATTAAAGACAATTACAAATAACAATTATTTTCAATGATAATGATGGCCAACGATAATGCAAAAAAAAAAAGACGTGTAATCCAGAAATAAAAGTGCGTTATTTTTGGAAAAATAGAAGATCAGTAAGAAGTTGTGCATTACCAGTGACATTAAAATGCGATTCACTCTACCCTGTAGTCTAAAGAATACTGTAAATATGGTATCAAATCATCAAAGGGAAGGAAACTATACACCAAAATATGATTTAAGACGAGCTAGTGGAGAGGAGTTGTGGTACAGTGGTAGAGGACTTGGACTGGTGTCCAAAAGGTCGCCGGTTCGAATCCCCCCTACGACTAGTTCTACAACTAAGTGTCCTTGGGCAAGACACTGAACCCCCACATGCCCCCCGGGCGCCCCACTGTGTGGCTGCCCACTGCTCCGAGTTCGTGGCTGATCGGATGGGTTAAATGCAGAGAAAAAAAATTTCCCCACTGAGGGACTAATAAAGGTTCAATTATTATTATTATTATTATTAGTGGAGCTTCTTTAGCCAACGCTGCCTGTCTGAATTGCGACGATCGATTGATTTCCGTCTTTTATTTGCCCTTGATTCGCATTCACGACGGCATAATTGTGCACCGTGATCTCGCTCTTTTACCGCGCAGGCATCAGAGAGCGTATCTTGGATTTGCCGCGCTAATTTTAACATTAGCGGCGGTGCTCGGATTGACGCTCGGGTTCATTCAGAACAGGCTTTTATTGAACTTCTCCTCTCGTGAGCCGCTTCCTGTCTTCTCCTCACCTCGCCCACCGGTGTCTTTTCAAGCCAAATCCCGGGCAAAAGCGTGTGAATGTGCAGATGAAAGAGTCGTGTTGACGGTGTGAAGCGTTCTTATCTTCTCTCAGCACTCTGATATCCTGCTCACCCAACCTTTTCATCTCTGAGCGCAACCTTTTACTTTTCGCTTCTCAGAGTGTAGAACAATGACGCAGAAAATTGACATTTGCAATCTAGTTTACTCGTGTGCTTATGGATAATGGTAATGGATGGAGAAATCTAGATGGATAGATCTATAAATGTAGAAATGACTGAATAAATGAATTAATGGACAAATGAATGGATGGATGGATGGATGGATGGATGGATGGATGGATGGATGAATGGATGGTTGGATGGATGAATAAATAGATTGATAGAAGTTGAGATGTTGTAAGATCTGGATGTAAGAGGGATGGAGACTTGAATGTAGACATGAGAAGTTGGTTGAATTAATGGATGTGTGAAAGGATGGAGTGCATTGGAAGTCGGAAGTAGAGAGAACAGACTGATGGATAATTAAATGCACTTTTCCAAAAACCAATAATAAATGAATGAGTGCTGTCAAAGTTAACGCGTTAACTCAGGTGATTCATATTAGGTGCTTAATCGCGTCAATTATTTTTAACGCCATTAATCACAATTACATTTTTTTTTTGTTTTCGGTTTGACAACGTGGAATGAATAGAACCAAGAGAGCCACGTTACATTTTTTGTGTGTTAATTCTTGCAGTAAATAAGAAATCTAAACTAGACGTTGTTGGAATATTTTGGCACTACCCCTCTTTAGTTCATTTGGTCTTTTTTTTCAGGATGTTGTATTTGTTCTTGCTCATGCTGATGATAAATTAGCACAGAGAGTGCGGGGAAAATAAACGCCGCCTGTGATCAGAAATTACGACTAATAATGAGTTGACGAAACTTTAGTCAAATCCAAATTCTATTTACATGTGCCTGCTGAGAACCAGCACGTGATTTGAATAATCCGTTAAACACTGTGTCAGTGGGAATGAGTAGGTGTAATCTCGGCTGACATTCTCTCCAGCGTTATCTGCTCTCTGATAGGGTAAATCCATTGAAAGTGGTTTCGCGTGGTTCGCTCGGGAGACGATAGCATCACTGTATGAGGCGCGGCTCCGCTGTTCATCAGCTCAAATCAACACTTGCCCTGATCGAACCTGAATGCTGCCACAGCGACACACGAGAAGACTGGGAAATGTCTTCTGAGCTCAAGGTCAAGCCGCATAGCTTCTGTTAGAAAGCTTTCAGCCGTGTTTACATGTACAGTTGTGTATGCAGTGTTCCATACATTCTGTTTGTGTATGTGGCCACTTCCTTTCTCCTTTTAAAACATTTTGCTTGGAACTATGGGTAAATGGGCAATTAACACTAACGCTACCCTAACCCTATCCCATAACCCTAACCCTACACTAACCTATCCTTATCTCGCAACACTAACCTAAAGCTAACCCTATCCCTATTCCATAACCCTAACCTAACCCTATCCCACAACTCTACCCTACCCTAACCCTCTCACATAACTTTAATCCTACCCTAACCCAATCCCTATCCCACAACTCTAACCTAACCCTACCCTAACACTATCTATATCCCGCCACACTAACCCTACTCATATTCCAGAACCCTATACCCTACCCTAACCCTCTCACATAACCCAAATCTTAGCCTTAACTACCCTAACCTAATCCGATCCCTATTCCACAACTCTAACCTAACCCTACCCTAACCTGATCCTTATCCCATAATCCTTACCATACCCTACCCTAACCCTATCCCACAACTCTACCCAACCCTAACTCTCTTCCATAACCCTAACCTAACCTAACCCGATCCCTATCCCACAACTCTAACCTAACCCTACCCTAACACTATCTCTATCCCTATCCCATAATCCTAACCCTATCCCACAACTCTACCCAACCCTAACCCTCTTCCATAACCCAAACCTTACCTACCCTAACCTAACTCGATCCCTATCCCTAACCCTAACCCCAACCCTACCCTACCCTAACCTAACCTAACTCGATCCCTATCCCACAACTCTACACTAACCCTAACACTATCTCTATCCCTATCCCATAACCCTAACCTTACCTACCCTACCCTAACCCTATCCCCATCCCCATCCCACAACCCTACCCTACTGTAATCCTAACCCTTTCCCCTTACCCTATCCCTATCCTCTAACCTAACCTAACTCTAACCCAATCCCATTGCCCTAACCCTATTATTATTTAGGGATATTATGGATTATCATTGGGATGTGTTGGGGTTTTTACTTTTTAAAATATGTTTACTGTGTTGGGCATTTGATATTTGGGTTGTATTTGTATTTAATACATGTTGAGTTGATGTTAACCAATGACATACTGAATATAGAGAACAACCACCCCTCCTGATCACCAAGTGGTTAAAAAAAGAGAAAAGCAAATCTGCAAACGTCTCCCTGCGGTTACAGAATGAATCCTCACATCTTTTAAAGACGGGTAATTGGCTGGAAATATACTGTACATCTCCCAGAGGTCAGCTAGGGTCACAGCCGACCTCTCACCTTAGGCCCTCTCTTGACCTTCTCCATCTTGTCCTGGTCCATTGAGACGACAACTTAACATCAGAGAAACGATTTCTTTCCCACCTCAGCCTAATGAACCAGTGCTGTCTCTGGAGAAACCTTCACTACTCCGGTAGAAATATAGATAGTAGAGTTATACAAGACTAAAGACAAGACAAGAAGTAAAAGAATCAGCTCAACCTATTTACTCAAGTAAAAGAACCGGCTTGATAACTACTTGAAGTATAAAAGTCGAAGTAAAATGCCATTAAAATTACATTTTTAACGATACATTGTTATTTGACTTGTTGTATTATATTATGTTAATTTAAGATTTTGCTGTACGCAATTGCACTGAAAAATAATGTACGAAAAGAGTGTAAAACAAAAATTTATTTAGTTACGGCCGCAGATGTAACTTTTTTTCAAGCCATTTTTGTCGTCATTTCACTCGCCATTTCACTCGCCATTTTACTGGCGGATGTACCAACCAATTAGGTGTCGAAGTGATACGTATTTAAACAACTCATCCAATCACAATCAAGATGTAAGATTGGTGACACTAAAACAAAACTAACTAAAATCACTCCGGAGTAAATTGACTACTGTTCAAATATAAGGAGTACAAAGTATTTGCATACAAATTTAAGGAGTTGGAGTAAAAAGTAGGCAAATAAATAATTACTCAAGTGAATTATAAATAAGTCAAAATTTTACTTAAGAAACGCATTTTTACTTGAACAGTTTGAACAGAATTTGGTTTGATCTTCTCATTTCTTCTATCATAAAAACGAGATGTTTAGCTGAAGGTTCTAACGATGCCACAATCGTCACTAGATGCTGAGGTCATTTCTGAAGGTGGAGGAGAAAATACCCAGGATTCATCAGGCCGTGTGTGACACCTCATCCACTACAGCCAGACACTGAGTCAGGAGCAGCGGGATGAGAGGAGGAGTGTGACAGGAAGACAGACGGAGGAGGATTTACAGCAGTGAACGAGTGAAGGCTCACAATGGAGGAAAGAGAAAAGAGTAGACGAAGCATTACACGTCCTTACTGCTCCTCTCTTTCTCTGTCTCTCTCTTTTCTCTTCTCTTTCTCTATCCCTCTTTCGCTCACACACTTTTTCTGACTGTCCACCTTTCTCTCTGTGTTTCTGACCTTCCATCTACGGTATCTATATCTCTTGCTTACTCTCTTTCTTTCTTTCTTTCTTTCTTTCTTTCTTTCTCTTTTTCTCTCTCTCTTTTGCTCACACACTCTTCATCTACCTCTCTTTTCTCTCTTTCGCTCACAAACTTTTTCTGACTGTCCACCTACCTCTCTCTCTCTCTCTCTCATTCTCTCTCTCTCTCTCTCTCTCTCTCTCTGTTTCTGACCTTCCATCTACCTAAAAATTCTTCTTTCTTTCTTTCTGTCTGTCTCTTTCTCTCTCTCTCTCTCTCACTCTCTGTTTCTGACCTTCCATCTACCTAAATATTCCTCTTTCTTTATTCTTTTCTTTCTTTCTTTCTTTCTTTCTTTCTTTCTTTCTTTCTTTCTTTCTTTCTTTCTTTCTTTCTTTCTTTCTTTCTTTCTCTCTCTCTTTTGCTCACACACTCTTCATCTACCTCTCTTTTCTCTCTTTCGCTCACAAACTTTTTCTGACTGTCCACCTACCTCTCTCTCTCTCTCTCTCTCTCTCTCTCTCTCTCTCTCTCTCTCTCTCTCTCTTTCTCTATCCCTCTTTCTCTTCTCATGCTTTCACTTTTCACTTCTTTCACATCTCATGCTATCTCACTCTTTCTCTCTGTTTCTGACCATTCTTACTGCTTAATCTCTCTCTCTCCCTCTCTTTCTCCATACCTTTTTGCTCACACACTTTTTCTGATTGTCCACCTTTCTCTCTCTCTTGCTCTCTATGTTTCTGACCTTCCATCTACCTATCTATTCCTCTTGCTTTCTCTCTCTTTCTTTCTTTTTTTCTCTCTCTCTTTCTGTTTCTCACTTTATCTCTTACTCCCCTCTATCTATCTCTCTCATATAGCTTTTTCTCTTCTTTTGATTTTGATTTGCTTGATTTATATAATATTTATACTGTATATATTAAGTCTGAAACCTTTGTTAAAAAAAAAAAAGTTCAAACTTCGTGTTTCTTGGACCATTACACGCTTCTTAACTCTTGATTTAGATCTTGAAGAACATGACCCGTGTTCTAGGTCCAGGCGAGACCCGTGTTGATCATGTTCTGTGGCCTTTTCACCCTCGTGAGGACTTTAGTCTCCACTTCCGGTTTGTAATCCCATGAGTCCGTGCGATGCGTATGTTACATAATCCATGTCAACACATCTGTTCCTGGAGCAGCTGACGGATCACACGACATATACGTTAGATCTTGAGAGTTCATCTTGATCCAGCAAGAAACGCTTTTTTCCTCCAGCTCCAGTCCATCTGTCCATCATGTTCAGGTCAATTCTGGGATTCCGTGAACTTTGAGTTTGTCGTTGTTTTTCCTGTCAGTGGAAAGACAGAAGCTTTGAGACTTTTGATGATTTAGCGTTAATGATGATGGCGTTAATTTAAAATGTAAATATACCATTTTTACGCGAATATAAGCATCTCCCTTATTTTTCAGGCACAAAATGAAAAAAAAATTACAGACAGTAAAATACAAAGACATAATTAAAATAAAATTAATTATAATTAAAAAAAATTATAAAATAATAAAATAAAAGACAGTAGCTTTGAGATTTTTGATGATTTGGCGGCATTTATTTAGCGATGTTTACCCATGCATTTTGGCTTTTGAGACATTTTAAATTTAAATATACCGTATTTCGCGAATATAAGCACCACTGTGTTATTTAAGGCACAAAATGAAAAATCTATAATTTTTTTATTAACGTTTCTGGTACAGTTATGTTAATATTCTCCTAAAAATAATTGTTTTCTTTATTTAACAAATCTAACATGTGACTCGTATAATTTTTTATGTTGTTTTACTTGAATAATAGATTAATAATAGAATAAGCGTTTATCCGACACCGTAGTGAAGGATTATTATCACCTGTGCAGCGACCCAGCGTTTTGATTGTGTCTGTTCATTTTTTTTTTACTTTTTGCTCTTGTTCTACATTTTCGATTGTTTCGACTCTTTCTGCCATGACACATTGGACTCGATCGTAGCCGGTTGCGCTAAGCTAAGCTAACCTGGTCGTGGTTTGTAGTCTCTCTCCTGATTGGTCCAAATTATGATCGGAGGAATGTGTGTTGCTGCAGGTATATATAGTGACTCGGCTTTTTGTCTATAGCCATTTGAATTGTTCAGGTCGTATTGCAAGCGTTGACTATTACTGGCAGATTGTGTGTCAGACTAAAGTAATCCGTGAACGTGAGAGACTAATGGATGTCGTTGACATTTCTGCGTTTAGCAAAAACGTTTTTCCTGAGCGACTTACTTTGAAATAAATCAATACTTAACTCCCCCTTTCAGAATGTTATGGATTTATGTGGGATTTTTGCTGTCAGATTTAACAGGTTTACTTTCTTTTTTTTTTTTCTTCTTCTTCTTCTTCTTCTAAAAACAAGACATTTCTGGGAAAATTGTGTGCTGATGTCCAGGCAACCACCAAAATTCGAAAAGTTATCGCATTAACATTCTGTGAGAACTATTCGTGTCTGTAAAATAATGCTGATATTCGCAAAATAGTAAAAACATAGTGCAAAATCCACATTTAGTTTAATTGATTTAAATTGCTAAAATAACAACAACAAAAGCTATTCAATTAATATTGAACAAGATTTATAATTTAAAATTATATTTTTTTTTCCATATTGGTTTTATTGGTGATTTACCATTAAACATAAACACAGAAAACAAACAAACAAACAAAAATTCATTCCAAACACTCAGGCTGAAAATTAAAATAACAAAAAATGAGACAAGCATTTTTATAGACAAACAAGAATAAGACACGTGTAAACAAGGAATCACAAAGACTGAGGCACCTGGAAACGCTAAGAATGATGGGAATTGGAGTTCTTTAAGTCACTTTAAATCATCACTTTTTCTGCTTTCGTATTTTTTTTTATCTTTTGTATTTTTTGTGCCGCATCTTATGTATCTGTATATTTGTGCCGTATTTCTCTCCCCGTATTTTGTTGCATTTTTTATCACTTGTGTTTAATTCATATTCTCTCAGATCTCTCTCTTTTTATTGTATTTTATTGCTTTTGTATTCGTGTATTTTATTGCTTTTGTGTTTTATTTGAAATTTTAAAATTTTACATTTTTTTTTTGTTCCGTCAC
>CM051493.1:10472935-10531850 GCA_028031935.1 Paedocypris micromegethes
GTTCCGTCACCCCCCCCCCCATGTTAACATGCTAAACGATTGCGGAATACATTTCACTTCACGTTGTCGAAAAATAATTGTGGATGTGACAATTAAAATTAGAATTTTTTAATTGGAGTTCGGACGACGTTTGATTCAGTCCGTTTCGTTTTTTCGCGTCCGTTCCGTGACGGTGGTGATGGACGGCTGAGTTCTGGCTGACCATTGGCTGACGACAGATGTGCGGCGCTGAAGGCCTATGAATATTTCAGCGAGACTGGAGAAGAGTAAAACCTCCCTCGCTTTACACTTTACACCCCTGCGGACATGTGCAGTGAAGGTGATAGTGAAGCAGATATTAGGTCATTTACACCCGGAGAACGAGGCCGTATTAATGTCCCAACAGCAGACAATTATATGTATGAAAAAAATTAAATGAAATATATATAAATAATTTTGAATTTCCTCATCTGTAATTATTTCCCTCCATCCTCCACTCTTTACAGTAACTGATGATTCTACTCTCTCTCTCTCTCTCTCTCTCTCTCTCTCTCTCTCTCTCTCTCTCTCTCTCTCTCTCTCTCTCTCTCTCTCTCATCCACCTTCCCATCTTTCAAAAATCATTTGTGTATTGCACATATTTGCCGTTTTCTATAACGTGTGTATAGTCCGTCACCTAGTCTTGAGTAAAGCAGAGTTTTACAGTCATCACTCCGGACAGAGTCTCCTAAGCACATAATCTCCCATCGATGCTCCCAGCATATCTATCATCCACAGCAGCCTCTCTCTCTCTCGCCCTTCTTATTGGTCCGTGGCAGGGGGAGGAGTAAAGGGAGGTCTCCAGTCAGCTGGAAGCGAGTGCAGAGAGCACGAGGAGAGAGAGAGAGAGACAGATAGAGAGAGCTACAGAGAGAGACAGAGAGAGAGAGAGAGAGAGAGAGAGAGAGAGAGAGACAGAGAGAGCGTGAGAGAGAGAGAGAGAGCGAGAGATGGAGAGAGAGAGAGAGATAGTCAGATAGAGAGAGCTACAGAGAGAGAGAGAGAGATAGAGATACAGACGGAGAGAGAGAGCGAGAGAGATGTCGCTGTCTCTTTAAGAGTATTTTTAGGCTGATAGTTGATGATGGTCAGTGGTGGAGAAGATCAGAGTTAGTGGTGGAGGTGCGTGAACATGGAGGATTGAGGATGTGGCTGCTTTCTGAAGGACTCCACGCATTCACCATCACTGGATCTGGGTTCCTGTGCATTACTCGTTGGGTTCTGGTTGGAGGTGAGTGCGTGTTGTTGTCATTCTTCCCAGCAGATGATCAAGATGCTGGGTGTTTTTTCGGACCGTGTGACGTTAAGTGTGTAGGACACCTCACAAAAAGCGAGTCTGTGGCCGTGTTGAAGAAGGATGAAACGGTCGGTTGGATATTCCAAGCTCGTTCTGCTCAGACAGCCCGCTCCATCTTCCCAAACAGATGTATTTAAATTTAATGAAACTGGCAAACTGGTGCGATCGGGTTACAGTATTGATTGCAGCCTGACCCGCTGGTGTACTCCATGAAGAGCTGAGGCGTGCCAGACACAGTCGGGGTGGCTTCTGAGACGAGATGTTCCTCCGTACTTGAGATTCCAACATGGGGTTGAAGCGTCAGGTTCCGAGATCCGAAAGAAGCTGAAAGTGTTTGTCCGCAGACTTGAGGAATGTCGAAAGGTCCAGACTTGACACGATAGACAAGACGTGACCTCACGTCCTCGTGATCCTCGGAATGCGTTATTCCGACAACATTTACATCCGGTAAAGCCGGGGTGGGCAATTATTTTTTCCGAGGTGCCGCATGAGAAACTGAAAATATCGCGGAGGGCCGGACCAAAAAAACGAAACTCAATTCTGCTCAATTTTAATAACGTTTCTTTATGGCTGGAGCTCCAAAACCAGCTGACTTTGTACATCATCCTCACCTGATTTTTAATCACTACTCAAAATCCGTTTGTTTTCATTTGCGTTTGATGCAAATCGAGTTGTGACATTATTTTATTTGTCTTTTTATTTAGTTTGTTAAGTGGTTGTTCTTTTACTATCTGCTGTTTTTATGTATATAATAATAATAATAATAATAATAATAATAATAATAATAATAATAATACATTTTATTTATGGGTGCCTTTCAGCACACAAGGACACCGTACAAAAACACAAAATAATACAGTATTTATAGTATATTATCATCTGTTTTACCTTGTATTTTCCTTAAACATAAGGTAAAGCAGAAGTGCACTTTTCTAAATTAAATTTGTGTAAAAGGGCTTATAAATAAAGTTAGTTGCAGTTAAAAAAGCAGGGGTGCCACACTGGCGTCTAAAAATACACGTTTTAGGATATGGAGGAAATAGAGATTCAAAAACGCAATTCATTAAAATACACAAACCGGATTTGATGCTATTTTCAGGCTTTCTGATCGCGGAGAGGAGGATAGAAACAGGAAGTACAGTAGTGTGAAGACTTTTGCGCAAATATTAACACGTTAATGTGCGATTGCTGAACGGAGCTCGATCCACCGCGGATCAAGTGCTTTAACCCAAACGGACTCACGCGAGTCAATCAACTCAAGTCCATTCAGAGCAACACACTTCTGTAATTTGTCGCTTTTGGCTCGATTGCACATAGAGTTTACACATCGTAGAGGTTATGCAGAATTGTGGTCTGATGTGGTCTGATGACGACGTAAGACTATTCGACAACGCGTCTTTGTGCGTGACCTTGAGAAGCCCACCGAAGCATTTCAACAGCTGTTTGTTTACAAGTTCAAGTTCAAGTTCATTCATATAGCGCTTTTCTTAAGTTCAAGTTCATTTATATAGCGTTTCTTAGTCCGAGACCAACGCAAAGACGCTATGTGAAAAAGTCCTCAAAAAGAAAAATGTTGATCCCCTATATGAGTTAAAAAAAAATTCCACTTTTTCCATTTCTGGGTCGCGGGGAGCTGTGTGCCAGCAGCTCTGGCTCTGAAGGCTTGACACACCCCCTGGAATGGAGGCCGACCAATCAGAGAGGGGCACACACTCACACTCTTTCTGCAGGCTCAAATTCGCACGTTTATTTCAAATTTTGGGCCGTGGGATGAAATTCTGTGACCGTGAAAACAGGGCGGGGTCTTAAACTAGAAGTAGCCAATCACAATGAAGAGTTTGTGTCACTGTAGCTCTCAAGCGCAACAAGTGCTGCTCGGCTTTTATTAGCGTCGTGTTTACAGTCCGAAACAAATCGCAAAAGAACGAAAAAGAAGCATCCTAATTAAATCAAATTATGAATGAATGAATGAATGAATGACTTTATTTATCCCACAAGGGGGAATTTCTTATGTTTGCAGCAGCAACAAGGAGGCGGTACAACATAGAAACAGTAATGAAGGGTAAATAACAAAACACTTGTTAAAAAAATAAAATAATAATAAAAAAAAAATAATCAGGGGACGATAAATTTGCACAAATCGGAAGTGGCGTTTTTTTGTCTATGTATTCAAGTAGGAAAGATTATAAGACAACATTTATTTATGAACATTTATAAATATTTCTATGGATTCAAAAGCCATGGATTCCAATGTTTTAGCGTGTCGAACGGAGAGATTCTGTAATCTGATGCGCACACACACGCACACACACACACACACACACACACACACACACACACAAACGGTTCCAGCTTCCTGGTGTTTACACTTCCCCTCACACACACACACACACACCGCCCTCCCCACACACACACACACACACACAGCGAGCGGGATTGAGTTGATGCACGACTCACTTACTCACTCACTCCTCACACACAACACACGTCTAGAAATAAACTGAAACTGAGGAGAAATCCATTATTAAACTGTAACGTGTGTTTTAGGGCGTGTGCGTGTTATAGAACATAAAAAGTGTTATAAAATGGCTCATCCTCATATCTTATATCTTGGGTATATTTTGCTTTATATTAGTCTGAATACGAAATGCATTACACGTAGATCAAATTAAATGCATTAAACTCATATCTCCTTAAACTCATAAAACATAAACTCCCTTTCATTAAATGCATTAAACTCATATATCTCATAAATATCTCGGGTATATTTTGCATTGTATTATTAATTATATTTACACAATATATTTTTGTATATATTTTTGGCATGCGAAATGCATTAAACGTGGCTTTTCTGCCGATGCTGACTTTGCCAGAACCGTCTGACTCGGCACATTTCAGATCAGTGATGCGTGATTATTTTTTAATGCTTTAGTGAAGGTTTCCTTTCCTATAAGAAAGCATTTGCATCCCTGTGACCTTGAGTATTATGGGCCTGTTGTGTAGTTATGTTTTGTTGGTGAGGATGGAGTGTGTGTGTGTGTGTGTGTGTGTGTGTGTGTGTGTGTGTGTGTGTGTGTGAGTGTGTGTGTGTGTGTGTGTGTGTGTGTGTGTACTGCTCTTTCTTAAGCAAAAGTCTCGTGACATAAACACACATGACAATAATGCTGAAAATCAATCAGTGTTTCAATCAAAATAATTTTGTCGTTCAATTCTTGTAAATAAAATGCTATACTAATAATAAAAATACTATTATTAGAATTATTATGCTTATAATAATAAGCATAATAACAATAATTAAAAATTCCAATAAAAGAATACAAATTCTAGTTGATCTCGGACTAAGAAAAGTGCTATATAAATAAACTGGAACTTGAACGTATTATTATTATTATTATTATTATTATCATTATTACTGAATCTGAATTAATCTAATTACTGAATTACATGTCACATGGCAACAATGATATGTGTATACAAACTATATGAAATCTATATGAAGAATAAATATGTAAACTAGCACGCATGCATTAACATAAACTACACTGCACACACTCTAAATAAATAAACATAGCCATAACACACTGCACACATCATAATCACTAAACACAAACCATAAAAACACAAATAATAATAATAATAATAATAATAATAATAATAATAATAATAATAATAATAATAATAGCAATATCATATTAGTAATACTATCAATAATAATATTAATAATAAGTGAAATTCTGAAGAGCAGTAGACACATTGATGGTAAGACAGTTATTTACATGATTTAAACATATATTGTCATCTTTTAACAGACATCGCTTCAATGTATCCTTGTTATAGTGTAACAGTTAATGTAAATGTAAATGTCCATGTTTTATTTTAAAGTTTAATAACAGTTGAAAAACTGCAAGCAACACATGCAAGCTTCTCATTGGCTCTCCCAAAAAATATCGACTATCCAATTATTGGGCAAAGTCACGACTAATTAAAACAAATATAAAATGTGTAACGCCCAACTATAAAAATCCGGTTTGATCAACGATTTGATAAATCGTCCCTTGTCAACGCATATTTACGACATCTCTTTAACACAAAAGTCACATACAAGAAACTACTCAACTAGCATTAATTTAAATCAAAATGTATGGTTACATAAAAAAAACAATATATTTTCAGTAAAGATGAAATATTTTTGTACATTTTTTGCGAAAAGACTAATGAAGTAAACTAAATTGCTGTTATTTAAAGTATATAAAGCCTACTTTGTGGGTGCTGTGGTAACTGGACGCTTGGCTTCTGGAATTAAAATTAAAATTGAAATTCCAGTGTGGTGTATATTCCAGTGTGGTGTATATTCCAGGCGGTGAATTGAATTTGTCAATGGTAATGTTGCGTTTGTGGCTATTAGAAGGGATGGAGCTGGTCCGTGTGGCCTGAGGTGATTCAGGTCTTTCTCATTGAGCATCAGCAGTGGAGTGGAACACATTAGATCCTTTCAGGAGCGTATCTGATCCGGCCAGGCCGCAAACCAATAAAGCAGAAAGACAAAAGCGTTAAACTGTAAAGCTGTGTGTGTGTGTGTTTGTGTGTGTGTGTGTGTGTGGTGTGTGTGTGTGTGTGGCGCTGCGAACGGCGGGAAAAAGACACAGAACAAAAGTAGGAAAGACAAAAGGAGGAGGACGGAGCGAGAGAAGTGTTGGTAGTGAGAGAAGTAAGTTTGAGAGAAGTGGTGTAAAATTGCGCATTTCTATATACTATATATATATATATATATATCTAATAGGGCTGTCAAAGTTAAAGCGTTAATGCTTAATTTATCCACTTTTTTTACGTTTCAATCACTTTTGCAGTTTTTTTTCACTTCCGGTTTTAGGTAATGTAATGATAGACCCAGAGAGTGATTATAACCATCAACTTTAATGGCAAAGTTTTGTACATGACAACAAGGAAATTCAATGTGGCCTGACTCCATCTGTTGTTCCCGTTTCTTCCAAAATACAAGAAAAAAAAAAAACAAGAAAAGATTAACAAGAAATGCACACAAATGTAACATTAATATAAATTAAAAAAGCAGTGATTTGCTATGCTTATATTGGTATGTGTCTCAAACTTACATTCACTCTAAGGAAGTATTACTATTATTATTTTATACTAATATTATTGTATAAACCAACAACAGCAATAATAATAATAAAAATAATAATAATAATAATAATATTCTCTTGGTTCTTCTTCTTATTATTATTTTTTAACATAATCATAAAACAGTAAAATATTATAATACGTTTGTTTTTTAATAAATGAGTTATAACAGCTATCATAACGCTTTTTATAAAACAAAACAACATTTTGCGTTCGTCATTACACCAACGTAACACAATCGTCCATTTTATTATCCGTGTTTGTCTTAGCCGTGATTTATAAATATACCACTTTAAATCGAATGCTGGAGATGTGTGTTGATCCTCGGCGCATGCGCGGAAGCGGTAGTAGTGAGCGCGGGTATGCCCACGGTCCCTCGTAACCTCCATCCTAGACGACAGACGCTCCGTTTCCCGAAATGGAGAATAATGGAGAATATTCAGGTAAAGTTGGCGTGTTTTCTGCCGGATTGCTCGCTTTCACGTGTCATGCATGCGTCATGTGAATGTAAAGCGGGAAATGCTCGTCGGGAGAGGATTAAGCGCGAATGGAGGGATGCGAGTGATGAGGATGAAGATGAGGATGAGGATGAGGATGATGGGAAATCCTCCGACAGTGCTGGACCAAGGGCGAACGTGTCGTGCGTCTCACACACCAACGTGGCATTAAATTAAAAACACGTTTCCGATCGCGTGATGTGCTTGTAAACTGCAGATCGTGGACGGATCGTTTCGGGTTAATCGACATAACGGAGGTTTTTCGTCAAATGAATGGTCGAATAGCAACGACAAATTGCGTTAATATTTGCGTATTAATCTCTTCATTCATCTGGAGAAAGTGTCGACGTGTTCGCGGATTCGTCAGACGCTTATCAGATCTCGTGGTTTGACAGACGAGGTTTTAATGTGGTAAATTATGTCCAAACGAAATGAAACGTGCATTGAAAACGTACACATATTTCTCAGTTTTGTATTTAAGTGTGTCATATTGCCATTCTTTTAACCGATTATACTAGTATACTATTCTTTTTACCGATAACACTATATACTGTAGTCGTATTTCTGTATTTTTATTTATTTAAAAGCCGAAAAGCTTTGTGATTTAAAATCGTGCCTTGTCGTAAATGTGTCCGCATAGTTTCGGCTTCGATCGCGTTGTGACGTCGGCGCTGTCCGAGGTGCTGAAACGGAAACGTTCTCTACGTCGATTCGGTGGAATAAAACAATCAAAATTCACGAATCATGTATACATGTGTGTGTGTGTGTGTGTGTGTGTGTGTGTGTGTGTGTGTGTGTGTGTGTCTGCAGCAGGTGGTTGGCTATTTATATATTTTTTAATCACATATTTTATGTATTTTTTTAATGTTTATTTATTTACATAATTATACATGTATTTATATATATAGTTATAAATGTATGGGTTTTTTTATACAGTAAATTGCATTTTTTTGTGTGTTTTATGTTCACCAAGGTCCACTGGAGACGTGAGGAGTGAATTCAACCGGTGAGGAGAAAGTCTCCATTCAGGCTCCTCCCACAATCCTCCACCCTTTCGTTTCCCGCCGCCATGTTTTCCTCCAACTTCCTGAGCGGAGGGAATCCTCTGAGTGCCGTGTCGTCCGCCGTCAACAAACTCAGTCTGTTCGGAGATGAGGAAAAGCCTCCGGAACCTTCACCACTTCCCAAGGAACAGCACGGGAACGGACAGCCGGCTTCGCAAGAGCCTCAGAGGTCGAGTGGACCGGGACGAGGCGTGAGAAAAGCCGGTGGATCTCCTCAGCAAGGTGGTGACAGGCCTGGCCCGGGGTCGAGAGCTTCCAAGTCCGTCTGTCCTGTGTGTAAAAACACGCAACTCCATCACGGATCCAAAGACCTGCCCAATTATAACACATGCACCCAGTGTAAGTTAGAGGTTTGCAACATGTGTGGATTCTGTCCTCCGAATGCCAACGTAAGTACCGATGTTTGTCTCCATAGAAATATGTAACGCTACACTGTAAAAAGTGTCTCGTTGGATCAAAGTAAAAAAATGGCGTCAACAGATAACACTTAATTCGTTGACTTTGGTTCAACTTGAAATGTTACTTTGAAAGGAATTAACTATCCACTACTTAGCCAGTGCAAAAAAAAAATAAAAATTTAAGTTTCTAAGTTTAATGAAATCTCAAATGATATGTTTTCTTATTTGTTTTTACATTTTTCTTTAGTTTCTCATCGGAAGGGTTAAAAAAAGAGACCACCACCATAATATATGCGTCAATTTGCATCTTCGTTGATTGGGCCTTGTGTACAAACGAGTTAAATTTAAATAATAATGTTTACAAGAGTATCTGACATTATATTATAAAATCTGAACTGAACCCATGTGTCTTGACCACCGAGGTGTAATAACAACTTAATCAAATAAGTTGCCTTATAAAAGACTTCAATGAACATAAAATCTGCTCAGTTGGTCCATTTAACAAACAGACAGCAACAGCGCCACCTAGTGTAGAAATTTTAAACAGGTAAAAACGCTCTGCTCACATAACGAGACACATTCATGGTTGTTTACATAATTACCTTATTAAAACATCTATTGTTTCCTTTTAAGACAAATCACTTCAATTGCTCCTTTCAACTGAACAAGATCATGTTAATGTGTTTATGAGTTATGTTAAAGTTTAAAAGTTTTTAAAAAATGCGTAAAGCAAAAGCGTAAAGCTTCTCATTGGCTCATTGGCCAATTCTCATCGACCAATCCAAGAAACAAGGTCTTCTCTTCTCATCACCGACTGGCTCCAAAGCACATTTTTACTTTATTTCAAAGAAATTAATTTACTTTACACTAAAAGACTTACTTTTAATTTGGATGAAGCACAAATTTTACATTAAACTGATGGAAGACAGAAAATTAAACGCTTGAGTTAGATCAGGTAGAAAAACGTATTCAAAGTAACGACACGCCTTTGGCACTTTTTACAGTGTATTCAAACTCCCATTTTGACGTCCACACGGCAGATCATCTGACTTGTTTTTCTTTTTTCCACCTGGATCTGTGTTTCTAGGCTAAGGAGTGGCTTTGCCTAAACTGCCAGATGCAGAGAGCTTTAGGAGGGGAGGAGAGATTTGCACCGCCCTCAGTAAAAGCCCAAGCTCCGCCCATGACCGCCAACCCATCACCTGAGGTGCACAATACGAAGAAAGACATCAAAGCCACGCATCCGTCGAAACAAGCAGATGCTCCCAAACCACCGAGTTCCTCACAACCGTCTCCTCAGATGAACAGAACGGATCCTCCTGCGAAAAGTCAAGCTCCTTCAAAGGAAGAGTCAGGCTTCTTCGGATTGGGATTCTCTCGCTCTCGTTCTCCGTCTCCTCAGCCTCCGTCCGTCTCCGGCAAAGTTCTAGGCTTCGGTTCGTCTCTTCTCAGCTCTGCGACCAACTTGATGTCATCGGCTCAGGACGAGCCCTCCAAAACTCCCCCAGCTTCTCGAAAGACTTCTGTTTCTCAAGCGTCTAGTAGGACCACCACACCCCCCGCTTCTAGAAAAGGGTCAGACACGTCCAGAACTTCCCCTAAACCTCAAGATAGTGTGTCCCAAACGCAAGCTAGTGTGACGCAGCCCAAAGTCGATCCATCGAGTCTGAGGAGGAAAGAGTCTTCAGCAGAAGCGAGTGTCCAGCAGAAGGTCTGTCCGCTCTGCAAGGCCATTCTGAGTCCAGACCCTCCGAACTTCAGGACCTGCACGGAATGCAAGGCAACGGTCTGCAACCAATGTGGATTTAATCCGATGCCGCATCAGACTGAGGTAAGAAACAAACGCTCTCACAGCAACTAGGCATTTTGCTTTGTGCGCTGAGCCGTGTCCCGACAGTCAGAAGCTTTTAAACGTAATTAGCCATTCTAGTCATTTTGTTGGACAGAACATTTTGTTTTCTGGTTTTGTGAAGAGGCAGTTCTGTGGACGTATAATACATTTCTATGTACGGTGTAGGCATTTTGAAGGGTCGCAGGGTTTCCGCTGCATGGCGGTAAATACCACGGTACATATATAAATTGAATTTCCCCACTGTGGGATCAATACAATCTCAAAAGATTCTTTATTTTCCCCACAAATGCACAAAAAAGGTTTGTAATGCAGACTGAATCAATCTGAGCTGTAGCTGATACTCCCTCATAATGACATTGTCTGTTTCTGGATATTTTGGGGTGTGAAATCTTTAAATAGTTGGATGGAGCGATATATACCGTCTTTTTCCCAGGGAAAGCAGGAATTTGTTGAACTGTAACAATTGTAATGAAATGTAAGTCGCTTTGGATAAAAGCGTCTGCTAAATGACTATAAAGTAAAGTCAAGTCTTTTTAGAATTAGATTTCTTAAGTGGTGTCTAGGTGTCTTAAGTGGCAAGTTATCAGAAGTTAAAATGATCTTATTCTACACTCAGTTGATTTCAAATTCATTCATTTTACACTCAACTGAATACCGTAGTATTATCTATACGACATACATTACAAATAGTAGTAGATAATGAGCTTTAAAGACAAGTACTAGTGTTGTCATGATACTAGAAATTTCATTTGATTTTCATTTGATTTACATTGAAAGTTCATTTTCTTGATGTTGAAAAATTGCAACAATGTTAGGACCTTTTTTTTTTGCTAATCATTTTTAAAAAAAAAAAATAAACACAACACTGAAACGTGACAAAAACTGGCACAATCTTATAGATTTTCTAGACAAGAGAAATGAAAGAATGTTGTAGATGTTTTGCTTTCATTTCTGCTATACAGATTATCAAATGCAGACAATGTGTCTTAAACTCTTGGTTATCATAACAAAAAATCCTTAATTCTACAAGAAATGTAATTCAAAATGTAATACGCTTTAACGTTCTCTGTAACACAAGTCGACTACAAGTTAAATACTAGTCTGGTTTCTGACACCTCACCAGAAATACAGTATAAGACACTTTCTACCACGATTCGCTAGTTTTTTATGTGAATCCGGTTATGAAGGGTTTTTTTTTTTTTTTTTTATGTGACACATAAACACAACATGTACATGAAAAAGTTGTACTAGTATATTTGTACCATTTATTTTTATACTGTCAGTCTATGGAATCAGATGCCAAAAATATGAAACTAAAATTTCTAAGAAACAAACAAAAATCTTCACGTTTTGCTTTTAAACTTTTTTCCGCTTCAGATTTTTTCGTTCATTTTTTCTGTTTTTTTTTTTTCGTTTGGACTTCTGGCACAAGCTTCACTTAGGGGCGGCCCTTACTCTGATTGGCTGGTGAGAATGTGATTGACAGCCACGATCCGGCCTCTTTGTCAAATGTTAGAATCAAAAAGTTTGGACTAAAACCATCTATATGCGTAGTAAAAGTGAAAATGTAGAATTCAACACACCTGTTTCATGCTTGATGACTAGTTACCATACTGAGGAAATCTAAGGTCTGAGACGAGAAGGTCACCTTGATTCATAGACTTAAGAGTGCTTTAATTTGAAATGAGGAATTAATTTTACATGGAGGTTGGTCACTGCGTCTCTGGTACATTCTCTTTCCTTGTAAATAAACCAAGTGCAAAATCGATCTTGATTCTAAATTCCGGCTTGAGGGCAGTAGGATGTTTGTTAGTAACGTGAAGCATTTGAATGTTTTTCAGGCCAGAGAGTGGCTTTGTTTGAACTGTCAGACACAGAGAGCCCTGAAAGGAGTGGGATCTCCTGGATTGTCTAGTAAAGCGCCCTCCAAAAGCAGTCCCAACTCTCAAAAAGCTGATTCCATCCCTGGTCGCGTGGAGAAACAGCCCACAGCTCTACCAGCAAATGTCCAACCAACAGCTCAAACGACAACTTCTGCCAAAGACAAGCAGTCGACAGAAAAACGTGACCCGTCTCCTAGATCATCTAAGCCTCCGCCAAAACTGGACGCACAGCAAGAGCAGTCGGGATTATTTGGCTTCAGCTTTGGTGGTGCCAGATCGAGATCTCCATCCCCGCAACCTGTTGCTTCCGCTGTGTCTGGAAAGGTTTTGGGATTCGGATCTTCCTTTCTGAGCTCAGCATCTCATCTCATTTCATCAGCGGTGGAAGATGAATCAACAAATCACAGCCAGGAGACGTCAGTGTCTGAAACCCCAGCTGGATTGTCTCGTAAAGGTTCGACTGCAGCTCAAGGAACTGTGAGAAAAGAGCCTCAGATGATTGGTGGAAAAGACGAGCGAAAGACACAGCCTGTTGACCAAAAGACCAAAGCACCAGGGCTTCAAGATAAAACGCCCCTACCCTCCTCACAAACGGCAAAAGCTGTCAAACCTTCCCAGCGTCTCCCCGATTCCTGTCCGATCTGCAAAACGCAACTCAAAAACGACCCAGTCAACTACAGCACATGCACCTCCTGCAAAAGCTCCGTCTGCAGCCACTGTGGATTCAACCCCTCACCCCATCAAACGCAGGTAACACTCTCTTTAACGCTTTTAATCACTTTATTTTGTCACGAGTCTTCACCCGATTGCATATTTTCTCCTCTCTTGTCCAGATGAAAGAGTGGCTTTGTCTGAACTGTCAGACTCAAAGAGCTCTCGGAGGAATGGAGCCTGCAGCGTCTCCAAAGATGTCGGGGAAGCATCCTGTCAATCAACCTCTGGCTTCGCCTATAACGCAAAAGAAAACCGACTCCGGTCAGAAAGTGCCAGATAAGCAAACGGTGCAACTCACACAAAACGGTGCTCTCCCTGACCAGAAGCAACGTCAGGAGAAGCCTGAAGCTCCGGCTGTGGCGCCCAAGGAAGAGTCTGGATTATTTGGTTTTGGTGGTGCCAGGTCACGTTCTCAATCTCCTCAACCCTCCGTCTCTGGGAAGGTTCTAGGCTTTGGTTCCTCTCTGTTTAGCTCAGCGTCTAACTTGATTTCTTCAGCCGTGCAAGACGAAGCTCTCCCCAAAGCACCAACCTCTCGTAAAACGTCTACAGCTTCACAGGACACGGAGGCTGCAAAGATGATGCTCAGCCCTCGCAAGGGTTCTGCTGCTTCTGAAGACCCTGCAGCAAAGCTTCTGGACACCAAGGAACAAGCTATTCCACAGCCCCCGAAAACAAAACCAACTGATTTGGCATCTTCGGTGAAGGACAAAACAGTCAATGAGAGAGATGGAGAAATGTCCAAGCCCCTTAGCAAAGCATGTCCACTGTGCAAAGCAGCATTTACCCAGCGTCCTCCAAACTTCAGCACCTGCACCGATTGCAAAAATATTGTGTGTGATCATTGTGGCTTCAACCCCACGCCGCATTTAAAAGAGGTGTGGCACGTTTAATATTAGCAGCTTTGTTTCCACTAATGCACGTTTTACATTTCACAATGTTGATGCCTTTTGTCTGTGCTTTTTGCAGGTAAATGAATGGCTTTGCTTGAATTGCCAGATGAAAAGAGCACCAAAGCCTTCAGGCCCAAATTCCATGGCAAATGCCAGCTCACAGCAGAGCAAACCTTCACAGCAGCCTGTTTCACGAGCTAATAGAACTGAGGTTCAATCGGAAACAACACCAGGATTAAAAGCCACGGGAACCACACCAAAAGCGAATCCCCAGCCAGAATCAGTAAAAGATAAAGGTGCGCCAGCTAAAAGCACATCAAAGCCAGATTCATCGAAAGAAGAAAGTAGCTTTTTTGGATTTGGCTTGGGTGGCGCTAGGTCCCGATCGCCTTCTCCTCAACCTGCTGTTTCGGAAAAGGTCCTGGGCTTCGGATCATCGTTCTTCAGCTCAGCATCCAATCTCATTTCCTCTGTGGTGCAGGACGAGTCCTTAACACCACCAACACCTCGCAAAGGTTCAACCGTCTCACAGGCGTCTGTGAAGTCAGCAACACCTCCAGCTTCTCGCAAGACTTCATCTGTTTCGCAGACATCTCAGAACATCACACCTTCCTCTCCAAAGGGATCTACAGCATCTCAGGATTTAAATAAACCACAACAAACTAAAGCCGAAACTCTAAAGCAAGAGGATGACAAAAAGCCCCAGCCGGTCAAAGCTCCTACAACACAATCTAAAAAATCTGATAGGCCACGCCCGTCTCTTCCTAAACAATGCCCACTGTGCAAGCAGGTGCTCAAAGAAGCTGTTTGTAACTATAACACATGCACCGATTGCAAGGAAGTCGTGTGTAATTTGTGTGGATTTAATCCAATGCCCCAACAGGACAAGGTAAGAGTTTCTACTGTTGTTAAATTATCCAATCACAGTGAAAGTATTTAAATCTGCTTAATCAGTGTTGATATTGGGTTTCATCTTTGTGAATTCTAGGTGGAGTGGCTTTGCTTGACGTGCCAGATGACTAGAGCTTCTAAGTCTTCAACAACAAAAATGTCTGACGTTCCAGAACTAAAAAACGACAAATCGGATAAAAAGACTGTTCAGAAAAAAGCCGAACCAACCAAATTGCAGCCGGATTTACCAACCAAATTGGTCACCCAGTCACAAAATGCATCAAACATTACCAAAGAACAACCAAAGACTGAAGATCGAAAAGAGGATGTGGGATTTTTTGGATTTGGTGGGATGCGATCTAGGTCTCCTTCTCCTCAGCCTGGTTCTGTTTCTGGGAAAGTCTTTGGTTTTGGTTCATCCTTCCTCAGCACGGCCTCGAATTTGATATCCGCTGTACAGGACGAACCTTCAACGACACCGCCAACCTCCCGCAAAAGTTCATCTGCTTCAGGATCCACTTCAAGTTCTCGAAAAGGCTCTGGCGTGTCTGAGTCTCTGAGAAGCCAAAAACCACCTCCAGATTCACAAAAATATTCAGAGGCCACAACAGGACCTTCCAAAGGTCAACCTGTCAAAGTTTCTCAACCGCCTGTTGAACCGAAACAAGTTGAAATCAAATGCGAAAAACATGATAAATCTGAGAAACCGACAGCTTTGCCTGAACGTCTTGTCAAATCCTGCCCTCTTTGCAAAGAAGAGATAAAGAAAGATCAATGCAACAGCTGCACCCAATGCAGGAATGTCGTATGCAACCTTTGTGGATTCAACCCAACCCCGCATCAAAATGAGGTAAGAAACTTGCAGAAACAGTATATTCCCGCTCAAGTTGAGCATAACCTTTATTAACATCCCCCATTATCTTCTTATGTGTTTTGTTGTTTATATACTGTATTTATGCGAATATAAGCATCCCCTTGATTTTTTTTCCCCCTGATTGATGAAAAACAAATTACGTTTCTGGTTCATATACGTTAATATTCTCTTTTTTCTTTATTTAACAAACCTAACTTGTGACTCGTATCATTTTGATATTGTTTTCATTGAATAATAGATAACAAAAAGTCGATTCTAGTGGTCAGGACTTCATTTCCCAAGATCCTTTGCTCTCCAGTCAGACAGTGCACATGCTCAGAGCAATTATGTCTGTTCCTTGAATCTTTTTTCACTACTTACTCGTGTTCTTCATTTTTGAACAATCTGCTGTTTATTGTGATTACATTCTTTGAATTGCCTCGGAAAAAGTTTCATTTTTCTCCCTCAAAGCGAAATGCAAAAAAAAGCTGTCAAATTCTGACGTATTTAACAGATGCATTTTTTTGTTTGTTTAACAAAAAAGCACGTCATTTTAAGAATACAATCTGCTGTTGTGTATTTACTGTGTATGTCACTATATGGTTCGTTTTGTGTTTTTCTAACTTTAGGACAAGTGGGTCTGCTTGGCCTGTCAGGTAAAGGAGACTCTAGAACCTTCTGCTGTGTCTCAACCGCACATTAAAGACTCTGTCTCACATAAAGTGGATGATTCTACCCAGGATACTAAACAAAAGAAGCCTATTCTAGACGAAGGTGACAAAAAGTACGCAAAACAGGACAAAGAGTTGCAGTCGGGCGGTAAACAAGTGAGTGGGAGTGAAGCTGAGCAGCAGGAGAAAACCGGCCTGTTTGGATTTGGATTTCCAGGAGCTAGATCACGATCACCTTCTCCTCAACCTGCAGTCTCGGCCGTCTCTGGGAAGGTTTTCGGATTTGGCTCCTCTATTTTAAATTCGGCATCAAATCTGATTTCCTCAGCTGTAGATGAGACCTCTAAAACACCACCTAGTTCTCGTAAAGCTTCGAACGCTTCTCAAATGTCTGAGAAAAGTCCTCGTAAAGGTTCTGCAGTATCACAATCCTCAAACGAAGTCCATTCTTCACCTCAGTTTTCTCGCAAGGCCTCTGCAGCGTCACAGACATCTGTTAACAGTGCTCCATCAGCGTCAACAGGTTCTGAAACTGCCCTAAGGCCTAAATTAAATAATACAGATGGAACAACATCTGACATGATGAAAGATACACAAGACAGGGAACCTAAACCTGGCTTAGCGGAGCTAGAAAAGCAAACACAGCAAAGTGTAACAGATACAATCCACACAAAGGATAGCACACAAGCACAGGCAAAAGGTCAAGATGGAGCTGCTCTTCCTGACTCTTCAAGTCTAGCCCAGGAGCCAGAAGAGCCTGAAGATAAAGTTCAGTTTCCCACACTTCCACCAGTTGCTTCTGCCGTCTCCGGGAAGGTTCTAGGATTTGGCTCCTCCATTTTTAGTTCAGCCAATAACCTTATCTCATCCGCTTTCGAGGACTCTTCCAAAACGCCACCTGCTTCTCGAAAAGGTTCCACAGCTTCCCAACTATCGTCTAAGTCTGCCACGCCTCCATCATCCCGCAAAGGTTCCTCTGTGTCCCAGGAGCCACCGAGCCACAAAGGCACATCCATCAAGACAAGCACACCTCCTACATCCCGAAAGGAATCTGTAGCATCTGTTACGTCCATTCCAGACAACCAGTCAAAGAAAATAGATTCAACGAATACTCAAGAGCCGAAAACAATTGGCAAGAACGATGAAGTCAATCCAGAAACTACTATGACAAAATCTGTGATCAAAGATCCTACATCACAAGAACGGTCCAAAATAAAGAGCGATGACTCTAACTCCAAAGTCTGTCCACTTTGTAAGTCTGACTTTCAGAACAACCCTCCAAACTTTGATACCTGTACAGAGTGCAAAAGCACCGTGTGCAAACTTTGTGGCTTTAACCCTATGCCAGATGCGACTGCGGTAAGTGGTTTTGAAAAACTCTTAATTATAGAGACAATTATCTAAATATTCAATGTAGTGCCATCTTCATAACATTGTGGGTCTGTTTCAGGAAAAGAAGTGGTTATGTTTAAGCTGCCAAGTGAAACATGCTGAGCATGAGTCCAGCAAAACGCATTCCGAGGTATCAGTACTACAGAAAAAGATGGAAGTCACAGACGCCACAGTAAAAGTGATGAAACCTATGTCAGCTGCACAAACTGACCCTGAAAAGACAAGTACACATGTGAATGAAACAGAAGCGAGAAGACCACTGAAGTCCGAGCCTACAAAGGACAAGAGGAGCTCTTTTGATTTCGGGCACTCAAGGTCTCCATCTCCACAAACGTCTGTTGCCAGTGTGTCTGGAAAGGTCTTGGGGTTCGGTTCGTCCTTTTTGAGCTCGGCATCTAATTTAATCTCCACTGCTGTTCAGGATGAACCTACAACAGCTAAACCAGTCGCTCCTCAGTCTTCTCTAAAGAGCAAACTAGCAGAGGTTAATCCTCAGATCTCTCCCACACTGGGAACAAAAGACCAGAAAGAATCTGAAAAAGTCACAGATGTTCAGAAGACAGATGTAGTAGTACCACGACCTGCACTTCCGATTGAGATGTGTCCACTTTGTAAAGCAGATATAAAGGGAAATCCTCCAAATTACAACACATGCACCAGTTGCAAGATGAATGTGTGTAACCTTTGTGGATTTAACCCAGTGCCACACCAATCAGAGGTTCGGAAGTTGTATTGTCTACACTATACTAAAATAATAATGTCATGCATGATTTCTATTGCTAAAATGGTTTAACGGTTCTTAATCACTTTGCAGGTTACAGAGTGGTTGTGTTTGAACTGCCAGATGCAAAGAGCTTCTGATTCTAAAGCACAACCTGGAAAACCGGACACAAAAGTCGCTACACCTGTTCCATCCCAAAATCAAGATACTCTGGTTCCTGTTCTGCCGCCTGAAAAATCAAGCGGGGATAAGAAACTTGTTGCATCTGGAAAACAACAAGATAAACCTCCTCTGGAAGATTCCAACCAACCCGTTTTAAAATCCCAATCGAAGAAGCCTGACCCAGTTGGAGCCAAATTGGATCAACCACCTAAAGCAGAACCACCTAAAGAGTCGAATTTTTTTGGGTTTGGATTTGGTGGTTCTCGGTCAAGGTCCCCATCTCCTCAGCCCGGGGTGGCACCTGTGACTGAGAAATTTCTGGGTTTTGGCTCTTCCTTCCTCAGTTCAGCAACCAATATGATCTCTTCAGCCATCCAAGATGAGAATTCCAAGACTCCGCCAACATCTCGCAAGGGGTCTACAGCTTCTCAGACAGGGCAGAAACCTACCACTGTTGAAAAGGGATCATCAGCTAAACAGGACGGTGACCAAATAATTGTTGATTCAGGACTGTCTCCTATTCCAATCAAAGACGAGAAGAAACCAACTGAGAAGACTCCTGGTTTGGTCAAAGTGGAACTTCCGGAAAAATGCCAGCTTTGTAAAGAAACCCTTAAGCAAGACCCACAGAACTTTAACACTTGTACGTCTTGCAAGAGCATTGTTTGCAACCTCTGCGGATTCAATCCAAATCCACAAGATACTCAAGTAGGTTTATTTTCTTTGATTTTGTGATAATAAATACATACAGTTGCATTCCTTCTAGTAAAATACTCAATTAATTCAATCTGTCAATTAATCTAACAGAATAACTCTTAGCGATGGTCATGATTAGAGCTTAACCTTTTTATTTCTTGATTAACAGGTAAAGCAGTGGCTTTGTTTGACATGCCAGACGCAGAAGATACTCGAGCCGTCTCCAGCTCAACCACACGTAGAATCCAAAAAAGAACTGGCATCTTCAATTACACCAAAGGACCTTCCTGGTCCCCCGGAACCTTCTTTTCTAGGCCAAGGTGTCTCTGTAGCTCCAGACCAAAAGCATCCACAGAAACATGCCACCCCACATTCTCCATTACCTCAACCTGCTGTCTCAGAGAAGATCTTTGGATTCGGATCTTCTGTTCTAAGCACAGCGTCTAGTCTGATCTCAACAGCTATTCAGGATGAATCTGTCTCCAAAACCCCACCAGCATCCCGCAAGGGTTCTGCAGTTTCCCAAACGTCAGATGTGAACAAACCAACACCACCTACTTCTCGAAAAGCATCAGTGGATCCTTCAAAGACACACGCTATGGAAACGCTGACATCTACACCAAAGGATCTAAAGTCAGTGGAGAAAAGCACACATAGAGAGATTCCAGAAGTCTGTCCGCTCTGTACAGAACATCTCAGCAAGAACCCACAGAACTACAGATCCTGCAGTTCATGCCAGGCTATTGTTTGCAGTCGCTGTGGTTTCAATCCTAATCCACACCAAACTGAGGTAAACTTGCTTTACTGTGTGCTATGTCAAAATATCGCTATTGTTTCATTGCATATTTCGTTTTAACAGGCAAAAGATTGGCTGTGTTTGACCTGCCAGATGCCAAAAACTGAAGGACCTGTGCCTGCTCAGCCTCAAACAGAACCTACCAAAACATCAGTTTTACCGACAAAAATAGAAACTGAAAATCTCCCATCAGTTGAGAAGAAGACAACTACCAAGCCGGATATCATTCCTAAAGCAGAGACTAAACAACCCACAATTACCCCGACACCAGTTGCTGAAAAGTCTAAAAGTGATGCTCCTCCAGCCAAATCTGCTCAGCCCACTAAAGACAAAAAATCTACAGAGCCATCTGGGTTGTTTGGTTTTAGTTTTGGTGGTGCACGATCCCGATCTCCTTCTCCTCAGGCTGTCTCTGAGAAGGTTTTGGGTTTTGGTTCCTCTTTCCTTAGTTCGGCCTCTAATCTAATTTCCTCAGCAAATCAAGAGGAATTCGTCAGCAAAACGCCTTCAGCATCTCGTAAGGGATCCACTGTTTCCCAGACCTCTATTAAAGCAACCACGCCTCCATCAACTCGCAAAAGTTCTGGAGAGTCTCCAGTCACAATTAAGAAGTCCAAAGAAGAGGGCAAACCTTCATCTGACACGAAACCTGATGTGAAGCAAACACTCGATCAGACTGGTTTAGGGAAAGACACGTCTGATACAGAAGCCCCAAAAACATGTCAAATCTGCCAAGCAAACTTAAAGATCGATCCAACGAGTTCCAGCACCTGCACTGAATGCAAGAACACTGTTTGTAACTCATGTGGATTTAATCCTAATCCAGATCAAATAGAGGTAATACTTTTTTTGTAAATATTGTTAGATTATTGTTTTTGTATGCATGACTGCCAATTAACCATGATTAATTAGT
Source organism: Paedocypris micromegethes (assembly GCA_028031935.1). NCBI lineage: Eukaryota > Metazoa > Chordata > Actinopteri > Cypriniformes > Paedocypris > Paedocypris micromegethes. The sequence continues at coordinate 10,493,786 of CM051493.1, forward strand.
TTGAATGCATATAACTGTGTATTACAAATAAAAACTTCTAAAAAACAAATAAATAAATAAAAAATGTGTGCCTTATGAGAACAAAGATTAGAAATTGGACATTTATTAGTGGCTTAACGTTTTTTCTGGACAACATTGTTGATTATTATTGACATCTGGTTTTGTTTCTATAGGTACAAGAATGGCTGTGTTTGAAATGCCAGACGGCAAGAACACAACGTTCTTCTGTTGAGCCGCAAGTCAGCAAAGTACCTACAGCATCAGTTCAAGAAATCGAGGCTCTCCAAAGTCCTGCTTCTCCAAACAGCAAGTTAAAAGTCAATGAGAAAAACAAATTACCAAGTGAAAAAGAGAATCAAGAGAACAAACCTTCGCCAACAGTCAGTAAGGTTTTGGCACAACCAACGAAACAGCCAATTTCCGAAAAAACTGCTGTAGCTTCGAAACCTGAACCTCCTAAAGAGGAATCAGGCATCTTTAGTTTTGGTTTTGGCCGATCTGGGTCACCTCAGCCTTCCATGACTGCTGTCTCTGGGAAAGTTCTGGGCTTTGGATCTTCTTTGTTGAGCTCTGCAACTAATTTGGTCTCCTCAGCTGTTCAAGAAGAGTCCTCTATAAGTCCATCAAAATCTCACGAAGCTTCTGAAACGTCTGCCGTAATTCCACCGACTCGCAAAGCGTCTCTAGTTTCACAGACTTCTTCCCCACCTTCTCGCAAAGGTTCAGTTTCCACGCAAAAAACTCTTCAGACGGAATCACCTTCTGTTGAGATTCAAAAAGAGGACAAACCAACAGAGAAGAAGATCCAACGGGATGCAGTGGAATCTACTCGAGCAGAAATAAAAGCATGTCCTCTGTGCAAAGTGGATCTTAATGTGGGCACAGAGCATCTGCCTAACTACAATACCTGCACCGAGTGTAAAATGATAGTGTGTAACCTCTGTGGATTTAACCCAACGCCGCAGCAAACAGAGGTAAGCAAAACCTTGTTCTTACACTTTTCTAGAAAAATAATTCCCTGATTCTCTAACTTGTTTGCTTAGGTCACAGAGTGGCTGTGCCTGAACTGTCAGACACAGCGAGCAATAAAGGGAATGGACCCTCAAGAGTCAAGTACCCAAGAAGTCCGAGGAAAAGTTAGCACAGCGCCACCTCCGAAACCTGAACCTACATCAACCGTTGATCCCTTATCAACCAATGTGGATGTACTTCAATCCCAAAGTAAAGGTGCTCTACCTCCAGCCAACGCTGATAAAATTGACGCTACTCAGAAGGAACCAGTTTTAGTGGCAACCAAACCAGATCAGACCGATATTAGGACAAAACCCACATCTACTCAAAAGTTACCATCTGAATTAAAAAGAGATGAAATGGCATCAAAAGTGGAGCAGAAATCTCCTGGCAAAGTGGCACCACCACCGGCTGAGTCTTCAAAACAGGAATCCGGTTTCTTTGGCTTCGGGTTTGGAGGTCCAAAAGCACAACCTGCTTCTAAGCCAGCCGAGTCAAGTGCAAGCAAACTTTTTGGCTTTGGTGGTCTGGCAGAAGCCACTCGATCTCGCTCACCCTCTCCACAGTCTGTGTCTGCAGTTTCAGGGAAAGTCCTGGGATTCGGATCTTCTCTGTTTAGCTCTGCATCGAATATTATCTCTTCAGCTGTTCAGGACGAGCCAGTCGCACCACCACCAACATCGCAAACAGACTCGACAGCTTCAGGAGCGACTCTACCCAGCTCCCGCAAAGGGTATTTGATTCCAGACAGCAAAACTCAAACGACTGAGGGCAGCAAACCACAAACAGCACAAACACCAGGTGACCAGAAGCTATGCGAGAAGAAACCAGAGATCAGTCAGGTCACACCACCACAACCCCCAGTGAAACCAGACCAAGTCAAAGCCTGTCCACTGTGCAAAGTGGAACTTAACATCGGCTCCAGTGTCGCCAACTATAATACTTGTACTGAGTGCAAGATGACCGTCTGCAGTCAGTGTGGATTTAATCCGGTGCCGCATCAAACTGAAGTAAGAAACGTCACCTTGCTATCATAACTGTAATTATTGTTATAGTACACATTTCATTATGCGCTTCTTTCTTGTAATTCATCAAAGTTTCATTAACCATTCTTTTTGCATTTTTAATTTGCTAAATGTGTGCATTTTTTAACAAAATAGTTGAATAAGATCACACGTCTTTTCAAAGTGAAGACTGAGCACGCCCAGATATTTATTATATATATTTATATTTTTTATTGCAGGTTGAGGAATGGCTTTGTCTGAATTGTCAGATGCAGCGTGCACAAAAAGGAATTGAAAAATCTGAAAGTCCTGGTGTGCCATCTGTGAAGAGCAGCATTTCAAAAGTTGAGAAGGTAGAAGCAGTTCCAACTGGACAGCCAGTTGAAGCAAAATCTGAGTCCCCACTTCGTCCTGCAGAAAAAATCAAGGAGATCTCAGATTCAGGCTTCACAAAGGCTGACACAGAAAACGTAGTGGACACTACCACCTTGAAGAAAACACCTCCTGAAGATGTGAAGCCTGTGACAACACCAAAGCAGCAAGCCAAAGAAACATCGACAAAATCTACACCGCCTTTAGATGCGCAACCTCCGAAACCAGAATCGGGCTTCTTTGGACTTGGCGGAGCAAAACCTCAACCACAGCCAACCTCCAAACCATCAACCACTGGCAAATTCTTTGGCTTTGGTAGTGGTCTTTCAGAAACCGTTAGATCACGATCACCATCGCCACAGTCAGTGTCTGCTGTCTCCGGAAGAGTTCTAGGCTTTGGATCCTCTTTGTTTAGCTCGGCCTCAAATTTGATCTCCTCAGTTCAAGACGAGTCCAGTAGCACACCTCCAGCCTCTCGAAAAGGCTCCACGGTTTCTACCGAATCCGGGAAAAGTTCTCTCGTCTCACCTTCTCTCAAGGAATCCCAGTCGTCTCCTAAAACGACGCCACCAATTTCACGCAAGGGTTCAGCTGCACCGGAGCCCAACGTGAAACCTGCTGAAAAGATCGGCGATTCAAGTGAGAAGAAGCCAGTGGACACAGTCAAGGAGATCAAGTCAAGCACTGCTGAAAAGTCCAAGCCTGAGGTGGCCAGAGAAAGTAAACCAGAGGAGGAACCTGAAAGCAAGTCCCATCCCGTCCTGTCAACGTGTCCACTGTGTAACACCAAACTCAACGTGGATTCAACGCAACCTCACAATTACAAATCCTGCACAGAATGTGAAGGTCGAGTTTGTCTTTCTTGCGGATTCGCTCCCGTGCCACAGCGAACAGAGGTTTGTCTATCCATATGTCTATCTATCCATCTACATTGCCATATATCTGTAGGATTGATAAGGGCCTCTATTGATCAATATGCTACTATCTGACAAGACATTCTTTTGCTTATCGACCGACAGCTGTTGTAGTAAAGTAAGTGTTAGCAAAACACTGTTTAGTGAATTTCAAACTTGGTTACAAAAGTGAGAATGTGAAGTCCTCACAACTGCTCTTGTGTGTGGGGAAAAGGTTAGGACATAGGCATTTATTAAAACGATTAACTATTATTATGTATTAATCCATTTGTTGACATAGTCTTGGCCTATCAAAACTCGTCTTGGCCTAATGAAAGCTTTGATTTATTTGAACTCTACGAATTTTCCGTGTTGCACATGTGTCAGTAGCTCCATGGCCTGGAGATAAAGCTTGCCCGGGGTGCACTGCTGATGATAATCCCTGATGTGGTATTTACGAAAGCATAGATTTACACTAAAGCTGGAACGTGCTGGAAAGAACCTCCGCGTTTGGATGGAAAGTATTACGTAACCTGCTTGGCTGAAACGATTGAGCGTTGTGCAACAGAATTATACGAGGGGACCGGCATATAGAGAAGAGATTTGCAGCAGTGATGGTGAGAGAGATTTGTGGGCTGTCAAATATTCATCTTATAGATTTAAGGTCTGAAGACCATAGAGATCGATTCATGTCCTTCTCAGTTTTTACCTGTTATTTGGACCCTCGCATCATAATCAGTCCCACGATTGCGCAAAGCCATTAATAATAGCAAATGTGGAGATTATATGGGATTATCGCATTCTACAGAGTATTAGTTGTCTTGTAGGGACTTAATGGTACTGTGTAGTATGTACTTGCATTGTGAGGACTCTAGAGACTAATGGGGGTGAAATATATTTGTTTTCATCAGCCTAATCTAGACCTCAAAGTCATGGCGTTGACTAGTGTTGATGTTTTATAAGTGAAGTCCTCAAGACTTGCAGAACAAGATTTACAGTTTAGTTTGGACTTAACGGAGCCGTTCAATGGGTCTTAGCTACTGTTAGCTAGCATGCTAACGTTAGCTTTACAAAATGCTGTCTTTTCAATTATCCTTTCTAATGTAAAAAAAAAAAAACGACAGTAGCCTCACAACATGGAGCAACAGTTTGTGACTCAAGTTTGATTCCCAGTCTCCCACATTGGTAGTGTGGGTTTCCTCTGGGTCTCCAGTTTTATTGTGTGGAGTTTGGTAAATTGTCCAGGTGTGGACAATGTGTGTGTCTGCCACTGTGATTGGTTGGTGACTGATTTTGTGGTTCAGCCTTCATGCCCAGAGTTGCTGGGATTGACTCCAGAAATCAAAAAATTGCCAAGGGTTACTGTTAGATTAGGATTAGACAAATGGATTTATTTTACAAAAGTAAAGGAATGTTTGTTTCACGTACAAACATTATACAGCATATTTAGTTTCAGAATTACTTGGACAATATAAGTTTCACGCAAGCTCATCTCGCTAAAATTATCGTCAGAGCCCATAGTCTGTACACCAATAAATAATAGACATTTTTCTTTTTTAAAGACTTTTTTGTCCTAATTCCGCATAGTGGCTTTGCGTTGGTCTGAGACTAAGAAAAGCGCTATATAAATAAACTTGAACTTAAAACTTAAAATGTCTCAAGACGTTGTTGCACTTGTCACCAAACAAAGTGTAGATAGTTTCTTCTGCTCCATACTTTTGCTGTTATGGTGCTTCTGTTTTTTGACCCGCGTGTAAAAGTAGCACAGCTGAGTCAGACAAACAAGCGTTTTACAAAAGACGCGTCACCTTTTCAAATTCAGGTTGCAAGCGTTGCCAGGTCTCCCCAGAGGAAGCACAGGGACAAAAATAGTCTGAGCTGAATCCAGCTAACCTTTCCCTTAACATGCTCGCAGTCTTAACTCGTTGAAGAATTTTCTACAGTGTGTCATGCGAAAAAAATCACAACGTCTTAGGAACCAGACTGATAAATATGATGTAAATGTGCAGCGAGATGTTCTCCTCCGTCAGTGGGATGCAGGGACTGGCTCTGGTCCATAAGTGGCAGGCATCTGCTTATTACAGATTAGTAGGTCAGGATTCTCCATTATCATCGGGCTTGATTTATTGAGATAGTGCTGCTCTCGGTGGGAGGTTGAAAGCTCCTTCTATTAGCCAGCCACAATGGCTGCCAAAAAACATCTCGCCAGGAATCGATACGGTGTCAGACACATCATTGCAGCAGTGTGGAGACGTAGTACATCTGATATATATTTGGCTATAAATTTCTAATCGGATCTTCGGCTGGAAAGTAGGACAGTGTAAAATAATAGCTATCAGAGACGGTTACACCTGGAGACACTGTGAAATTAAATTGATCTTTTGGCATGTCTCTAAGTTCAGTAGTGGAATAGCTGGCTGTTTATGCATGCGGCAGAAATGCAAAGAGTTATTACCCAAATGGAGCCTGGCATTGCTGATAGTGCTGCCTCCAGCAAATGAATGTCTGGGTAAGATGTTAAGAAGCTCCTAAAGGAAAAACCATGTTCTCTGGTCGGCTGCAATAGGATGAAAGAGAGAGTGAGTGTAGCAAATATACGGATTCTGTTGCATTTTTGTCTGTCTTCATGTTATGTGTAGTTTAACTGCGTGTCTTTTGAAAATTGTACCAACTCTACCACTTTTGATCTAAAGGTGAGAGCTTCATCGATGTGGATTCAATTGTTGCTCGTTTACTCTCTTTTGTAGTTAGATTGGATCAGATTAGTGCCAAAAATATTGCACGTAAATTTTGAAGAAACGAACGAAAATGCTTCACATTAACGTTCGTTTTTTTATTTTTCTGTACGTTTTCGTCCGAAACTTTTTTTTTCGTTTACTTCTTTTTTTTGCGTTTGGTGGTCCTTCTTTGATTGGATGGTGAGAATGTGATTGACAGCTGCATTCGTGGTGAGAATGTGATTGACTGGAAGAGGGGGAGGAGTCGTTCGTTTCTTCAAAATTTACGCTCGATATTTTTTGGCACTAATCTGATTCCATAAGATTGCTGCTTTTTGATGTGCAACTTAATGCTGGATGAGTACAGAATAAAACACTGTTTAACATTTAGTAACACAAGAGCAGTTACGGAAATGGGTAAATGTTTTATTGACATCAGAAAAATGTTTTTGTTAAAAAGAAATGCTTTCTCTAACAATTCTATTTTGTTTTATTTTAATTGTTTTGCTGTGTTTTTTAGGATGAGTGGCTGTGCTTGAATTGTCAGACAAAGAGAGCTCTAGCTGGTCAACTCGGAGACACGGAGCCCACAAAGAACATGTCTGAAGTCAAACTGGAAACAAACAAGTCACCAGTGAGCAAAGAAGCCACTAAAGAGCCAGAGACACGTGTCTCCAAACCTCCAGATCTTGAAGCCGAAAAGTGTAAAACTCCTCCTAGCACAGAAGCAAAGGTAAAGCTGGTGACTTCAGATGCGTCTTTGCCACCTGCATTTATTCCAACCACTGAACGGCTGTTATCTGAGACGGCAACTGTGGTAGAGCAAAGGGCCGTGGTATCGCCGGTACCAGCTGCTGAGTTTCAGAAAGCTTTAGTTGCTACTACTGGGGTGACTTGGCAAGAAACAAGCAAAGTCCCAGACGAGGAACAGACTGGGAAAAAATCAATAACTGAGCTTCAAACTGTGCCTGCTAGGACAGATGTGCCAAAGGTAAACTATGGTTAAAAAAATGGAAATTTTGCTGTACTTGATTTTTTGTGTTTGATGTATTTTTTACAGGCTAAGGAGAACATCTCTGCCATAGAAAGACAGAAAGAAGACGTTGTAATACAACTTGACACTGTTCTAGAATATGACAGACAATCGAAAGATGAAATAGTTCGTCTGGAAGGCACAACGGAGCTCCAATCTGGAGTCGTGCCAATTTCTGCAGAGTCGTACAGCTCGGCTGAAGAAGAGCTTAAGGAGATACAGAGAATCAGTGAAATGTCCATGAGGGAAACTGCTCAGAAACTGTTGCCCGTCAAAGCTTCGGATGCACCACAGGATTTGGAGAGCAGTGAATCCCTTCACTCAGATACAGATCGAAGTGATCCTTCCCCTCAGATACAGAGAAGACGAGTGAGGCCCGTTTCCTCCAGCAGTGATGACGATAAATTAGATAGCTCGAATTCTGGAGATGAAGAGTTCATTCGACAGCAATTGATGCACATGGGAGGAGATGACAGTCAGCCGTCTAATGAGAATCCAATCGGAACACTTATGGGAAAGATAGAACAAACAGTGCTGGAGAGCAGGGAGCTTGACGACTCGGAGCCTACCGCCCTTAAAAATGACAAACTACAGGCTGTCGAAGCATCAGAAGAGTCCACAGTCAAGACTGATGTGTCCAGTGTCTCTGAAATCACAATATTAGCCCACTATGATACCCAAGAAAAGGCCACCAAACTAAAGACTCCTGTCCGGCAGAGCACCGATGACAACGAGAGTCTGATGGAAGACTCTTCGAAGGGTGAAGGGTCTTCCAGTGTCCAGGTCTCCAGCATCACACCAGGAACAGCTTCCCCCACTTCTGTGTCGTCTATCGATGAAGACAGCGATAGCAGTCCCAGTCATCGAAAAGAACGAGCAGACACTAAGCATCAAAGAAAAGCCAAGCACAGACCTCATGGTCAAGCTCTGCCAACTATAGCGGACTCTTCTGAGGAGGAAGACCTCGGTAACGAAGATGGTAAAGCAGTGCTGCAAGAAGATGAAGCGAGAAAAGTTCCGAAAAAGATCAAAGCAGAGAGACGACACATTGCTGAGATAGAGCATCAGTCCTCCTATTTATCTGACGTCTCACCTAGTTTAGAATCCGAATCAGAGCACGACCAAAGAGAATATAAAACTGACTCATCTGAAACGCACGAGGCACATGCCGTTCCACAGAGTCAGCTAAAGAGCGCTGAAGAGGTTTACGAAGAAATGATGCAGAGAGCACAGCAAAGGAAAACTGTGAAGCTCACGCCACCTGATATTGAACCGTTATATGGAGGCATGTTAATAGAAGATTACGCTTATGACACTTTAGTTGATGAACAGGAACAGTCAGCAGCTGTAGGCCGGTCATCTTTTGAGCCAGAGTCTGTGAGGATACTCATGATGCCGGAAGAAAACTACGACGATATTCTACAAAAGGATAGTCAAGACTCTTCGTTGCCCCTTTTCACAAGTGACACATGTTATGTGACAATTTCTGAAAATGACGCCCTCGCTGCCGATACAGATAAAAAATTGTTTTCACAGGCGGAAGATGCGTATGATGAATTGCTAAAATCTCAAAAAGATTTGACCCCAGGAACAAGTTCAACACAGTCAACTCCCTTATCACCTGTGTCCCCCATATCTGTGTCTGAGCCATCATTGGACTCCCCTGAGGTTATACTGGTACCTTCAAGTGGGGAGGAGGACAATGCTGCTGAACCTATTGAGTGCATTTTAGAGCCTTACATTCTAGAATCAACATCCAATTCAGACATATCAATAAATAAAACATTATATCCTATACCTGACTTAAAGATCACTCAGTGTTCCTCTGGTGAGGAGGAAGTTGATGAAGACCTTTGCACCCACGAATCACCCAAACAAGTCAGCATATCTCAAAGTCGAGAAGAACCTCAAATATTGGAAGAATCGGAAGCAAATCCTGTTTCTGTTGTCTGTGAGGTTCCTGCTTTAAAGCATTCTGAAAATCAAAAAGTCTCATACACAGATTTAAGAGATGCAACAGTAAAGCCTTCTTCTCCAGTATCTGAGCCCATGTTTGAATCCATGCCTCCAATTAGTTCAACTTCCAATGTTTCCGACCCAGTTATTATTCAAATGCCAAATGTGATTTCCGACCAAGCTCCAGCGCTCTCTCTACAAGAAACTGCTGTCACCACAACCATGTGTTCTACAAAGATGACAGAATCCTCTTCACCTCTCACAACCTCTGTACCATTAGTCTCATCGACTCCCGTTCCTACTGAAACACCAAAGCAAATGACATCTTTTAAACCCATCCCTGCTCCTAAACCATTTATCTTAAAGCCTTCAGAGAAAACAATTCTTTCTGAAACTACAAGAAAAAGTGAGGCACACGTTCTTGATTTGGGCACGGAGGATTCATACAAAGATTCAATAGCTGATGAATTTATTAAACCTCCCTCAGGTGTATCTATTGTGGAAAAACAATCAGTCCCACATGTAGGCCCTGCAAAAGCTCTTGTTTCAAGCCAGACATCAACGCCAGTGAATGTAAGAGCTGCAGCAACTTGTCCCTCTGGACAACCTTCAATACAGACTATTGTGAAGGCTGAAAAAGACTCTTCAATTGTGGTTCAAATTCCAGAAATGGTTCCACCCACTTTAGAACATCCCGTTCTGGATCAACCTAAAGACTCAGGCCTTGGTTTTCAGCCTCGTGTACCAAGTTATCAGATTTCAACAAATGTATATGTCACCCCACCTGCACCAGGTATATCCACCGGTTCTGCAGAATCCATAGGTAGTGTCTCAAGTCAAATACCGATAGAAAAACCATCCGACAAAAGAACAGAAATTACATCAGTACAAGCTGAGTTACCAGAGATTGTGACTACGGAAGCATCGCAAAACGTATTGGCAGCACATGTGATGGTTTCTTGTTCTACTTTTCCCTTGGCGGACACAGCTGTCCCAAGTACTGTGAAAATAATCGCACCGTCTTCAGAATCATTTGTAAAAATTGTTCCTCAAGAAAGAACAGACAAACCAGTCATTTCTTTTCCACCACCTCCTCTTGTGTCACCACCAGAAATTGTCTGTAGCACTATACCAAGCTATAAACCTGGTCAGCAAAAGGCTGTTTCAGCAGTGTCAGGATTACCAGCTGAAACCGTACACACAAAACCAGTTCCGTCCCACAAGTCACCACCGCCAGTCCCCCCCAAACCCGCCTGCATTCCCCCCGGTCTTGTATTCAGTCACAAATCAAGAGAATATGTCAAACCACCTATCAACTCAGAACCGGTGGTTGTTCGTGCTGCAACATTGCCAAGAACAAAGGAACCCCCAATGGCTTTGCCACTAAGCTTGACTGCCCCTGTTGAAAGCAAACACACCGCATCTTCTCCAAAATCCCCCTTGTCTCCACGCTTTACTAGAGCTCTTGAAACATATGTTGTGATAACCCTACCTTCAGAACCAGGATCACCTGTGGAGAGTATCACAACCCAAGCTCCAATCAGAAGATCGTCACTACCAACTTCCAGGCACCTTGCTTCTGATACACCCAGATGTTATGCACCAGTGGAAGAAAATCCGCTTGTGTCAGTAGTTTCACAACAATTTGTAGCTGTGGCACCAAAAGTCTCTCCCTCTATAAGTGCAGCTTCATGCCCTATAGTGACAACAAGCCAAACTACACCTGAGCCGTGGTCTTTCACTTCTCAGACTGTAGATGCTGCTCCAATTCAGGATTTGAAAAAAGAAGCAACAACAATTTGTACAACAGTTCCAGAACCCCGGTTGGTTTCAGCTCCGGTTGCAGTGACGACCAACTTTGAACAGATGTCTACGATTGTTGCTCCGTGTGTCCCAATAGACAATACTGTCATTTCTCCATCAACTACATTTGCGACACATGAATCAGCAAATATTTCAGTGGAAGCATATGCACCCTCAGAGGAACCCGCTGTTTTCAGAGACGAGGTTGAGTTTCTTTCACACGGTTTAATTCCTTCATACAAGCAAGATAAAATGAGAGCTCTTGCCGCCATGCCAGAAGAATCTACTAGATATGTTGGACAACATGGATTGTGTGATGTGCAGCAAGAATTTGAGATGCCACCGGCCACATACTCAGCACCGATAACAATAACTCAGATTCCAATTCAACCTTCAATTGATGGCAACCAGGATTTGGATGCGGAAGAGGTTCTAATTGTCTCTGCGACAGAGGAGACCTTAACTGGGTTGTGTTCCGCTCCGATCTTAACTAAGCTTCAGGAGCAGCAAGCAGTTCACGAGCCAAAACAAGAAACCCAGACCATGTCTTCTGCAACAGCTGCTCCGGTTATTCCTCTCACGTTTACTCAATTCACTAACTCTATTGAGAGCAAAGAAATCCGTGCACAAGATAAAGTCATTTCAAGCATGAGCCAAGTGTACTCTGCCATCTCAAAAACCGAGCAGCTTCCAGACACACGGCCTAATCTTGTGACTCAAGTAGTTACTACCGAAGTTCAAAGAACAACCACCGTTTCAGTTGTACAGGAAAAGGTTCCGGTTGAGCCCAGTGCCGTACCTTTAAGCGCTGCGGTCACAATACATCCAGAAATCCATCCAAACTTCACACAGAATGGACGGATACACTACCCTGGTGATGTCATTGATCTTACAACGTTGAAGGTAAATGTCACAATGACTGATAAAGGAATGGACTTAAGAGCCCCAGATTCAAGTAGGCCACTGTTGCCAAACGAGTCAAACGGGCGACACGCTACGACTGTACGGCCAGAAATAGTAAATCTCAGTGCGGAAATAATTCCTCCGACAACACTCTCGGTTGTGACGGACAGCATAACTATTGTCACTTGCTCTGCCACCATTGGCTACAATACTAACTACCAAGCTGACAGACCTCTGGACCTTGGGAACGCTACCTCAGTTCCTCTCACCACGTATAACCCGTTTGAGCCTCTTGCACAGATAGTCTACAGACCAGTTAATTCTCAGCCAAAGCCTACAACAAACGGTGAGATCCCGATCAACCTTTCCCAAAGAGCTCTGGCAACCACAACCAGTCCTTTAAAGCCAGTGATGGTAGCCCCAATGAGCCTCATCAATGACCCTGCTGGTCTACCAGAGTCCTCTGCAGTTGGGCCTGTAGATCTCAGCACTTCTCGACAAATGAAAGCTATCGTGACGCTGTCCTCTTCTTCTGGGTTTGTTACGACAGTCGTGGAGGACGATGGTGTGCCGTTGGATCTCACGTCTGGAAGTCGGACTGTTTGCTGCGATGTTATTTACAAGCTTCCCTTCACTGGAATCTGCAGGACACAGCAGCCAGTCATCACACAGCCTGAAAGCCAGATGAGTGTAAAAGAGAATGACATTGAAATTGTGAACGGGACGACGCCCATCATTACAGATCTAAGCACCATGAGTTCTCTGCTGGAAGAAAGTCATAAAGAAATGGAGACCTTTGGATTGGAGAGGAAAAATGGCTTTACCTATCGCAATAATGCATGTGATGAAGCTATAGATTTGAGGTCATCAAAAATGCCAACAGGTAAGTACGACAGAGAATGTTTTTTATTGTTTCTTTTGAAAGATACATGTCTAAGTTAAGTATAGCTTTATTTAAGTCCTTGTTTTTAAGCTGTCATGATTTACATGTTTACAAGTCTAGTTTTCAATGGTGTCTTACTTTCTGTTCTTTTTCTTTTTAAACAGATGCATGCCTTTGCCTCCGTGTTGTCCCTCATTGTTTTGGCTTTGCATCCTGCTAATGCGATGACACTGACAAGATCTTTGCATGCTGCTTGTTCTTTGTCATGGATCATTATTATCAGAATAGAGTGAAAACCCAACATAATTAGTGTATCTGTTTTCCCCCCCTCCTTTAACAACAGATGAAGCCTTAGACTACTCCAACAAGAGTACTTTGGAATTTTCCAGAAGAGATGTTTCGCCATACTCTCAAGCGACAACTTTTGACATTAATAGTTTGCTAAGATCAACAGATGGTATGGTTTATTCCTCTGTTACCGCACAGGTGCCCTCTACATATGCTATCACTACCCAGCCTGGTTCAATATTTAGCACGGCTTACAATAGTCTTAATGAACCAGAATTGATTTCAGCCCTTCAAAGTCATCCAGCTCCTTATGGATTTGTACACACCACTGGTGACCACTCAATATTCCCAGAGTCTGATATTTCAAAAGTGATTCTACCATCTGCATTAGCCAGTCTCTTTCCCTCACTAACAGCGTTCCCCGAGCTCTACTCGGATGCAACTCTTGAGGCAATAGCAGCTTCTCTAGACACTTTGGTGTCTCCAAATTTTCCCGACTTAGACGACAGCAAGAGCCAGCAGTACAAGGCTGAACACGAGTTTTTACAGTTGGAGAAGTTGAAGCAACTGTGTCTGGCAGAGGAGCTTGAGTGGGAGAGGCAGGAGATCCAGCGTTACCGCGAGCAAGAGCAAGTCATTGTGCAGAAGGAGCTGGAGGAGCTTCAGAACATGAAGCAGCAACTCCTAATGCAGCAAGAAGAGGAGCGCAAAGCTCATTTGATTCTTCAACAAGAAACCTTCGTACAGCAGCAACGTCAACTGGAGCAAATTCATCGTTTGCAGCAGCAGCTCCAGCAACAACTAGAAGATCAAAAGATATATCCGTTTGGGTTTGGACCAAATGAAAAAGGATCTTCGACATTAAAGTCAGACATCATGTTTGACAAATATTCTAGTAAAGATCATGAACAGTACTGGCCAGTAAAGGATGAGAACTCAAATGTATCAATGAAGAGTGTGCATGATTCTGCTTTAAGTCAATATTGGCCTGCAACAACTTCCAGTGCATTTCCTCAGCACGGTTCAGCAATAGTCAGTGCTCAAACTCTAGAGCAAACACAGTTATCCATAAACACTATTGATGCTGCAAAAAAAGAACATAGCGTAGAACAGACTGGCAAAAAAACGATTGAAAGTTGTGTTCAGACAGATGACGAAGACAGCGGTGAAAAAGTTTCCTCAAATAGAAGAAGAAGGGGTAGGACAGGTGTGGATAGTTGTGCTCAGACTGATGATGAAGATCAAGACGAATGGGATGTTCCTGTTCGGAGCAGACGCAGGTCTCGTTCCAGCAAGTTTGCTGATGGAGAGAAGGGTAAGAACTCCAAGGTTTCAAGCATTGCTATTCAGACAGTAGCAGAGATTTCAGTGCAGACGGAGCATTCAGGGAGTATAAGGAGATCTCCTGTCCGTGCTCAAGTGGACACCAAGGTAGATTTGCACAGAGACGAGCAAACAGAAAGTGACTCAGATATTGCAGAACACGAGAAAAGACGCCCAGCTACTACAGAGATAAGTGTAAGCACGCTATTAACAGCTGATGATGGTGGCTTGGCTGTAGCCAAGTCTCCAAAGATGCTGTGCTCTCCAAATCTGGCCTTGTCTCCTGGAAAAAGTACACAGAAGATGCTTACAGCCGACGCTTCAAGATATTCAAGTAGCCCGAGATCTCTAAAGACCTCCAATCGGTCTATGTCTGACCCCAAGTCTCTCAGTCCAACCACTGAGGACAGAATGATGTACTACTCAGAATCATACTCGGTAAGTGTTGTGCATTATAAATGAATGAACAAATATACACTCATTTTCTCTGTGGCTTTACTATTCATTTGAATATTTTATTAAGCCTGGTTGATGCAGCACACGTTTCTCTTCTTTTTTCTCACCAGAACAAGGGTTCTCAGAGTGGCACTCCAGTTGGTTCTCAGAAGAAAATAAAGCGTACCTTACCTCATCCACCCCCCGAAGACGATGCCATTCTTGGCCTCTCTGGGTACAGCACTGCTTCAGCTAGGCGACGCATGTGCAGAAACACTACCATGGCACGAGCCAAAATTCTGCAAGACATCGACAAAGAGCTGGATTTGGTCGAACGCGAGTCTTCCAAACTTCGTAAGATTCAAGCTGAACTTGACGAGGAGGAAAAAGAGATTGATGCTAAATTGAGGTACCTGGAGATGGGTATAAATCGAAGAAAGGAGGTCCTACTAAAAGAAAGAGAGAAAAGAGAGAGGGCATATTTACAAGGGGTGGCAGAGGAGCGAGACTACATGTCAGATAGTGAGGTCAGCAACATCCGAGCATCAGAACGGCCTCGGACAGCACCACACTCAGAGTTTAACCAGTTCATCCCACCACAGACTGAGGCTGAGTCCCAGTTCAGTCAACTCTCTAGCCCTTATTCCCATTATCAATACGCATCCCTTAGCCAAACACCAAGCCAGTTTCCACAGCAAACGTTGTACCAGCAACAGTCCCTCTACCATCAGGCAGTGTCCCCCTATCAATCCATTTATTCATCCGTTCCCTCCCTCAACCAGCAGTCCCAGCAAACTGGCTATGACCATTCCTCCCTCCTCCTTATGCAACAGAAGCCCCGTCAAACTACTTTGTCTGATCTAGAGCCAAAGATTGCGACAAACTACGAGGTTGTGCACAACCAGCCCCTATTAATTGTCCCTACGTCCACAGAGACTGCCTACGGAGTTTCACACCTTGGAAGTAAGTACAGTAGTCTTGACCTGAGGATGGGCCTGGAGGAGAGAGCCAGCATGGCCAGCAGCCCCATGTCCAGCATCTCAGCCGAGTCCTTCTATGCAGACCTTGAACATCACAACGCCCGGAATTATGTCCTGATTGATGATATTGGAGAACTGACCAAAAGCTCCACGGGTCTTGGGTCAAGCTTCAGCATTGCTGAAAAAGACATCACTAAAGCGGACCGACTGCTCCGGACGGCTGAAATTCGACGCACTGCAGACGTGTCTGAGTTTCTCGGCCCTCTTCCGGGAGCTTCTCGGCTGCATTCATATAGTAAAACCGATGAGGATTCTATGGAAGACCCGTATGAACTGAAGGTGTTGAAACAGCAAATTAAACAGGAGTTCAGACGGGGTACAGAGGGTCTCGAGCATCTTGCAGGCCTGCCTCATTACCTACACTCGGATACTAGTTTTAGACATTTTCCCAAATCTGAGAAATACAGCATTGGACGACTTACTCTAGAAAAGCAAGCTGCTAAGCAACTCCCTGCCTCTGTTCTCTATCAGAAGCAATTAAAGAACAAAAAAGCACTAATTGATCCAAAAACGACCAAATTCTCACCAATTCAAGAGAGCAGGGACGTAGAGCTAGACTACAGAAACTTTTTAGCCTCGACAGGTTCAGTCGGTGGACTGTCAGCCCGAGCAAAACTCTTACAAGACGAAATCACATTTGGACTGAGAAAGAACCTAGCAGAGCAACAAAAATATCTGGGCTCAGCCCTTGGCGCTAACTTAGCTCAGTCACTTAACTTCGGTCAGTCTTTAAACATAGGACAAAGCCTGAGGACATCTATTCACGATGATGGCACTTACCCGAGTGCCTCTCAGTCCAGACCGTCCTCTAGGCCTTCATCTGTCTATGGACTAGATCTGTCTATTAAAAGAGACCTTTCAAACTCCTCATTACGCCTCAAAGCAGAAGGTGAGGTCCTGGATTCACAGTTTACCTCAGCCAGGGCTAAACCAACTAGCCTGCCGATTAGTCAGAGCAGGGGTCGAATTCCCATCGTGGCACAAAACTCTGAAGAGGAAAGTCCACTGAGTCCTGTTGGTCAGCCCATGGGCATGGCTCGGGCATCTGCTGGCCCACTTCCACCCATTTCTGCAGACTCTCGAGATCAGTTTGGTTCTAGTCACTCACTTCCAGAAGTCCAGCAGCATATGAGAGAAGAATCCAGAACGAGTGGCTATGAACGAGACATCGGCTTTATAAAGGACGATCTTCAAGGGGCCATGTCAGATAGTGAAGGTAAATCTACTATAAGGTCCATTATTTTCAGTTCCAATGCTTGATTGTTAGCATGATGCATTTGTCTATGTATGTATATAAATGTATGCGTACTGTATATGTGTTTATGCACATGTGTGTGTTTTCTTTGTCGTTTGTTTAGGAAACATTTGTGTAATGCGTTATTGAGCAATGCAGGCTTTAATGCTTAATATTGTCTTGTCGTGCTTGTAATTGCGTGTACATAATGCTTAGTTATTTTTAGATTTTTGCTGCTTTTGAGTGAGTTGCTATTAGCATGCTAGCTGGAAAATAATTGAGATGAGTAAATCTAGATAATTTTTTTTTCTTTGTTTCGCAAATTTAGAAACGCTTTTTTTTTAGTTTTCTTGGCACAACTTAGTTCTGTTTTAAGGTCAATTCTAAAATATGATGTTTGCACCACAGCTGGAGGTCCTAGCTGGAATGTAAAAGGTGAGAACTGCTGTTCGACAACCTTCAATCTCCATTGAACATAAATTTCATGCGTGCCATGGTCTTGAGTGACGGGCATTTCTTGGTGGTGCACCCCAGTCCCATCCTACTGTTCATTTTCACTGCCCTAGGTCTCTTTAGCATAACCTGATCATATCAATCAACATGGCTAGATGATCTGCAGAGTTTCTCAGGAAAGGATTCCAAACTGTTGCATGGTACAAATCAGCAGAGCAACGAGTGGATTCTCTTAGGATTGAATTGAGGAGGGCGACTCCATTCACTTCTACCATACGACTGTGAGATTTGTAAAAGGTCTCATCATCACGCAGTATGATGGTGGTTGTATGTGCGTGTACTGTATATCTGCTGAGGTTCTGTCCCACAGCCTTTCTTAACGCATGAAGTGTGACCCTCTTTTCCAAGGACGCACCTTCCCGTTCATGAATGCATGTCTAGAATGTATCTCAGATACTTGCCGTTTCCGCTTGCACCATCCTTTTTCTCTACACTCGCTGGGGTAAACGTTTGTAAACGTCGGGCTCAGACACAGTCGCGCCTCAGTTCACAAACTGAATTTATTTTTGGGCTCTAATTGAATTGAACCGGAGAAGGTTTTCCCATCGAGTTTTCCAAGTAAGAGGACTAATGAGTTGAGGAATTACACATCCTCTATTCTGTTGTTTTAATCGTCGAGATTCGGCACTTGTTGGCTGTCATTACATCTTATGGAATCTCAATCTCATCGCTTCCTTCACCATCTTCACATCGGACCCTACTGAGTTACTTTTAGTGACCCATTGTGGCTATTTATTGTTGGGATGTGATTCTAGATGTTCATCAACCAAACCGGTGTTTGTGACCTGAGGTGTTTGTGAACTTAGGCACGACTGTATGATTTGAGAGTCGTCTTGGTTTACACAATAAATCTAGATTTGAAACCGGTTTAGACATTGAATCACTGACCCACTTGTGTCAAACCTTTACTTCAAAGAGTTTAGTGGAGACGTTTCCCCAATACGGAAGTTGTGAGGGGATGGTCATGAGCAAAGATAGTAATCTCAGTTTTATCCCTCGTTTTGTGTTTTTTTTTTAACTATACAGTAACCTCCTATCTGTCTTCTAGCATACCATCTGCAACAGGAAGAGACAGACTGGTTTGACAAACCCCGCCATGGACGCAGCGGACTGGCCGGAGGACCAGACAGACGACAGGTAGTTTAGAAGACATCGTCTACATGAATCGTATTTGTATCAAAGTTCTTGAAGTAGTGAGCCACAAGGCCAGATGTGCCCAGTTGTAGGCGATTGGACTTGCCACCAGAGGTTTCCGGACCGGTTGGTACCACAACTGAACTGTCCTTGAGCAAGACACGCAACCCTGGGCATCAAAGCTTAAGGTTGTCTTCTGGCTTGGACTCGTGTGTATTCACTTCACTGTGTATATGTACACAATAGACGCACAGAAAGTTCTGATTGTGGTTCTGACCATACCTTTCCCTCACTTTCCAACAGTAATTCTGAATAAAGACTAGCTCGACATCTTGAGAATCCGTTTTAACCACTTTTAAAATTTTAAACGTACGTTTATTTTCTGTAGATGAAAGGCGGCCAATACCCATTCCCACACACTCGCGTCAAATTGCAGCGGGATCCAAAAGACCACACTGTCTCTGGTGAGTGCGCACAGCCATTTTAATCCGACAAAGAACTGAGACCATTTTCCTTAATAGCGCACAATAAAGGAACAAGGTTTACATGTTATTTACGCATTGACCTAATGCAATTGCAGGAAGTGGACTGGGAATCAGAATAGTAGGTGGGAAGGAGATTCCCGGCTCCGGTGGGGAGATAGGAGCCTATGTCGCTAAGGTTTCAGCCGGCGGATGTGCTGAGCAAACAGGGAAAATCGTTGAAGGTAAAACAAAAAAAACGATATTTTCTAATTCTAATTAGTTGTTGATTATATTTGCTTAGAGTATGAGATAGCTACAGTACTGATACAACTATCGTGGTGCGTCAAATAATTGCAATTGCATCGTAAATTATACATTTTTAATTAGAAGTTGTAGAGCCAACTTGTAAAAACAACTTTAGAACAAGTTTGGTTTCGATTACATGTCTGTGTATTTTTAGAGCCCATCATTCAGTCATGTTCTATGCATCTTTTCTTTCTTCGGAATAAATGTTTTCATTATCAGCTTGCGACTGCAGAACTGTTTTATTGACTTCAAAGCATGAATTATAATTTATGCTGGTGGGAATATGCAGAGTAATAGAAAGATTCAAGATTGAGAGGTTTTTTGAGTGGGAAGTGGAAAGGATTGATTGTGTGAAGCAGAACAGACATGAATGATGTTTCAATCTGTTATCAGCAGCGGAAGCACTCGCTAGGCAAAAGGCTTCTTCGAGAACTCGCTTTCATTTGTGTAAGTGCTCCGGGTTTGGCCCGAAGTCGAGTTTGTAGTGATGCTTTTAAAACTGCCTTTTTCCTCTACATCTGAGTTAAGGGGGTCTTTCTTGGCGTGGAAGGGGGGATTATAGAAAAAGCATGTGGTTTGAAATTTTTTTTTTATGAAAAAGTTGTTCCTTGTGTGTATTGACATTTATATCACAGTTGGGCCTCAAACGCTATGGCAACCTGTAGGGTTCCTTCTTTGGGCGCCCAAATTTTGAAGACCAGTCTGAGATCCAACATACAACGTTTTGATTAATGGTTAATGTTAGAATAGATGGAATGTCTTCTGCCAATGGTGGGACCCCACTTTGATATATCTGCAAGTGTGTTTGTGCGTGTGTGCAACTAGACCTTGGAAATCCTCGTCCACAATTTTAATATTTCAAAATATGAAACCTCTTCTAGGTTAAGTTCTTAGACAAATGTTCAAACCTGGTTGGTCTTCTTTCAAAACCACTAGCTTTAAGTGACATGCCTTCATTTTGTTTCTAATCTGCTAAATTCTCAGATGCATTGTCTCATTCTCAAGTGTTTGTGCCAATAGGAATGCAGGTGCTGGAGTGGAACGGCATTCCTCTGATGGGGAAGACATATGAAGAGGTGCAATGCATTGTGGGCCAGCAGTATGGAGAGACAGAAATATGTATACGCCTGTAAGTTGGGGTTGGTTAGAAGTAAACTAAACTAAACTCCACAAAATTATCAGAAACTCTAAGATACTTTGATCATTTTGATGTAATTTTAGGTGAAATGGAGAAGAAATTCTGTCTTGAAGACCATATTTTGGCCAAAATTTTAAACAGTTTTGAATTTGCGTTTGTGTTTGATTTTTCTTCATGTCTGCATGTCAAAGCCAATAATAATAATAATTCATTCGATTTTTTATTTATTGGCGCCTTTCATGACACTCAAGGTCGCCTTACATGACACACAACATTCACACTCAACAATTCAACACATTTGCAGTTCCTATCACTTTAAGATTTTTGATTGGACGTTTTACAGTTTTACAAAAGTCCATCACACCTAGTACATCCCATTGAAAGAAAGACGATGGGACAAAGCAAGACGACAATACAGATATTAGCTAGATTTGTCGAAATGGGATAAATTGGATGGAAATTGTCTGATTGGTGTTTACCCAACTTTACATGTACATGGTTAAACACACTTCGATACATCTGGTTTTACACTCGAATGTGGCTCAATATGCTCATTATTTTCAAAGGTCATGGTTTCCCAAAAATAATAACAAAATTCAAATCAAGTCAAATGTAAAACAAACGACTCAAATGTGATTTTAATCCTGTTAATTCGCATTGGCTAATTCAGTTATTCTTTTTAGAGATCTGAACATGCTCTCCAACATGGAGCATCTTCATCAAGCCGAGCTCAGTGCTCATCTGAAAACTGGTGAGTTTGTCCAACGTCCCATAGAAATGTCGAATTGCAAAATAAAACAAAAAAACAAGCCACGTTGTGCCATGCTGTAGGCGAGCGCCAGCGTTCCCCGGGCATAGACCCAAAGCAGCTGGCTGCGGAGCTGCAGAAGGTGTCCCAGCAGCAGACCCCCGCCTCGGTGCTGTCCGCCCTAGAGAGAGCCGGACACTTGCACTCCGGCCCGGGATCTGCTGCCTCCAGCGGGGTCCCCAGTCCAGGCCAGCCCGGGTCGCCTTCGGTCAATAAGAAGCGCCACAGCAAGGTATCGGTGTCTTTTCGGTAACGCCAACCATAACCCAACCCTCACCCCAACCATAACCCAATCCTAGCCTCAACCCTAACCCAATAGCCCAATCCCAACCCTAACCCAATACCCCAATCCCAACCATAACCCCAACCCTAACCCAATACCCCAATTCCAACCATAACCCCAACCCTAACGCAATACCCCAATTCCAACCATAACCCCAACCCTAACCCAATACCCCAATCCCAACCATAACCCCAACCCTAACCCAATAGCCCAATCCCAACCCTAACCCAATACCCCAATCCCAATCATAACCCCAACCCTAACCCAATACCCCAATCCCAATCATAATCCCAACCCTAGCCCAATCCCAACCCTAACCCAATACCCCAATCCCAATCATAACCCCAACCCTAACCCAATACCCCAATCCCAATCATAACCCCAACCCTAACCCAATACCCCAATCCCAACCATAACCCAATACCCTAATCCCAATCATAACCCCAACCCTAACCCAATACCCCAATCCCAACCCTAATCCTAATCCCAACTGTAAACCTAACCCAAACCATAACCCAATCCTAACCTCAACCCTAAACTCAACCCTAAACACAATCCCAATACTAACCCAATAACCTAATCCCAACCATTAACCCAAAACCCCAATCCCAACCCTAACTCTAACCCTAACCCCAACCTAAACTCAATCCTAACCCCAACCTCAATCCTAACCCTAAGCATTTAGAATAAACACTGTATGTATTCATGTAAACTTTTTCCCCACAGTCTGCGGAGGTTATGAAGTCTCAACCGCATCCAATCACTGGTGAAATGCAAGTGAGTCTTGTTCAAGTTTATTTACGTATATAGCACTTTTCTTCTTAGTTCCAGACCAACGCAAAGTCGCCATTCGAATTAGGGAAAAAATAGCCTTTAAAGAAGGAAATTGGTCATTATTTCTCTGTGTTCAAAAACTAGAGAAAAACAGTCAGTTAAAATAGAAAAATGTCCACTGTCCATCGTTGTTCATATTATGGGCTATGACCAGAGTCGCAATCTATCTTTGGTGTGTTTTATCTTGAAAAAGGTGCGACTCGACCAGAAGAAAATATATTGCAAATTGAATAAAAATTATATATTATACTAAAGTATTTAAACAAGTGTTTATTTAGTGTTGAGTTTACATTAATTTACATATTACACCTCAATATCCAATACTACAAGCTTCAGTCATTGAATTGCAACTAATGGCGATTAATTTGATTAATTGATTAATCAGGGAAGTGCGATTCATTTGTTTTAAAAAAAAAGGTCGTTTGACAGCCCTAGTTTTTACACCAAATTAGAATTATTTCACATTAATTTATATTACTTAGAGAATCAAGTTTTTGAACTTGTTTTGCAAACGAAAAGTTGATCAGAAGATCCAACAAGGTTGAGGGACACTGGTCTAGATCCATTGTTTATTCTTTAACGTCGTTGTCTTTATTTATCTTGCTAAAGTGACATTGTTGAACAATATTTCAGCTTCAAATCAACTATGACAAGAACATGGGAAATTTAATTGTCCACGTGCTACAAGCAAGAAACCTGGCGCCCAGAGAAAACAACGGATACACCGACCCTTTTGTGAAAGTCTATCTCTTGCCCGGCAGAGGGTGAGTGTGTGTGTGTGTATGTGTGTGTGTGTGTGTGTGTGCGTTTCAAAAATGCAAACCCCTATTTACTGTCTTATATGTCATTATGTCCTACTAATTTCATATTTAAGACATTGTCTGTTTTTATGTGTAAATTCTCACATGTTCTTTCTACGTGTTTGTTTATTACCGTTTTTTTTTTTATCCGTTTAGAACTACTATTCTCATGTCTTTTCCCTATTGACAATCTATGTACTGAATTAATAGATTATCAAGACCAAAACAAATATCAAGCCCAAAATCTAAATTATAGAATAAAATAATTAAATTCATAGAAATGAATAAAATAACAAGGCAAAATATATAGTACAAAACAAACAACTATCAAGCCCCAAATGTTATTTATTGAATATTATAATCTGATTTTATAGAAGTTAATAAAATAGCAAGACCAAAATTAAAAAATTACAAAGCACAAATTCAAATGGATAATTATTTGATTTAAAGAAATTATTAACAGGGTAATTAAATAATTAATAATTAATAAAAAATAAGTAAATAATTAAATTCATATAAATCAATAAAACAAGACCAAAACAATAATTATGAAGCCCAAAATCGAATTTATACAATATAATAGAATATCAAGACCAAAACAAAAATAATCAAGCCCAAAATCTGTTTTATAGAACATAATAATATCAAAATAATTAAAAATGGCAAAATTAATTAGTTCTAAGTGATATAATCTATTTAATATAAAATAATAGAATATTAAAACCGAAATAAATAATTTTGAAACACAAATCCTGATATGAATGCTAATATCAATCGCATATAATTATTGAAATGGACACGACTACTAGGACTAGTAACGTATAGTCCAAACGGAATTTAAAAGTCCTTTAAAGAGGCTTGGTGTGTGAGACTGACGTCATTAAGAGTGGAGACGACTAGATAAGGTACCTGGTGTGTAATACTACACGTCCCGTCTCCTAATGGTCTATCAGCCGGAAGATTAGACGCTTTTACTCGCACAGACGCGTCTAGTTCAATGGCGTCCGGCTCTTTATAAAACCAGGCGAACGTATTCGTCGTAGTATTTCCTCAATGCTGGGATAAGATTAGCCAATCTGACTTTTAGCGCAGAAACGAGACGATTTTCAAGACAAATGCCATTGTTCACTAACGTAATGACTGGCAAACATGTCTGCACAAAAATAAACCTTAACATACGTTTTTACTCAACTCTGAAGGTCGTCTCATATTGCAAGTGAAACTGAAATTACAGTAAAAACCTTCTTTCCAAGTGATTATCGTATTTGAATTATCGTATTACCGTAATTATCACAAATTATCGTATTTGCGCAAATTTAAGCGCCCCGTTTTCCAATTTCGGAAGCTCAAAATATTGGCGGGTGCTTATGCTTGTAAATCTATGCAACCTTTTCCATTTCAAGTCAGCCAATAAATACAAATGCGTCATCTTTACCTGGTGCTTATATTCACGTGAATACGGTAATCGGGACTTTAGAACCCTTTACTGCTGGGTACCAGAAGGATAGTTTAAAACATTTTTTTTTCCCAATCAACATAATAGTTCTAAAAAAAATATCAAGAAAATGAAAAAAAACCCACAAATATTTCTTTTTTTTCATATTATTTACAAAAAAAAACCAATGTGCTTTGAAGAAAAGGGTTAAAATTTCAAACAGAAAAATTTACCACGGCTTTCTTCTAGAAATTCGAGTAGAAATCGCATAGTTTCTCCTTTAATTGACCTCCAGAACTAGTTTTGTATGAAAATATGAAAAAATCGTTTTTTTTTTTTCAAAGTTTGGAGCGGCTCCCCTAGTGGTCACTGCTGTGAAACGCAACGGAAAAGCAATGGAGCGGTCAAACTATGATTGCGAAATAATCGAGTTAAAAAAAAAAAAAAACTTTTATTGAAGTCTCTGCAAACTGGCAATAAACAGAGAGCATACAAACCGCATTAAAGAGCCACGTCAGCATCACAGGGCCGGGACTGGCCCGCGGGCCGCAGGTTGGGGATCCCCCGCTCTGGTGCTTCCCTGTGGATTCTCTGACTGTCTGTCTGTTTGTCTGTCTACTTTTACTTTGCGCTCCACACACGTCTCTGGATCGGTTCAGCCAAGTCATGGTTGTCCAGAACGCAAGGTAGCGTGGCCATTCCTTTCCCCTTCTCTCCGTCCGTCCGTTCTTTCGTTCTTTCTCTGGCTGCGCGAGCGTGTGTTTGCTCCCGGTTCCATCATCTGTGATGTCATCAGCGACTCCTCCTCAGGTGGATCTGTAGAGTTCGGAGAGTTTCTGCTTGTCCGGATGTGCTTTTGCTCCCGGATAATTCATCTCCATCGTCGGTGGCATGGACTGTACACGCATCGCCGTGGCTTACGTCGTGACGCTCACTCGTGTGCTCTGTGGGATGCTAATGGCTAAGCTAACGTGGCTCCGCCTTGTTTTTTTTTCCCCCGCCTCTGATGACCTCACAGCGCCGAGA
This sequence comes from Paedocypris micromegethes, assembly GCA_028031935.1. NCBI lineage: Eukaryota > Metazoa > Chordata > Actinopteri > Cypriniformes > Paedocypris > Paedocypris micromegethes. Next base: position 10,519,422 of record CM051493.1, read on the forward strand.
ACAAGAGACGAACTAAATACATCCAGAAAACGCAGAACCCGGAGTGGAACCAGACCGTCATTTACAAAAACATCCATTTGGAGCAGGTAGATTACGTTTATATTTCAATTTTCAGTTGTTGTGCTGTATTTTTTTTTTTTAGCGTTTTTTTTTTTTTATCTCCAAATCGGACTTTTCTCCATGCTAGTATGGGTTTCCGGTTTCTTTGGCCAATTAGAGCCTGGAAAAATCCACATTTGAAAATGTGTGTGTGTGTCCCGCTCTGTTATTGGTTGGCCACCATTTGAGGGTGTGTCTGGCATTCTGGCCCAGAATTGCTAGGATTGGCTCCAGAAAAAGCATGCACACGTTTAAACTGATCGATGTGTTTAGAGCATTTCTGCCTTCAGAAAAAACGAACTGTCTTGTTTTGTTTATCTCAAGCTAAACATTATAGAAGCGCTATAAATAGTCAAAGCCGTATGCAAAAACCAGCCATGAGGTAATTAATGTTTGCCGGCACACTGGGGACGCCGCCGTGTCAGTTTGATTTCACACGCGTCCCATTTTTCATCCGAACTTGGCGTTTCACGTACGGGAACTTTAAATGCCGACCCAGTTTTCGCGGGTAATTTTTTAGTATTTTTAGTATTTTTCCAGCGCTTGAGAAGACTTCGATCTTCTTCTACAACTTGCTGATAAACATGTCTGGTTTTTTTTTTCCGTTTTTGTAGCTGAAGAAGAAAACTCTGGAGGTGACCGTGTGGGATTATGACAGATACTCGTCCAATGACTTTCTCGGAGAAGTGAGTCTGATTTGCTTGTTTATCCGTGTTTAGTACTTTTAAAATTTCATTTTGCATTTGGGTAAATGTTTTTTATTTTTTTTATTGAAATTTATTTTTTTTTTTATTTTTTTTTTTTTTGAACTATTCAGTACAATAGACATGTTGAAGCCGTATAAATTGATGAACCAAGTAGGATATTATGAATCAACAAATAAATTGTTCGTTAAGAATAACTGTTTAAAAAGAAAGGATTTTTAAAATTCTAGAGATCATATGCAGAGCCACAAATCATTTTAATCCAAAAAGTGTACAGGTCTTTTACGTTAAGAGTGGGTCAATATTATTTAAGAGGGTCGTACTTTTTCGAATATGACAACAAAATGTAAAAATTTAAGTGACAACAAATGTAAAAATGTGTCCTTCCGTTTATGGATTGAACTTAGTGATGAATTTGAATGATGTACTTATTTTTCAAAATAAAAAAAAAAGGTCATAAAAATAAATGTATAGGTGGCTATAAATAAAATAAGACAAAAATGTAATAAATAAACAAATGAAAATGAGAAGCTAATAAAAAAAAGAGTTGTATTTTTGAGATTCTTAGGCAGTATTTTTGCTTGATTTTGTTGTTGTTGTTTTATGTTTGTTGTAAAGTTGCACCTATAGAAAAATCTAAGTATATATAAAAAAAAGTATATAGATGTTTTTTTTTTGGTTAATTTTATGTCAGATTGTTTGCACGATGGAATGTCTATTTGTGGATTTTGACAAACAATAATAATAATAATAATAATTGAATTTAATATATTTAATAATATTAATAATTTAAATAATAATTTAATTGAATATATATAAAAGATTGCTCCATAGTTACGTTGTATGTTTTCTAGCTACAGAAGCAAGATAGATAGATGGATGGATGGATGGATGGATGGATGGATGGATGGATGGATGGATGGATGGATGGATGGATAGATAGATAGATAGATAGATAGATAGATAGATAGATAGATAGATAGATAGATAGATAGATAGATAGATAGTGAGGTTGTTGCTTTCTGACAGTGAAAGGTCTTAATACAGAAGAATATCTAATGAGTGGAATCTTTTTGCGAGGAAAATAAGAAACTGTTGCTCTTTTGCCAATCGAATAGTATCCAAACCATCAATAATCAAACAAATTGAGAAAATTTGGTTTTATTTTCTCAAATTAAAAAGCACAGTCCACTAAGAATTGTGAAATTAATAATGTCAGGCTGAATATTTCAAAATTTTTAGCTTAATTCCATCAAGTATGTTCTACTTAAAAAGTCAGCTCTGAGAAACTACTTCGACATAATTTGTGTAACATGTTACCAAACTTTTTTTTACGTAAGTAAAAAACATTTTTCACAAAAAAAAAAAAAAACACGTCACATTTTCCACAGTGCAGTTTCTCTAAAACCCGTTTCTGCACCACAGGTTCTTATCGACCTTTCCAACACGACGCAGCTGGATAACGCGCCTCGCTGGCACCCCCTGCAGGAGCAGAGTGAAAGCATCCATCACGGAAGAAACCACCAGGCACCCGGGCCGGGCGGGGCAGGGGGGCTGGGGGGGCAGGGCGGGGCAGGGGGTCCCGGGGGAGGAGCTGGGGGGTTTCCCGGGGGTCACGGAGGTCAACCAGAAAACCCACAGTCGCCCAAAAGCTCCGTCATCAAAAGCCGGAGTCACGGAATCTTCCCCGACCCTGCGAAAGGTGCGTGTTTCTAACTCTGGGAAACGCCTGAGAAATTATTTCAGAATTTAAAGGATTGGAATTGTTCATAAATAGCAGTGGATGGTCAGACGAGCGGTCAGTCAGACAGTTGTGACAGTAATGGATGGATGGATGGATGGATGGATGGACAGACAGATGGAATAACAGATAGTAAGAGAGAAACAGACAAGAGACAGAGAGAAACAGACAAAAAGAGAGAGAACGATAGAGAGAGAGAAACAGACAGAGATAGAGAGAGAGAGAGAAAGAATGATTGATGCTAGCTAGCTATCTAGTTAGATAGACAGACAGATAGATAGAATGATACATTTGACGATAGATGAATGGAGGAATGGATGGATGGATGGACGGACGGACAGACAGATAGACCATTATACGTAGATACTGACAGTTATCCAGAGAAACAGAGAGAGAGGATGGATGGATGGATGATAGATAATAGATAGAGAGAGAGAAAAAGAAAGAAAGAAAGAAAGAAAGAAAGAAAGAAAGAAAGAAAGAAAGAAAGAAAGAAAGAAGGATGGGTAGAAAGAAAGACAATCTGAAAGAAAGAAAGAAAGAAAGAAGGATGGATGGACGGACAGACAGACAGACAGACAGACAGACAGACAGACAGACAGGTTAACTCTGGTGTTGTGTGTGTGTGCAGACGCTCTGGTCCCGACACTAGAGAAGTCTCACAGCAGTCCCGGCAGCTCTAAGTCCTCGTCCTCACACGGGCCGTCCCGCAGTCAGAGCCGGGGCAGCGTGACGCAGGCGCACCTGGAGGAGGCGGGGAACGCCATCGCCGCAGCGGAAGCCGCCGTGCATCAGTCCCGCCTCCAGCCAAGTAACTACTGCGTCACATGAGCTCACGGCCTCTTCTCTTCCTCCCTCCCTCCCTCCCTCCTTCCTTCCTTCCGCTCTGTCCGTCCTCTCCGTCTCACGCACGCCCACTCTTTTCTTTTTCATCTCGAGGATTTTTTTCTCGTCTTCACTTTATCTTTTTTTTTTTCTGTTTGTTTGTTTGTTTTTTTTCTTTCTTTTCTTTTTCGCACCATGATGCGACCTTGAGTCTCACCCTGGAATTAAATCTCTTTCTCAGTTCAAGTTCAAGTTTGAGTTTATTTATATAGCATGTTTATTAGTGCGAGGCCAACGCAAAGTCGCTATGCTTATACTTATTCTAACTTAATCACAAGAATAACTATTAGTAAGAACTATTAATTAATTATTTTTGATATTAATTATTTATATATATATATTTTTTGTAAATAAAACGAATTAATTAATTATTTACAATTTTAAATAATATTTATATATAAATATATAATATATGTATATATAAATAATATTATAAATTGTAAATATATATATATATATATATATATATATATAAATAATTTATTTGTATTAATAGTAATTAATTTTAATATATTTTTATATATTTTAAATGCACCCAAAAGTCAAATTTATTATGGAAACTAATTATAAAATATCAGTGAACATGTTAGGGAATCTAACTGCTGCAATGCATATTTAATAATTTAGAATATAGTTCAATATGACTTTTTCTTGTTGAAAAAAAAACATATACGTGTATATATATATATATATAGACACACACACACTTATATAATAAGCACACAATTACACACATACATAACAGTTTGTTCCCTTGATAGAACATAATGGCATCCACCGTGCTCACACCAAGCAATAAATGTCTAAAATGTAATTACACGTCGACGTATATCCAGATCGTAGTAAACTGTGTCCGGTGGATCACGGCTCGTCCACGTCCACGCATGAGAAACCCTTGTGTTACTCCATCACTCCTTGCTCGAGACGTCCCACACCCGCATGAGTGTGATGTGTGTACCAATCACGAGCTGGTTTCATGTGAGGGAGTTCAGCTCCACCTTCCAGCCAATCAGAGCACAGGGTGGAGTCTGTGGGCGTCGCGGAGGGACCTCGGCTAGCGGAGGTGAGAGACATGTGACTCCTCCCTCTCTCCAAACAAACACCCAATCGGCAGCAGACTAGCACACGACACAACTTAAATGTAGAAAGAACGTAATATAACGTTTAATAATCATTTCACTCTCTTCTTCTACTTCGTTTGGTTTTGGTTGTCTTGTTTTTTTCCCGTCTCTCTGTCCTCGCTGTCTTCTCTCATCATGCGCTCACCACATTTTGCGACACGAGGGCAAATACAGCGGACACGTCTTTTCACAACGCACTGGTTTCTGATCACGTGACGTCTTCTCCGTTTGCACAGATAAAAGCAGCCACAGGTTGAGTGACGGTGACGGCTACACACTGGACAGTGAAGACGGCACACGCACCAACACGGTCGACAGCGCCATCTTTCAAGTCCCTCAACTGTACGTTCACAACATCAATTATTTGCCTTAAAAAAAGCCTCCAATCTGTGGAAAATCTGCTCTATTAGTCCGTTTAACAGACAGGCAGCAACAGCGCCTCCCCTCATGAGAGTGGCAAACAGGTGGAACTGCAGCCGAGTTTCGGCTCACAAAACCAGACACATTTATGGTTATTGACATAATTACCTTTTTTTTAACTTAATTCAACTTTATTCTGGTGAACGTTATTCACCTTCTTACAACCAAACAAGATCATGTAAACGTGTTTATGATTTATTTTAAAGTTTAAAAGAGTTTTAAAAAATTGCACATGCAAGCTTCTCATTGGCTCATTGGCAACATAAATGGACGGTTTGTTTGTTTGTTTGTTTGAGATTTTTCGCAGCAGTTGCAACATTTCCAGCTCGTATCGTTTTAACGAGGACACATTGTTTTAAGATGTTTGAAGTGTATTCATTGTTTTAACATTCCTGTCTGTTTTTAATCCATATTTATGTTAAGAAATGTGCTTTTGTGTGAGATGAACTTGTTCGGCCCCTGACTTAAAGTTTACTTTGACATAATTATCTTTTTAACACATTTACTATAATATTGCATCATAAAAGCACAATTATTTATTTTTTGTTCTTGCATTTTTGCAACATTTCTAACTTATAATTTTGACAGGATATTGTAATAAGGTGGATGAAGCAGTTTAAAATTCTTTAATCTTTTTTTTTTTAAGAAACAGTTTTTGTATTTCCAAATATAAATAAGTATGTTGACATTATACATTTTTTAACCTATTTAGCATAATATTGCAACTTAAGAACACAATTATAATTTTTTTGTTCAAGATTTTTTGCAACGTTTCTAATTTTGACAGGCTGGTTTAATAAAGAGGGTGAAATCGTTTAAGATGTTTAAAGTTTATTTATAATTGAAATACAATTAAGTATTTTGACATCATATACAATATATTTAGCATAATATTGCAACATAAAAGCACAATTATGTTTTGTTCATGGTTTTTTTTTTGGCAAATTTCTAACTGGTATAATTTTGACAGGATATTTCACTAAGGAGGATCATATAGTTTAAGCTGCTTAAAGTTTTTTTTTCTTCCTATATTAATATTCCTGTCTGTGTTTAATTCTTATTTTTGTTAGAAATTGTGCGTTATTGTGAGTCTGTCTTGGTCGAGCTCTGACTTACAGTGCGCTTTGATATAATATCATAACACATTTAACGCCACAATATTGTAACAAAAAAGCACAATTGTCATTTTTTTAAAAATTGTTAAAGTGAAATATATGGTGGAGGAACGCCGCACATCGTGAGCAGGGATTATAGCTCCGCCCACTGGCGTATCGCCAACTTTTGGAATCCCTCCTTTTTTTCTATACGATTCTAACGCAACGTCAATCACGTATCGGTAAATCCTTCCACTGATGATCCATTCATAAGTTCGTTTTACGTTCACGTTCGTTTTAAGTTTATTTATATCGCGTTTATAAAAATGTCCATTATTCATCTGTGTTCAAAAATTAGGAGAAAAGAGTCAGTTAAAAAAAACAAAAGTGTTCAGAATTTCCAGGTGCTTTTGGAAAGTTGGAAAATGAAGAAAGTAGGGTTGTTTTTGTGCACTGGCGCTTAAATTTGTGAGGCGCTTTTTTTTAAGTGTACGGTGAAAATCGTCGAAATAACGATGAATTCTCACTTTGCTCACTTTACGTTCGTTTTAAGTTTATTTATATCGCGCTTTTCTTAGTTCCAGACCAACGCAAAACGGCTATGCGAATTAGGGACAAAAATAGTCTTTAAAGAAGAAAACTGTCCATTATTTATCTGTGTTCAAAAATTAGGAGAAAAGAGTCAGTTAAAAAAAAAGAAAAGTGGTAAAATAACAATATACTACTACTACTAATAATAATAATATAAGTATTTGAAAGGCGCTTTTCACAATTTTAACTGTCTCAAAGCGCACGAAATGAAGAAAGTAGGGGTTTTTTTGTGCACGGGCGCTTATATTTGAAAATATACGGCAAAAATCTTCTAAATATCGATGAATTCTCACTTTGCTCTTCCTCACCAGGAAAAACGTTCCCAACGGCACGGACAAAACCCGAGGCCTGCCGACTCTGAACATTCCCGATTCTGAAGGTGAGCGTCTTGGTTTGGAGTGTGTGTGTGTGTGTGTGTGTGTGTGTGATCATGACTCTCGCAGTCCTAACAGTGTTTTCTGACACACAACACGGATCAGGTCAGGTAAATAGCGGATAAACGACAGGAAAGCAGCAGTGGTGTTCTCTTCTCCGTCTGCTCCTCTCTGAATTATTCATCACGGCGCAGTGTGTGTGTGTGTGTGTGTGTGTGTGTTATGACGTCTACACCAACATTTCACTGACATTTCATTCCTTTTCACTTTTCTATGAGCATTATATGTCTATTCTGTCTTAACTCGTTAACTCGTCTATTTTTCTTGTTATGTGCAATATCTTCGCGCTACGTTTTATTGTTAGTCACGTTCTACTCATTTGTTCAGATGCGCATTTTTATTTTTTGTTTCTTTATTAATATATTTATCTTTGAAATGAATACATTTTCAAAGAATACATTAATGAATACATTTTTAAAGTTTTTTTTTTTTCTTTTTCAATTGAATTTTGAATAACACGTTTTTTTATTTTTCATCTTAGCATTAGCTACACTGAAAAAAGCGTCTCGTTGGATCAAAGGAAACATTTTGCGTCAACTTGTTACACCTAATCACTTTACTTTGTATCAATGTAACATTTTTACTTTGAAAGTAATTAACTAGCCAGTGCAACAAACATCTTTGAATCCAATTACGTTTTTAAGTTTAATGGAATCTCAAATTATTCTTTTTTCTTAATGTTTTCTCATCGGAAGGGTTAAAAAACAGACCACCAGCCTAATATATGCGTATATTCACATCCTTTGTTGATTGGGGCTTGTGTTACATTTAAATAATAATAATAATGTGTGTAAAAGTGTTTTTGCGTGTGATTTTTAATGAGTCTGTCTGGTTCCACCTGTGACTTACAGTACGCTTTGATAAAAATACAGTAGCAGATGAGACACTGAAGCTTTTTAAACTTGGCAAGTCATTCGCGTACAATTTACGTGGAATTTATTGTCGTTTAGCAGAAAAAAAAAATGCTTTGCTTTTAGTTTTTTAGTTATTCTTGCATGCACACGTGTGTGTTTTCGGTTTGAGGAGGCTCAGTTTAGGTTTGAGGAGATAGTTTTACAGTATAATAAACATATTCTTCATATATATCACCAATATATACATGTCACCGATATTTTGACTTTTTAATTCAAAATATTAATTAATTTTTAAAAGTAATAAGAAGATATTTTTTTTTTGCATGCACACTTTTGTGTTTTCAGTTTGAGGAGGGTAACAATTAATAATCACGTTTTTTTACAACATAATGCATATATATATATATATATATATATATATATATAGCATGTACAGCATTTTTACTTTTTAATACTTAAGTAATAAGTAAGATAATACATCTTTTTTTTTTTTGCATGCACATTTTTGTCGTTAAGGAGACTAATAAATAAGATTCATATCTTTACAATATAATGCATTTATCCATTATTACCCATTGATCAGCATGTGTCTAATAGGCAGATTTACATTTTTGTACCAAGCGTTTATTATGTCAAGCCCATCACACCAGACTGACCACAAGAGGGCGACACACACCTCTCACCCGATTGTTTGTTTTTTTCGCCATCTAGCGATCGATGCCACCCTTCCATCTGTTTGCTCTCTTAACGCTGTCTAATCCTCTGGCTCCTGGTCTGGCAGGTCAGATGCTGGGCGAGATCAAGGTGGCGCTGAAGAAAGAGATGAAGACGGAAGGAGAGCAGCTCGTCCTGGAGATCCTGCAGTGCAGAAACATCACGTACAAGTTTAAATCACCCGATCACCTGCCTGGTAAAGCAACACACACACACACACACACACACACACATTCAGAGTTAAAGTTACAGCAGGATGACTATTGGCTTTTATGCTCAGGATTTGGTACACCTGTGAGAAACTAATTTTGGCTCCTCCCATTCAAATTTTCGAATTGTATACAGGGGGCGCTATAGGTGCGATTTAGAAATGTCCTTCACTTTTGGATTCACCACGCTAGAGCTTCAAGAGACTTCGATCGCGCCTGATGTTGGCGTGTGTGCGAATGAGAGCAATTTTAAGATTTGTGTTTTTAAAAAACGCGAACGCTACATTCGCGGCTGTTGTGCAACTTTTGAAAAATCGCCGACTAACTTTTTTTTTACCAACGTCTCTAGATGTGTTCATTTTCAAGGGGGCGCTGTTGAGTAGTCGTTTTTTGATCAGTCAAAAAACCATTTTTTATTGATGTAATTTTTAAAGTTACACACTTTTCTGAATTTTGGGTCAAATAAAACTATGTTATTTGACGTGTTCAAGGGAGGCAATTTGGGCAAAAAAATGAATAATTGAATAAAATAATTTTTACTATTAATAAAAATTTGGCTAGAAATGAATAATAACAACACGTGTGTGTCTAGACTTGTACGTGAAGCTGTACGTGGTCAACGTGGCGACGCAAAAGCGCATCATAAAGAAGAAAACCAGAGTGTGTCGCCACGACCGAGAGCCGTCCTTCAACGAGACCTTCCGCTTCAATCTCAATCCCGTGGGACACTCCATACAGGTACGAGGAGCCAGAACAAATCATTTAGTATATATTAAGAACAATTATATGATTCATGTATTCATTTATTATTATTAAATGTTATATGTTTTTGATAATTATATTTGATAGGTAAAAAAAAACTTTTATTTATTTAAATGGCATTATTTTTACGTTTGTTGGATTATTTTATTCAATATATTACATTTAATTCAAGTTTGATAATAATATTTGCTAGGTAAAAAAAAAAAAGTCTTGTCCTAACTTTTATTTATTTAAATGGCATTATTTTTACGTTTGTTGAATTATTTTATTCACTATATGACATTTAATCAAAGTTTGATTATTTTTGTGTTAAGTTTACATTAATTTACATTTTACACTTCAATATTCAATATTAGACAAGATAAACAAGATTCTATACTTATTATGTTATCAATAATTGTTAATACTAAAAAACTATTAACAATAATAAATTATTATTATTTGTGATTTAAACGCGATTAATCGCGATTAATTTGGTTGAGGTAGTGCGATTAACCAGTTAAAAAAATGTAATCGTTTGACAGCGCTAATCAAAATATGTCTCACTAGTTCAATTCTAGCACATTAACGGTTGATTTCGTGGTTCGTTGGTCGTGTTCTCACTGGCGATTCGTCCTCTTCCAGCTGTTCTTGGTGTCGAACGGCGGCAAGTTTCTGAAGAAGACGCTGATTGGCGAGGCCTACATCTGGCTGGACAAGGTGGACATGCGCAAGCGGGCGGTCAGCTGGCACAAGCTAGTGGCCACCACCAATCAGACGCAGCCGTGAGCCCGACTAGCTCCGCCCCCGGTGGACCAGAGGGGAACTGCACCAATCATTTCCTCCAATATTATTATGCAACTTCGTCATTTTTTGCGCAAATTGCGTCTTCGTCCGAAAACGCACCGAGGGGTGGAAGCATCGCCAACGTGAGAGATTTTCCGACAAAGAGCGACAATCGTGACGGTGGCGGCGATCCAGGACGTTTTCCCGTGTCCGTGTTTGTTTGCGATCTTGAAGTGAACGTCCCGTGCGTGGTCAGCTGTCTGTGTCCTGTGGTCTACGTGGAATCCCATATGCAAATCCGAGGAAAAAAAAAGTCGAAAAAAAAAATCGTCGCAAATTTTTGGTGTTCGGGTTGCGTAGGCGTCTGTGCGTTGTCGAGTGTCACTTTTCGATTGTCACGTCATCGCTGTGCCATCCCAGGCGCGTTCGTCCGTTCGATCAGGAAAGCGGAAAGAATGTTTGGAATGGCTTTCGCGCGCGGAAATGGCGTCTCGCGGAAATGGTTCCGATTCGTGCGCGCACACGCTTTTAATCCCTACTGGAGGTCAAAGGTCATCGCTGTCTCGTGCCAACCGGATTCACTGGTTTAGTTTGGGTAAATCTATGCAACATCTTCTCTTTCGGCGCGTTTATTGTATAGAATCTATCATTTCGTTTTCATTCGTTTTTTTTGTAACGCACAGTATATATGGATCACACGCACTTTATGTTTATGAGTCCATCTATTTTTTTAAAAGTCTGCGTGACGCTTTATTTTATATCGCAGATCTGAGACTTTCTTTCCGTCTGGAGAAATATTAACGAGCGACGGTTAAATAGAGAGATTGAACGTTTACGTTTGTATATGTGAATATTCCCACAAGTTTAAAAATAAAATGTCCTATTAAAAGCACATACCTATATTTCATGAATCAGTCCTACAGATGGTATTTTTATTTGCGTTGGTATTTATTCCCTCATAGAGTTTTATGGCAGAGACTTTTATTCTGGAATCATGATGCATAGTGGGTCAGTGTATTTTTCATTTTGTAAATAGGCAGAATATTTTCTTGACAATGAAGATTATTTATTTGGTCTGACGTTGTGATTGTGATCAAGGTCAAACTGGTCTGTACATATCGTGTCTGTCTAGTCGCGTGATCATGTGATAAAGGCGTTTTGATTTCTCTCTGGACGAAAGCGACAAAAAGGAGAAAAAAAAAAACCTGCGTTTTCCGTCCAATCGAGCGGCGGAAGAGTTTCTATGTTTTTGCATAGATGTTGCATGGTTTATTAGATGTTTGTTGAGTTTCTGGATTCGGTAAAAAAAAAAAAAGAAAAATAAAGAGAGAGAGAAAAATCCAGCATTATTTGGAGTTGTATGCCGACTGTAAAAATGCTTGTAAAATGAGTCTTGTTTTTCACTTCGTGTACAAAAAAAAAAGCAACTACGGTATCTACCTGGTGTTGTGGTTGTCCACAGGATGTCATGAAATTATGCAAAATGTGCAGTAGAGCAAAAAGATATATATATATGATGAAAAGCTCCTCCCCGCGTCTGAGAAATAAAGAAGAACTTCTAATAGAAAAGTGAAGATGTGTTTTCACTCCATTCCGTTTCTCTTTATCTCTCCTCATCATGTTTATCTTTTACCTGTGAAATTATCTTTGCATTTATGTTTTTGTGTCAATTTTGCGTCTGTCTATCCGTCATAGACTGTCTATCTTTCAGATGGATGGATGGGTCAATAAATGGACAGACAGATGTACAAGTGGACTGAGAGACAGACTGATGGAGAGTGAGATGGATGGATGGAATCGACGGATGGACGGACGGAAAGATATATATAGACGGATGAACAGAGACACACAGACAGAGAGATGGATGGATGGATAGATAAATTGATGCATGACAGACAGATAGATAAATAGATGGATGGATGGATATCTGCTAGAATCCGAATCTCCACTACTCCATCTGGATGCAACTGACCACCTTAGCTTTTTCAACACCACATGCCTCAGGATACTGGACACCGTTGCCCCCTTGCGTAAAA
>CM051493.1:10532403-10553186 GCA_028031935.1 Paedocypris micromegethes
ACAGATAGACAGACACAGACAGACAGACATACCGACCAGACAGACAGCTAGATAGATAGATAGATAGATAGATAGATAGATAGATAGTAATAGATAGATAGATAGATAGATAGATAGATAGATAGATGGAACAGAAAGAGTAGATAGATGAAGACAGCACTAGATAGACCAACACCAGACAGAATAGAGATAGATAGATAGACGTAGATAGATAGATAGATAGATAGATAGATAGATAGATAGATAGATAGATAGATAGAGATAGATAGATAGAATAGATAGATCTAGATCTGTCTAGAGGTCTCTGGATCTCGTGGATGATGATGAAGATGATGAAGAGTTTCTCGCTGTGACTCCACTCAGCTTGTATTTATCTGTCACGGGTCTGTGTTGGCAACTGTAGTTACGCCATTGATTAAGCCAGCGCAGAGACGCCTCGGGGGAAGTGTGTGTGTGTGTGTGTGTGTGTGTGTAGCTAATTAACTCCAGAGGGGCGGGGCTTCACTCCTCCAGTGATGCTGGTCGATTACAGCTGATGAAGTGAGGATGACGAGCATCCGCGTCTCCATGGCAACAGGCCCGCCCCTCCTCCTCCTCCTCATCGCTTTGAGAGGAACACGACACGAGTGATGATTCGTTTCAGGGCCTGAAATTCTGTCCTACACGTGAGGATTTCCTACATCGTGCGGTATACAATTACGTCACGTTCTGGCCACATCGGTAAAAACGTATTAGTAAAAAAAGTAAAATTAGTAAAAGTAAAAACGGATAGTTCTATCTATCCCGAATGTGACAGTGATAATTAGACAATCATAGTAAAATAAAATGAAGAACATAAAGAATAAAGTTTGGTGACGTTTAAACATTTTCAACAAATGTGTCACAAAACGTCTGTAAAGACAATTTTTCTAGTTTCTAGGAATTAAAGTATATTTAGAGTATTATACTCTAAATATAATACTAAATATCTCTATTTAGAGTAGTAATAGAGTATATGTAGGAATTCATCTAGAAAAACACGCGTATAAAAGCTGAAGTAGTTTGACGCGTTTGTTTAATGTGAAGTCAGGAACAGCGTTCTATACTTAATTGTTATAAAATAAATACAATAACATATATACATATTCATATATGTATAAATGTAATCGCTTAAAGAATATTAAAAGAATAATTACCGTCATTGAACGCGTGTTTGTATTTTTAGCATAGAGTGATGTAGGAAATCCTCACGTGTAGGATAGAATTTTAGAACAGCGGTAATCCCACGACGAGTTTTCCCTTCAGCTAAACGCTGATCTGTCGCTTTCTCCGTCTCTGCGGCGCCATTTGTCTGTGTTGAGCTTCCGCCCTCTGCTGGACACAGTGACAGTGCACAACCTACACAACACTTGATCAGGAGTGATTATACAGCTCCACAATCAAGATAGACAGATTAAACAAACATCAAAGATAAGACAGATACATTCAACACAGATTTAAGACAACTATCTATCTATCTATCTATCTATCTATTCTAGCTATCTATCTATCTATCTATCTCTATCTATCTATCTATCTCATCTATCTATCTAGTCTTTATCTGTCTAGTCTGTCTGTCTGTCTGTCTGTCCTGTCTGCGTCTGTCTGTCGTCTGTCTATCTATATATCTATCCATCCACCCATCCATCTATCTATCTGTCACCCATCTATCGTATCATCCATCCATCTATCTATTTATCTGTCTATCTTCTAATCTATCTATCTATCTATCTATCTATCTATCTATCTATCTATCTATCTATCTATCTATCTATCTATCTATCCATCCATCATCCATCCATCCATCCATCCATCCATCCATCCATCCATCCATCCATCTATCTATCTATCCATCCATCTATATCTATCTATCCATCTATCTATCTGTCACCCATCTATCGTATCATCCATCCATCTATCTATTCATCTGTCTATCTATCTGTCTGTAACCCATCTATCCAAGCCAAAAGTCGTCAAAGTTTATTTATATAGCACAATTTAAAAACCACCACAGTGGACCAAAGTGCTTCACAAGAAGGCGTAGAAGAAGAGGTAGAAGAGAGGCAGTTAAGATAAGAATAAGAAAGTAAAACAATAATTAGATAGTAAGGTAAAGGGAGGAAGGCAGAAAAAAGAAACAAAGCGCTTTATGCGGCAGCACAGTGCATAGAGGGACAATACTTATAGTGGCATTTCGAAGGCCTGGGAGAACAGGTGAGTTTTGAGTCTTGATTGAATTTAAGATGGACGGGGCAGCTTTTATGTGAGGAGGAAGAGTATTCCAAAGTTTCGGGCCGACCACAGTGAATGAGCGATCACCCCGACATTTAAGCGAGTCCTGGGGATTTTGAGGAGCCCTTGGTCGTTTGAGCGCAGGGTTCGTGATGAGGATTGCGGAGATAAAAGTTCAGTCAGATAGAGAGGTGCTTGGTCATTGAGTGCCTTAAAGACAAAAAGTAGGATTTTGAAGTCAATCCGGTATTTGATGGGTAGCCAGTGTAAGGAGCGTAGAATAGGGGTGATGTGATCGTATTTGTGTTTGCCCGTCAGGAGTTTAGCGGCAGCGTTTTGGACAAGCTGAAGGCGTCCGAGTGTTGACTGAGTGATGCCGGCGTAGAGTGAGTTACAGTAGTCTAAGCGTGTCGTGATGAAGGCATGGATTGCTATTTCCAGACAGTTTGGTGGTAGGAAAGACTTGGTCTTCGCTAGAAGTCTGAGGTGGAAAAAGCAAGTTTTGACCACTGAGTTGACTTGTTTGTCAAACCTGAGATGGCTGTCGAATAGGACTCCCAAGTTCCGGCGCAGTTTGTCACAGAGGGCGATAGGTAGGAGGGAGCTAAGTTGCACACAGTTCTTTCGCTTGGGGTGAAGACCAGGACCTCAGTCTTGTCTTCATTGAGGCTCAGGAAGTTGCTGGCCAGCCACAGTTTTACCTCTGCTAGGCACTCCAGTAACGGCTGAGATAGTTACTGTCGGTGCGAGAGAAGGGCAGGTAGATCTGCGTGTCATCCGCAAAGAAGTGATAAGCAACGCCGAATTTTGTGAGAATGGAGCAAGAGGCAGGAGATAGATTGAAAAAAGGGCTGGTCCGAGGATTGACCCCTGGGGAACGCAGCAGTTGAGTGGTGTTTTGGAAGAATTACAATTCTCGATGTTGATGGGAACCAGCGGTTGGACAGAACCAGGGTGGAACCAGGTTAGCACATTAGCTTTAATGCCAACACAGTGCTCGAGGCGCGTGAGGAGGGTGTTGTGGTCGATGAGGTCAAATGCGGCGCTCAGGTCTAGGAGGGTGAGTATCACACATTTTCCAGAGTCCGTGGCCATGAAGATGTCATTGGTCACTTTGAGGAGAGCAGATTCTGTGCTGTGCTGTGTTTTAAAGCCAGATTGGAGCTTTTCAAAGATTGCATTATTTGAGAGGTGTGATTTGAGTTGGGCCAGAACAGTTTTTTCCATAATTTGGATATGTAAGGGAGGTTAGAGATGGGACGGTATTTGATAGAGTAGTTGGGTCGAGGTTTGGTTTTTTGAGGTAGGGGGTCACGCTGCGTGTTTGAGGGCGGGTGGAACCGAGCCAGAGAGTAAACATTTGTTGATCACAAGTACCAAGCCTGGACCAACAATGTGGATTAACTGCTTCAGGAGGGTAGCGGGAATGGGGTCAGAGGGGCAGGAAGTAGGCTTGAGATGGTTGACTATGTCCTTGCATGAGTCGGCGGTCAGGGGAACAAAATCAGACCAGGTGGATGAGTAGAGCGGTGTTTCTGATACGGAGAGTGTAGAGATTGGGAGGTTTTTCTTGATTGAAGCGATTTTGTCAGAGAAAAATATGGAGAAGTCCTCGCATAGTTTGTCAGATGGCTCTACAGCATGATTGGTGGGTGGGTGAAGGACAGAATTTATGGTTGAGAATAGGATTTTGGGGTTGTGGGCATTTTTGATTACGGTATTGGAGAGGTACTGGCATTTAGCGTTTTTGGCGGCTGCTTGAAAGGCAGATAACGAATGTTTCATATTATCAAATGAAACCTGTAGTTTGTCCTTCTTCCACTTGCGTTCGGCTTTCCTACAGGCTTGCCTGAGTGCTTGGATGGAGTTATTTACCCAGGGAGTTGGCCTAGTCTTGTGTTTCTTTCCAGAAAAATGGATAGATGAACAAAAAGAAAGACAAATGAATGAAAAGACAGAGAGTGTGACAGATGAGTGGATAGACAAAAGACAGACTGAAAAAAGAAAGAGAGAAAAAAATAAGAAAGAAGGAAAGAAATAGAAAAAAGCATGGGTGGACAGATGGACAGACAAACGGACGGACGCACAGATAGTTAAAAACGAGAGGACGATGGATAGATAGAACAGAAGACAGACAAATGGATGGAAAGACAGAGATATGGCAAATGCATGAACAAACAGAAAAGAAAAAAGACAGAAAGGACGGAAGGAAGGAAGAATGGAGAGATGGATGGACGGGATGAATAGAAGGGCAGACAAACAGACAGACAGCTAGATAGATAGATAGACAGACAGACAGACAGACAGACAGATAGATAGATGTGTGTGTGAGAGTGTGTGTGTGTGTGTGTGTGTGTGCGTGCGTGTGTGTGTGTGTGTGTGTGTGTGTGTCAGTTCTGAATCTCCCCCGGGCTGAACTGGATCAGCGGTTCGATGGGACGGTTGAGCGCTAATGGACGCGGGACAGAAGCACGTGGTCTCCCCTCATTAGCGCGCACGCGCACACACACCAGTGTTGCCGCGGAGCGCTCGGTTGCTAGGAAACCAGTGAAAGCCGAAATCCCTGGGCACCACCGCCTCATCCACCTCATCCGCAGCATCTCATCCGCGCTGTGGCCTCCATATCAGCCGCCTTTGATTCCAACTCCCGCGTGCTGCTGCTTCACTGGCGTGCGGCGAGTTCAAACGCACGTCTCAGCTGTCACGTGACGCGCGAGCGCGCTCCTCCGTGCGCGTGCGCGACTCCGAACGCATTCATGAATGAGGTGCATCATTGAGTGATTGGCTAAATGAATGATGGAGTGATGTGTGTGAGACAGACACGCACACACACGCACACGCACACACACCTCACCTCGTGTGAAATCGACCACTAGTTGATTTATATAATTCTATAATTGAAAATTATACTGATCTATTATGATCTAATAATTATCTATTATTCTATAATTCTAATAGTTGATTGTATAATTTTTCAGATTTATTTTTAATCAAGTTGAATTATTTATTATTATGTAACTGCATGTATTATTATGTACAGCCATAAAGCAACAATGGCAATCTTCGTCGTCGCGTGGATTTAAGACATTTTAATCCATCAAAATGCTTCATAATTCGTAAAATGCAGTACAATTTCGTCTATTTTATGTGCTGTGATTTTATATTGAAATTTCAATTTAAATGCAATTAAACGCAATTCAGTACTTAATTTAACAACATTTTGTGAATTCATACACATTTTAAACACACATTTATTTATTTATAACACGTATTTGCTATAGATTTATCACATTTAGGATGCATTATTTATTACGTAATTAGTCCTCCACCAAGCAACAACGGACAATCCATCGATTTACGATTTTACTTCGTAAATCAAACGCAATGCTATTATTATTACTATTTTACAACTGCATTTTTATATTGAAGTTCGAATTTAATTGAGAATAGTGCACGTTCAACACATTTGTGTATGATTTATTTCAACACACTTTCCGCAAAATGTGTCACTCCATGTGCATTTTAAGCAACGCTTGATTACACATTTATTAAAAAAAAATACGTGTATGAAAGTAATACGTATTTTTCTTTATTCATTTTCTTTTTCGTTTCTTTTTACGCACAGATTGTTTACCGTTTCACTTCCACACCATCGTGGTTCGTCTATTATTCTCTCACCGTTATAATCCCGCAAGAGGCGGAGCGAGAAGAGGGGCGGGGCGAGCGGATAACCGGCTTTGGCGATAAGCGCACGGGCTAGGGGGCGTGGCCAGGCGCTATTGATCTCCCCCCTCCCCGTGTGCGCGCGCTCGCTAGTTTGATCGGAGCGCGCGCTGGATGAGGAGGAAGAGCCGCACGCGCCAGATTGACGCGTCATGTGGCGATAACGACTGGTGAAATCGGTTCGTCTCTCACCTGATGACGCGCGTGAACCGGATTAACCGGATGTTTGACGCGCGATCGGCAGATCTGATGATGAATCCGAGGATGATGATGAGGAGGAGGATGATGATGATGATGATGATGTTCCTCTCGTCATCTGTTCACATCTCCAGCCAGTCGCAGTTTCCCTCTCCGCTCACGTGAGTACTTGGCTTTAGTTTTTTTTTTTTTACTACTCAACTGTTGAATAGTAAAGGTTGTGCTGCACGTCTGCCTACGTCACGACGCCGAGGGGCTTTAGGGTTAATGATGTCACGTGACGATGACATTATGGACGTTTTGACCTTTGACCCCGGTGCGTGTTCCGTTTACACTTTTACACTATTACACTTATTATCTTTTATTTTTTTTATCATCTATTACACTTTTTTAGAGCACATATTCTGGTTCCGAAAGCATCCGATTCCGAAATATGAGAGATAGAATTAGGGAAATAAAGAGTAAAAGGACTTTTGTTACTTGTATGTTTTTTGTACCAAGTAGGGCTGAGCGATTAATCAGAGAAATAATTTGATTTGATTTGAATTTCATTTGAAAATGTATTTATTTTTAAAATTGAGTTTTAGTTGTATTATTATTTTTTAAATTGTAATAATTTTACTTGATTATTAGAAAATAATCCACTTGGTAAATCGACATTTTCCAGGTTGATTATTTTCCCTCGCAATAAATGCACAGCATATGTCTTTTCACATGATTTACATGATATTATATTTTAAATAATGAGAGCTATTTTATTCACAAGAGAACTGCTCATTTCCCATGTAAATGAGAAAAATATTAGCGAGTCCACAGTCACTAATATTAATTAAATACATTATTCTGTTTTCAAATGTGCAAGTTATTTATTTGTACTTTTGTTTGACAATTACAAAGTGATTGTTTGATTTAAGTTCTGTTGTTGATGTTCAATAAATAATCATGTAAGAGATGATTCAAGTGTTAAAATCAAGTGTTCATTTAATTTAAATTAATTTAAAATCAACACTTTATCCAATAATCTATCACTTTAAATGTGAGCATATTTATTAAACTATGAGAAGAAAAAATAAACAAGTAAATAAAATAATGTTTATACATTGTAGTCATGTTAAAATGTTCATCGATTTTGATTTTTGGCATAATTGCCCAGCCCTAGTACTGAGTGTTAACAATAGAAGCTACTTTTACTCTCTACTTGACTACTTTTGTGATAGACAATTTGTATCTTTACGCCGCTACATTTGAATGGACACTACTTGTCACGTTGCGTATGTGCGCGTCTTTTTCTACCGCGATACATTTCTTGGTGATATCGCCATCTGCAGGATGCTGAAGGTACTGAAGGCCGTTTATCAGCAGAATCACCTCAATTAGCGACTTTCTTGCATTTTTTTCACTCTAGGATGGTTTTCGTGTTCGTACGTACTATGTTAACCACTTAAGTGATTGATGCTTGGTCGCCTACATACTGTCCTAATCAGTCTCAGAGATGGTCTACAGCTCCCAGGAACCCGGAAATGGAAAAAGAAGTGGACAAAATGGTTGGCAGGGGGCTTTAGAACGGGTTTAGATGAGTAAGAACTGATCTGTGTGCAGCGTAGACGAGTCGTGGCAGGGATTCCTGTAGTTTGCATGTGTCAGGACAGATGCTTCGCTGATGAATTGCCTCATTGGAGAAAACAGCGTCTTTCAGCATCTGGTTGTGTCTGCAGGAGCGCGGGACGATGATGCTGATGATGCTGATCTCACAGACGAAGCGAAAAGAGGCGTGAGAGAAGAAAACCTTCTTTTGTTGCCGCTTTAACGTCAATTTAGACTCGGCGAGTTTGTGAGAGCTTTCGAGTTCTTGCTTCTGTAGGTCCAAACCTTTCATGACCGGCCTCAGCAAAGAGACAGTTACGGGAAGTTTGTGAGACTTTTGCTTGCCTGAAAGAATCTGGTTGAGCAAGATTTCAGATCTCTCAAGGTTTTGTCTCTGCTCCTCAGTTAGAAACTTTATTCATAGAGGAAAGATGGAGTGACTGTGGACATAACATGTTGAAAAACAGAGGACTCAAATCAGCTGGTTGCAATTAAGAAAAACATCATCAAATATAGTAATTGTGAGAGAGTAAAAGAGAGGGAGAGTAAAGACGAACCTTAGAATGCCGTATAAGAAGATGGCATGACATGGCACAACACGATGGTTGAAGTTCATTTCAAAATCAACGAGGAGTGAGCAAAGACTCCTTCAGAACTGTCTCAGCAAAGAGACAGTTACGGGAAGTTTGTGAGACTTTTGCTTGCCTGGAAGAATCTGGTTGAGCAAGATTTCAGATCTCTCGATTGTGAGAGAGTAAAAGAGAGAGAGTGAAGAAGAACCTTAGAATGCCGTATAAGAACATGGCATGTGAGCAAAGAGACAGTTACGGGAAGTTTCTGAGACTTTTGCTTGCCTGAAAAAATCTGTTTGAGCAACACAAACGCACACTTAGAAAGCGTCAACTTAACCCTTTTCATCCGCGTTTCAAGCTCGCTGAATATGAAACGCTTAAGGCATTTTGAAACACAGTTTCTTCAACAGTTCTCAAGGATCTTTGGTTTCTTTGCTCTCATGCGGGAACATTTCAATCGCAGTAGAGGATTTAAGACGCTAAACCTTCTTGTCTTTCCTCGAACGAGTTTGTACGGCTCTGGACTTTGTGATTCCTCCAGCGGTTTGTTCGTGTCCTCCTGGGCGTTGTGAGGAGACCCAGATCAATGCATTTCAAACGCCTATAAACTCCAGGGAACAATTGTTCTGCACAGGCTTTTGTCAAACTGCTTCTTCAGGTGGAGTTCTGAGATTGTGGATCGATAAAGCGCTGTAAAACATTTAAGACCTTTTTCACCAGAAAGTTCACCAGACTTTAACAAAAAAAAAATGCGGCAGTTTTGCAAATTGTCCCTAGGTGTGTGTGTGTCCCTCTCTGTGATTGGTCAGCCACTATTCCAGGGGGTGTTGTGAGAGCGAATATTTAGTCTTAATATTCTAAAAGTCTGAAGACCTTAGATGAACTGAGGGGAAGGAATTTTATTGTTCCGCCGGGTGCGTGACTTGACCATCTGTGTTTCATTAATTCTCTGTCAGAAGGCTTGGATTGCCTTCAGGTCATCTTGACCGTGGGAAAGAAAATTGTTTTTCATCTGTTTTTTAAGAAAGCATTCCCCAAGGTGGAGATTAAATGATGTTTTGATTGTCTCTGACTGATTTTGGGCAAGCGTGATGGAGCGATGTCATATCTTATGTAAAAGACGTGTATAAAACACCGCCATAATGAGTGGGATGTTTTAGCTTCGTTCCTCCACAGATCTGCTCGGTTCAAACCGGAACCTTATAATAAAAACTCTTTGCGTTGAATCCATCCCGGGCTTCAGAGAAGTTTCTTGGTTCGACTAATAGTTTTTCTAACACTTTCCACCACAGTGTGTCCTGCCTTCGGGACCTGAGTTGCTGCGATTGGCTCCAGCTGTGGTTCAGAAAATGGATGGATGGATGGATGGATGGTTCATTTTCATTGGACGTGGTGTGAATGGTAGTAGCAGCGTGAAGGATGTACTACATTCCTAAAACACACAAAACTAATAATTTTTTCAAGCAGAAATATTACTATTGCAGGATAATTAAGCCAGAATTAATATTAGTTAAGATCTAAATAGCTTAAAATATTTTGTCCTGTGTGTATTTTGTTTTCCAAGCTCTTATATCACTCCAGAATTTGATAAAAAGTCAAAACACAAATTGTGCTTTTAAGTAAATGCTACAAATGTAATTCAAAATATATAACGTTACAAATGTACAATATTTTTATTTTTAACATTAATCATTTTATATTTGTATCTTTATTTATTTATTTTTTTTTGTATTTTCATCTTTATAATTTTAGTTTTTTTTCATATTTCATATTTTATCTTTTTTTCTACTTTTCTTTTTTTTTTTATTGTACTATTTATTGTACTATCCTTCATCTTCTTTTTATTGTGTTTCCCTTGAATGCATCCCCTCCTTCCTCCATCCCTATGTGGTACCATGTAAAATATGTATGTGACTATTAAAATTAGAATTAGATGTGATAATTTATGCAAGGTGCAACTAAAGCACTGCATTCTGGGATCTGTAGTGATCATAAATATTAGCAGCTACAAATAAAAGGGCGTTGT
The DNA here is from genome assembly GCA_028031935.1 of Paedocypris micromegethes. Classification (NCBI taxonomy): domain Eukaryota; kingdom Metazoa; phylum Chordata; class Actinopteri; order Cypriniformes; genus Paedocypris; species Paedocypris micromegethes. Next base: position 10,542,757 of record CM051493.1, read on the forward strand.
GGGCCAATCAGGGTCTTGAGCTGCCTGGTTCATCGAGGAGGGACTTTAATTCTGTTGTTGCACTAGAAATGTTGCTTTCTTCAAATTGCTGACATTAGTGCAGAAGCAGGTTCTTACCCCACGCTGACACTGACAGAAATCCTCAAAAAAAACACAGTTGATAAAATCGCCCCATAATTTACAAAACGGTGTCACGCATCCAATCAGAATTCCATCTGGCAATTTGTGCAAAAATGTGGCAAAACATTTCCCATGGTGCCTTTTTCACAGGACTAGTGAGGAAGCTGCGGCGTGTGAAGGAGTCTGGAGGGCTAATCCCTCGGTCTGTAACGGGATTAAATGGCTTATTATAGCGGAGCGCCGGGAATCTCTGAATGAAGCTCCAGTCGACCGACACCAACTCACACACTACTCAAACACTACTCACACACTACTGAAACCCTACTCAAACACAACTCACACACTACTCAAACACAACTCAAACACAACTCACACACAACTCACACACTACTCACACACTACTCACACACTACTCAAACCCTGCTCAAACCCTGCTCAAACCCTGCTCAAACCCTACTCAAACACTACTCACACACTACTCAAACACTACTCACACACTACTCACACACTACTCAAACCCTGCTCAAACACAACTCACACACTACTCAAACCCTACTCGCACACTACTCAAACCCTACTCACACACTACTCACACACTACTCAAACCCTACTCAAACCCTACTCACACACTACTCGCACACTACTCAAACCCTGCTCAAACACTACTCAAACCCTACTCAAACACTACTCACACACTACTCACACACTACTCAAACACTACTCACACACTACTCAAACCCTGCTCAAACCCTGCTCAAACCCTACTAAACACAACTCACACACTACTCACACACTACTCAAACCCTACTCACACACTACTCACACACTACTCTAACACTACTCAAACCCTGCTCAAACACTACTCAAACCCCACTCAAACCCCACTCAAACACTACTCAAACACTACTCACACACTATTCTAACACTACTCTAACACTACTCACACACTCCTCAACCCTGCTCAAACACTACTCAAACACAACTCACACACTACTCAAACCCTACTCACACACTACTCATACACTACTCAAACCCTACTCACACACTACTCAAACACTACTCAAACACTACTCACACACTACTCAAACCCTGCTCAAACACTACTCAAACACAGCTCACACACTACTCAAACCCTACTCAAACCCTACTCAAACCCTACTCAAACCCTACTCACACCCTACTCACACCCTACTCACACACTACTCGCACACTACTCAAACCCTGCTCAAACATTACTCAAACCCCACTCAAACACTACTCACACACTACTCTAACCCTGCTCAAACACTACTCAAACACAACTCACACACAACTCAAACCCTACTCACACACTACTCACACACTACTCACACACTACTCACACACTACTCAAACACTACTCACACACTACTCTAACACTACTCACACACTACTCTAACACTACTCACACACTACTCAAACCCTGCTCAAACACTACTCAAACCCCACTCAAACCCCACTCAAACACTACTCACACACTACTCAAACACTACTCAAACCCTACTCACACACTACTCAAACCCTGCTCAAACACAACTCAAACACTACTCAAACCCTGCTCAAACCCTACTCAAACGCTACTGAAACACTACTGAAACACTACTCTAACACAACTCAAACCCTACTCAAACCCTGCTCAAACCCTACTCAAACACTACTAAAAAACCACTCAAACCCCGCTCAAATCCTACTCAAACACTGCAAAAACTACTCAAACCCTGCTCAAACACAACTTAAACCCTACTCTAACACAACTCGAACACTGCTCAAACCCTACTTAAATGCTGCTCAAACCCTACTCAAACACAACTCTAACACAACTCAAGCCCTACTCAAACACAATTCAAACCCTACTCAGACCCAACTCAAACCCTACTCAAACCCTACTCAAACCCTACTCAAACACAACTCTAACACAACTCTAACACAACTCTAACTCAACTCAAACCCTACTCAGACCCAACTCAAACCCTACGGAACTATCCTGCTGAAGAACAGAATTAGCTTTCACTAGGCGAATGCTTTCTGAAAATGAAAAAAAGATAGAGAAAATAACTTTGCTTTCTCTCTCTCTCTCTCTCTCTCTCTCTCTCTGTCTCTCTCTCTCTCTGTCTGTATGTCTATTTCTTGTTTTTTTCTCTCTCTTTATCTCTCTTTATCTCGCTTTCTCTCTCTTTCTCTGCCTCTCTCTTGCTTTCTTTCTGTCTGTCTGTCTCTATTCTTTTGATCTTTCTTTCTTACTTTCTTACTTTATTTTTTTCTTTCTTTCTAATTGCCAATATCTCTCTCTCTCACTCTCCATCTCTTTCTTTTCCTCTCTATCTCTCTCTATCCATCTCTCTCTCCCTCTCTCTCGCTGCCTCTATCTTCACTCCCTCCTCTCTCTCTCTCTCTCTCTCTCTCTCTCTCTTCATGTCTGTCTGTCTCTCTCTCTTTTTCTATCTTTCTCTCTCTCACACACACGCACACACACTTCATATATAGAAATTTCCCCATTCTTTATAACTAGAGCATCTTGCTACTGTAACACACACAAAAAAATCACCTAGTGAAACATAAACAAACAAGAGTAGAAGGTAAACAAAACTGCCTGTGGATGGAGAGGCGAATCCCTCGAGTGTGTTGCGTAACAGCCGTTTGACTCCGTTACCGTGTTTTACCGTGTTTTACCGTGTTTGGCGGGGCTGGGGGCGTCGGCCTCACACAGGATGTGGTGGCTCTGGAGAGTATAGAAGTGCTGGCGTCACCATCATTAGAAAGCAGCTCGGCCTCCGTCAGACCTACACCGCTCCACTGTGTCTCCAGCCCCCGAGGAAACGAGGGATGACAGACGAGTGGAGCCGCGTTCTGTTCGCCGCTGTGTCTCGCTCTTTCTAACGTGATTGTGGAGCCGATGTTGGATCCTTCTATACACTTAAATCTGGCTGGGTTGGTAGATGATGGATGTGTATCATTTTATTTTTTAATTATACGTATGCATTTTTTTTTAACGGTCTACCTGTTAATTTAATTGAATAGACATTTTTGCATTTCTATTCAGATTTTACATGATAAATGTACCTGAAAGCGCCAACTACAGGGTATGAGCCATTTTTATATAAATGTTTGGAATTTCTTTCGTTTTTTTTTTTATACATATTTCCATATAGCTAGGCAGTGTTATAAATAAATAAATAAATAAATAACTATATATATATATCATATTTATGTTGTTTTACAATACGATACTTGCTTTAGGGGTAGTTATTATTAGAAACATTTCCTTCTTCTTCTCCATCCATCCATCTGTTGAGGCGATTAATAGTTTTTAGCTTCTAGACTTTGATCCAGATGTTTGATTCCGAAGCCATTTTGTTGCAGTCATGTCAATGCCATTCGTTTATTTTCTGAAACCCTTCCATTTCTGGGTCACGGGGATCTGGACACACCCCCTGGATCGGTGGCCGGCCAATCGCAGAGCGGGACACACATTCACACTCTCACTCGCACCAATAGGAACAATTTTTCCCAGACTTTCTGTGATTGGTCACCTGTAAGGGGCGTGTCTTATGGGCTGGTTGATTTGTGGGTGTGGTCTGTGTTGCAGGATAAAGGAGTGGGTGGATCAGATGCAGCAGGAACTGGTTTCTCTCGCCGACACGGCCAGCGCCGGACACAGTCTGAGACAGGTGAGACCACTCCCACAGGACTCTTATTTTGTATTGATGCGCACTAGAGCAGTTATTAGTAACATTTATTTTCTTATTGAATAATCTACTGATTATTTTTCCGATTAATTGGCTACTCTATCAACTAATTTTTGAATTATTTTAGCAAGTTTTTTTATTTTTGCCCAAATAATTATTTGTTCATAAAAAAAAACAAAAACATGCTATTTGGTTTCTGTTTTATTGTAAACACTGTTTTATTGTAAACACAAAGGCAACATCGATTAATTTATCATTTATTTTTCCGATTAATTGGCTAATCTATCGACTAATTTTTCGATTATTTTAGCGATTTTTTTTTTATTGCCAAAATAATTATTTTTTTCATAAAATAAAACAAAAACATGCTAATTGGTTTCTACTTAACACCGTTTTATTGTAAACGTAAAGGCAATATGAAACATAGGGAAACTTCGATTAATCTATCAGTTATTTTTCCGATTAATCGGCTAATCTATCGACTAATTTTCAGATGATTTTTTTTGCCCAAATGTTTATTTGTTCATAAAACAAACACAAACACCCAAACTGATTGAAGATAGCCCCGCCCCCTGGGCATTTAAATTCAGCCGACACCAAAGTGACTTAAAAACTAAAGCTCATCTTGTACGTGACCTTTAGTAGTTGTGTGTTTCAATATCATTTACAAAAATACATTTCAAAATAAAGACAAATTTGACAAAATAAATTAGTCAAAAATGGCAAAATGAATTCAGTAAGATTGACTATAAATATTAATGTGCAAAATAAAATGTTCATATCGCACACAATTGTAATGCAAAAAACGTAATAAATTAAATTACGTAATAAATAAAACGTTATATTTACGTAACGTAATAACGTAATCGTAAATAAAAAAATTGTTTTGTATTTACGCAAACCAAGCCAACAGTCACGACAACGATTCTCCGCCCGTCTGCGTTAAATAACCGAACGTTGCGCATTTCCCTGTTCAGTTTGCTTTATTTCAAAATAAGAGTCTTTTTCGTTGCCGTGACAGATCTTCATGGATAACCGGAATTATTTCACTGTGCAAACCAATAACGCCGCACAACTCGTGGAGTCGGCAGCTCGCGACATCGAGAACTTCCTGAAGAAGCGCGCCGCGGCTCTGGAGGTAAGACTGCGCTTTCACTACGTTAACGATCGGACGAAAACGTCAGGACTATAAGTGGCTAAAATCAACTGAAATACTAAAATAGAGAGGGAGAGAGAGAGATAGACAGACAGATAGACTGTTATATAAATAGATAGGTTGGTGGATGGATGGATGGACGAAATTCAGATTCGAACGAAAAAGTCGGGACTTTAAGTGGCTAAAATCAACTAAAATACTAAAATAGAAAGAGAGAGATAGACAGAGAGAGAGAGACAGACAGACAGATGGATGGATGGATGGACGAAATTCGGATTTGGACGAAAAAGTCAGGACTATAAGTGGCTAAAATCCTAAAGTACATGTGGCTCAAACTCCGAAAACCGATCCGGTGTTGGCGTTTATTTCCAAGATAGACTGAACAAGTAGATGAAGATAGAAGACAGACAGACAGAATAATTGACAGACAGATAAACAGAATAATTGACAGACAGACAGACAGACAGACAGTCAGACAGACGGGTATATTGATTAACAGACAGAGCTAGAAAGACACAAGTAGACAGACTAAGTGTAATTGATTGACACAGACAGACAGATATATTGATTGACTGACATTGTTGGGTAGATTGATAGATGGATGGACGGATTGATAGATAAAGAATCTAGATAAAGAATCTGACTAAAAAAATATAGAAAATAGATTAACTGACAAACAGACACAGACAAGACAGACTGATAGATCTCTCTCTCTCTCTGTCTCTCTGTCTCTCTCTCTCTCTCTCTCTCTCTGTCTCTCTGTCTCTCTGTCTCTCTCTGTCTCTCTCACTCACTCTCTCTTGAGCTGTTTTTATTGCTGTCTGTGGGCGCAGCAGCTGGCAGTAGAGTGATGGAGGGATGGAGGAGTGCCAGGGGGTTGGAGTGATTCCTGGAGTGTGGGTGTTGTCTGCAGATGTGCGGGTCTTTCCCTGGCGCTGTGGGCGGGCGAGCGAGGCTGGTGATGATGCTGTTGTCTTTCTCTCCTCCGCTCATTACTCAGACGCTCTACGGCCTCTGACAGATAGAGAGAGAAAGAGAGAGAGAGATAGACAGACAGACAGAGATAGACAGATAGACTGATGGATGGATGGATTAATCTATCAGTGAGTGAGAGTGAGAGAGAGAGAGAGAGGCCTGTGGAAGACGCTGTCTAGAATGATGACATGATCATACGGATATTTGTAAAAATGTCATATACTGTAGTTCATCATTATACACTTTCTGTCTCTCTGTCTGTCACTCTATCTCTATTTCTCTCTCTCTCTTCTCTCTCTCCCTCTCTCTCTCTCCCTCTCGCTTGCTCTCTCTCTCTCTCTCTTTCTCTCACTGTCTCTCTCTGTCTTTCTCTCTCTCTCTCTCTCTCTCTCTCTCTCTCTCTCTCTCTCTCTCTCGCTCTCTCTCTCTCTCTCTCTCTCTGCCCCCCTCTCTTTCCATTTCTCTCTCTGTGTAAAAGACATAATTTCTCTCTCACTCTCTTTCTTTCCCCCTCTCTCCATCAGAACAGTACACGTGTATTATTCTGTAATAAGGCAGTAATGACAAGCGCTTGTGCCAGATCACTACATGTGTATTTAAGGCGACTCGTTTTACGTGATCTTTCTGTTTCCCCTTTTGTTCTCACTGATCGCAAACACACACACACACACACACACACACACACACACACATCCTACATTACAATATTCCGATGTCAATATTTAATTAAGCATACATTTAAATGGTTCTCTATTTCAACCAGGTTCATGCAAACAGAGTAGTCCGCTTCTACTTTAGAGTATTTAGAGTATCTTTCTGTCTGTCTGTCTATGTGTCTGTCTCTCCACATTTCGTGTTCACAGTCTTCGCCATGTTCAGCCTTATTCGTTAAAAATCAGAATAAAAGTGTCTTCCTCAGTCTCACGTGCCACTTCCTCCCGTCTCACATCTCCAGTCTCTATTCCGTCTGATCGAATCTCTTCTAATGCATTAAACACGTCCAACTTGAGTGAAGGACATTAATGAATGACGCTGTTTGCCCGACGACACGTCCTGTTTGTGTAGAAATTGTCTGCCTTTCAGAGCGACGCTTTAGAGGAAGAGAGAGAGGGGGGGAGAATAAACGAGTGAAAAACTGACACGACGCCCTAAACGGAGACATGATGTAGAATCTGCAGCCACCACGAGAAGGAAACTTGTACGTAGAAGGTTGATTCTATAGAATATGTCTACTCGTGTAAAGCAGGAAAGCAGGAATTTGTTGAATTGTAAAAATTGTAATGAAATGTAAGTCGCTTTGGACAAAAGCGTCTGGTAAACGACTGTAAAGTAAAGTAAAGTAAAGATAGAGACAAGTTAGCAGGAAGATCTGATAGATAGATAGATAGATAGATAGATAGATAGATAGATAGATAGATAGATAGATAGATAGACAGATAGATAGATAGATAGATAGATAGACAGATAGATGATCTACAGAACAATAGATAGACAGAAGGTTGGAAATAACCAGTCTCGGCTACACAGACATCAGCACGCCAAACCACTTCCTGCCTGTCTTATCACGTGACGTGTTTACCTGCTAATTAAAAGGCATCTGTGACTCTCCTTTCTCCTTTCTGGTTTTTTTTCCTCCCTCTTGCAGTTTAATTATCTCCGAGCTTGTCTGTTTTGTCCTAGTATTTACTGTAGCTAGTGAAATGTTTACGGGCTAATTATCCCGCGTCGTCTCCATCTGCCGAGCCATTATAGATGTTCTCTCTCTTCCGCTTCTTTCTTTCTTTCTGGGGTGGCGTGTACGGGCGGGTAGAGGAGATCCAGACTTGGAAGTTTGGACATTTTCGGAACTGCTTTTCCATTTCTGGGTCAGTGAAGCCAACACTCAAATTAGACAGACAAATTACACAGGCAGATCTGAACAATCAAAAGGCATGGATGGATGGATGGATGGATGGATGGATGGATGGATGGATGGATGGATGGATGGATAGATAGATAGATAGATAGATAGATAGATAGACAGCTAGATGATTGGCTTTTCCATTTCTGGGTCAGGGAAGCCAACAGTCATCATGCATGAGATTTTACCTCACAGTTTGGAAGATCGAGTCAGAATCCTAAGAGACACAAATTACCAACTCAACTTTCGTACTTCCAAACGTCTATTGGTAAATTTCGCAAAGCCTGTACGAATTTTAAGGAGCGGCACCCGGTGTGGTCTTCTGCTGCTGTAGACCATTCCGCTCAAAGAGAGTTTAGAGATGTTCTTCTGCGCACCTTGATTGTAAGAAGTGTTTATTTAAAAACAAAATGTTGTTTGTTTTGGGCCAAAAGTACTTGAGTAAATGGACTTTGCTACTGGTTACTGATGACTGAGGCTGACGTTTTGTTCATTTTTTTTAGCATTGAGGTGTTAATTTTCATTTCTGTACTGAGGAATTAAAGCCCCATAATTAAAGAGTTTCTTGTTTTTCACATTTCACATTTCTTGGTGTTTTCTGCATTCATAAATGCAGTAGGAGTAAAACGAGTTAAATTTGGACATTTTACAACCTTCACTCACACGTCTTATTGGAATTGGTCGCTTATAATGGCCTAATGGACTAATGGTAAGGAGAACATCTTGACCAACTACATGCCAATATAGATTGAGTTTCTGTCTTGTGATTGGCTGATTAGAAACTTAAAAAAGTGGCATCTCTATGAAGAGAAGATTGTATGTTTGTATATGGCGACGTATAAAAGTGACCATTTTTTACCCTCAAAAATCCCAAAGCAACCCATCGTTGGACCAGATGATGATTTTTTTTCCGCAGTCGTCCGGATCCAATCCTTTTTTTATCCCGAGTTATAAAACAACTTGTTTATGGATCGAGCCAGACTCTTGACAGTTTTTATGAGTTTTTCCGGTTTTTTTTTTGTTTCCCATTTTGAGATGATCAAACCAACAGAGTGTTGTCTTCCCGCTGGTGTGTGTGGATTTGTATTGGCCGCAGGGGTGTCCTTCCTCTAAACAACTGAAATATTAATGAGAGAGAGGTGTGTGTGTGTGTGTGTGTGTGTGAGAGAGAGAGAGAGAGAGAGAGAGAGAGAGAGAGACAGAAAGCAAGTTAGAGAAAGAGAGATGGAGAGAGAAAAGAGCAATTAGAATGAGATAAGTGAGATAGTAGGAGACGGAGTAAAGAAAAAGAGCGAATTGACGAGGGAGAAAGTGGGAAAGAAATAAAAAAAAGAGAGACAGACAGACCGAGAGAGAGAAAGATAGAAACAGAGAGAAAGAGAGAGAGAGAGAGAGAGAGAGAGAGAGAGAGAGAGAGAGAGAGCAATAGACCAAAAGCAAAAAAGAGAAAGAGAAAGATAGAGAGAGAGAAAGCAAGAGAGAGAGAGAGAGTCAGAAAGCAAGTGATAGAGGGAAAAGGAGAACGAACATAGCAATTAGAATGAAAGAAAAAAAGAAAGAAAGACAGAAAGAATGAAAGCAAGAAAGAGGGAGAGAAAGAGAGAGAAAGTCAGATAAAGAGAGACTCCGACCTAGAGAGATAAAGAAAAAGAGCGAGTTGACAAGGGAGAAAATGGGAAAGAAAGAAAAAAAAGAGAGACAGACAGAGAGAGAGAGAGAGAGAGAGAGAGAGAGAGAGAGAGAGAGAGAGAGAGAGAGAGACTATATCAGCTCTACGAAAAGTGTTTAAGAGCTGAATAATTTATATTGACTCGCTCCGTGTGTGTGAGGAGAGTCGAGCGAGTAATTACTCATTTACTCCAGACTCTTCCCTCCTCGTCTTCCTCCGTTTGTCACAAACACACACACACACACACACACACACACACACACACACACACACACACACACACACTGCTGTAGTGTGACAGCTTTTGGAATTGGATCTCTCACCTCCAGGCAAACATGTCCATATTCAGACAAATAACATCAGGAGCGTCCTCACGGGAGCTAGTGCTACTCGCAGGTTACACAGGAAATGTCACCAATTTCGTGTTCGTGGAATTAAAAATTGAGTTTAGTTCTCCCGCTTTTATTCTTCCCATTAACATCATTTACGAGAAGGTGCTTTACTGATAATTCGTTTATTTGTCGTGAATAGTCATCATTTCGTTTCGCCGATTCTGTTCGTCTCACTGAGTCCAAATTGTGTTCTTTTGTCTTCTTCGCAGTCGTTTACCTCACAATATATACGATAATAATTTTAAAAAATGTTAGTACTTTGTTAAGTAAAAATTAATTATGTTTTAAGTTCTAGTTCAAGCTTATTTATCACTTTTTTTACTTTATATAAATTATACTTATTATCAGTGTTGTGCAAGTTACTTTGAAATTGTAATATGTTACATATAACTTATTACTGTTTGTAAAAAGTAATGTTACATTACAATATTACTTTCTCAGAAATTTAATATATTACTTTTGTATTACTTTTAAGTTACTTTCACCAAAATAACTACAGAAGTAGAAATTAACG
>CM051493.1:10583389-10593456 GCA_028031935.1 Paedocypris micromegethes
GAGAGAGAGAGAGAGAGAGGGGGAGAGAGGAGGGGCAGACACAGAGAAAGAAAGAGAGGGGAGAGAGAGAAACAGATAGACACACACACAGAGAGAGAGAGAGCAATAGATAGAGAAAATAAATTTAAATTTTTTACATTGCAAAACCATATTTGACAGACACTGAGAGAGAGAGAGAGAGAGAGAGAGAGAGAGAGAGAGAGAGAGAGAGCGTGAGACTGAGGAGAGAGGGCCAGGCGAGAGAGGGAGAGAGACAGACACAGGGAGAGAGAGAGAGAGAGCACAAGAGATAGAGAAAATAAATAGGAATCTTTTACATTGCAAAATCATATTTTTTGCTTTGCAGGAAAAGCATCAGAGAACGTTTTACCTCGTAAATTTTGTAACTTATAATTTCATCGTTCATATTGACTCACATTTACTACACAGATCTGTACGGTCAAACAACCGAGAGACGTCTGCAGTGTAATTATATCGACTATAGCAAATTAGTGGCTTGAAAGGATGCAAAAGAATTTTTTTTTTCTTTTTTTTTGCTTCAAATATTAAACATTTCTACGTTTAAAATAAAATAACGTAAAATAACGTGTAAAACAAAAACGAAATAGAAGACGATTGTCCGACGCGTAAAATAAAAACGAAACAGATGCGTAGAAGACAAACACGTATTGGGAGATTTGTCAGTTGTGGGTGTAATGTTAATTTAAGTGCGAGTTCTGCTCATTTGAGCTCGGAGTGATGCTGTAAAGCCCTTAATCACCCCACCAACACTCACAATAGCCCAAGGATTTCATATATTTTCATAAATCTTTTACAAGTCCCGAGACTGTCAGATTTATGACCCAGCGAGCTGGCCGAGGAAATCCGGCATTGGTTTTTTCAGGCGCAGAACAGCTTTGCCTGTGTAATAGTCCTGTCAGGGTGTGAAGGAGGAAGAACTCCATCCTAATACAAAGGCAAACAAGGGCTTTTATTTTACACAATATTCACCAACTACGTATAAAATGTGTGATCAAGAACTGCAAGCTAAATGCTAGCCGCTACAAACAAGCTCACACCAGGGTACAAAACTATCCTGCCAATAGTTTGTAATACAAGACTACAAAATAACTAAAACCATTCCGTGAAATATCTTAACCGGGGCAAGAGAACAAACAAGGAGGATTTAGGAGTTTAGCTTAGCGTTTAGCTTAGCATTTAGCTTAGCATTCAGGTTGTGTTTTTTCGAGGGTTGGCTTGTTATGATAAAAACCGGAGCTCTCGGAGATCTTAAAAATTGCACAAAATTTTATAAAAGCACCATCAGTGTAATGCAAAATTGTTGCTTTGATTTAGATCAAAAATAATTTTTGTAGCGTGAAGTAAATTAATTTATTAAAAATGTGAAAAAAGTAAAAATGTGGTTTTGAGGCGAAGACGGTGATGAGAAGAGGACACTGTGTTTCTTGAATTGGCCAATGAGCCAATGAGAAGCTTGCATGTGCTGTACGCAATTTTTTCAACTCTTTTAGACTTTAAAATAAACCACAGACACGTTTACGTGATCTTGTTTTGTTGTAAGAAGAAGCAATTGAAGTGATTTTGAAGCTCTTAAAAATTGCACAAAAAACTTAAAGCACGGTAAAAAAAATGACGTGCGCACAACTTTCAATAAAAGGATCAATTAACAGTATAGCACAATGCAACAAACTCAAAAATTGTGACCTGACAACTGGCAGAATATTGGGCACGGGTACTATCGATTCGAAAGAGATAAATTAGAGAAAACAAACGAGTCATTTCCAGTGTCGGAATCATGATGAGAGGCATTTCAAAGCGCCCGACACGTTCCGTTTCCCTCTTCACAATAAGAGCAATAATCACACGGCTTGTCCGATGCAAATGTGACATTTATAGCCAAGACGGAACAAAAGAAGCAGCCGTCGCCTCCTCAGCTGAAGAGTCTCTAATTCCAGTCGTTGTCCGTATTAAAATGTGCAGATCTGTTTGTAGAGGGAAGGTAAATATTGGACGGAGGTTATTGATGATTATTAAGCCTCTGCTGAATTGTTGGAGGATATTACATCAATTCATCATCTATATTGACTCATCTGTGGGGCGGATATTCATCGGAAATGATTGACTAGCGCAATTGACCCGGAGCGATTGCAGCTTCGAATTGGTCCCATGCCGTGACTCTGACACGGGTGGAGAATCCTCACTAACGTCTCTTGACATTGCTGGTTCTTGCATGAATTGTGGCGATTACCTTCATTTTATTTGTGTGTGGAAAAAGCTAAACGTGTTCTGATGTTCTTCCCCACATCCGTTTACGTTTTTGCGGCACATGGATTGCATTTATCATCGAGCTAGGTCACCTCTTTTGTTTCAATCTTAGAATGTCCTGCGCATTCACGTACTTGCGAAAAACCAAAGAGAGTTGAGACCCAAGGATTTGACGTCTTAGTTTTAAACCCTGGACTCCAATGGAGAGGATCCAAAGGGATAGAATGTTCCAGATGTTTTGTCCGTAATAAACCAGGCTGTGGCCAGAACAGGACGACAGAGGCCAGAAAGACAGACCAAGGTAGACACTCGGCCCGCTCTAGAGTTCTAGAACTCAATGTTCACCCGATACCATCAACAGCAGAACGTCTGGAGAACATTTTCTGAACCAATATCCCTTGGCAGAAACTCTGGGACTAGAGTAGGACACCAGTGGCTGACCAATCACAGAGCAGGACACACACTTTCACATTCTCATAGCAATTTTTGAGATTCCCGTTTTCCGAAACCTTTTTGGACTGTGGGAGGACGATCTAGTGAGGTCACACACACAAACCCGGAGCAGTGGGTGGTGTCGATGTGCATGGGTGGGTTTGTCTTGCCCAATGCCACCAGCCAGTACGTTCTAGGAACAAAGCGCGTTTGAAAGTTCAAAAGTGCAAGATGAGTTAACTATTCACTGGGTAAGTCACAAGGGTAGATTTCGTATCCATGATCTTTTTTCACGTCGAATATTGGCATAAAGGTCAACACCGTGCCAGTGTGTTCAGTTCAAGTTCGAGCTCAAGTTCAGGGCATTTGCAAGGTGCTTTTGATCATTTCATCTCAAAAGCGCATGTGTGAAAATGTGAAGAACAGAAGATTGTTGCATTTTATTTTATCATATGCGACAGTGGCCAGTTTTAGGGGGTGCCGGTGTGATTTGGTTCCGAGCACTAAACTACGCAGCCTTTCTACACGATTTTATGAACTTATTCGATATGTTATCATTGCATTCAGTCTGGTCGCTCTATATTTACTCTATATAACCCAGCGTATGCCCGGAGACGTGAGTCACGAGGCTTCCACATCGAACGTTTTCGCCGCTAATTAAACATTCGGTCAACGCGGTGGCGACTAATCGTATCGTGACTCGCGAGTTCTCTCAGCAGAGACCGTGTCATCCAGCTCATCCCTCGATCACGTCCTCGTGTCCAGAGCACTTTGAAATCCCGCGCTCCAGCATGAAAGAAAAACACCATATAGGCCATTAAATATAGAACAAAGCTTTGCCTTAAAACTAAGAGGCGTCTGCTCTGGTGGGGGGACGTGAGGTCCAGGCGAGGCTCTGAAGGAGGTGCGAGGCGCAACATCATCATCAGCTGAATTGTTGGTGCTGCGTTTTTTTTTTTTCTTTCGCACCTCTTCATCATTTTGACTTCTCCCATTGTTGGAATGTTAGTGGGCAGAGCGCACACACACACACACACACACACACCACACACACACACACACACAAACGCATACTGATTTGTTAATGGGGGGAGGGGAGTGCTGCAGTTTCGGTAATGTTGTTTTATTTTTTTATTTATTTATTTTGGTAAAATTTGGCAATATTGTTGGAGTGTGTGTGTGTGTGTGTGTGTGTGTGTGTTTTACTCATTTTATATAAATATTACTAGTTTGTTGTCGTTGTTAATGATAGGATAAATTGTTGAGCGTCTGTTTATCAACATTTATGTCTGCATTCATCCATTCATCTACGCATCTATGCCTCCATCCATCTACACAGCATCCATCCGTCCGCCCACCATCTCTACTCCCACCCATCCATCCATACATCCATGTATCCATCCACCCACCCATCCATTCTTCAATCTACCCATTCATCTACCTTTCCATCCCTCATACCACCCACCCGTCCATCCATCCGGACGATTAGGATTACGATAGGACGATTGAAACCAGCCTGGTCTCTCCTCTCCATGAACTCAATCTCTCACGCCGCCTTTGAAGTCGCTGGTCTGGAGAAGTGACAGAACATGGGAGACTTATCTTATCTGAGCGGAACAGTTTTCCAGCTGGTCGACTCCCATGTCTTTCACCGGGACACAAACCCACGATGCGTTCACCACCGATGTTCACGTCTTTACAGCAAATGGTCTGGTTTCTGTGTCTCCGTCTCTCCAGTTCAACACCAAAGTGAACAACACGGCCTGTTTCGATCACCTGGTCCAAGCCAATGTCCGCAACAAGAAGATCCTGAAGGACGCGGTGCAGAACATCACAGCGAAAGGCATCACCAACTACACCAAGGGCTTCGAATTCGCCTTCAATCAGCTGGCCAATGTAGGTGTCGTCGCTTTAGTCGTTTTTTTTTTTTTTAACTGTAGATCAACCTTTTGTCAGTGTTCCATTAGTCTTGTCAGTTCTTCAACTTACCTGAGCACAAATTTTCAAAATGTGTTGCGAGTTTCAACTTTTCGTCTTCATTCGTTTTTTAATCAAACAATGTTAGATCCACTTTTTTGGATACATTTTTCTTTTTTAATAATTTTATCAGAATATTATTGACATATTAACAGAATAAACTATAATATCAGAATTTATTATAGCAATTTTGTATGCATAGTTTTTTAAAAGTTATTTATTTGATAATATAAGAATTCTACATATTAAATTTGGATGGACGTGGATTGGATTAGAAATGGCCAGATTTATTTGTTGGATTAGTGTTGTGTTTTGCCGCCCCCTGGTGGTGATGACATCTTTGCGCACGTGAATAAATCCCACGTTTTGTGCGCCTCAGCCAAACATCTCCAGGGCGAACTGCAACAAGATCATCATGCTGTTCACCGATGGAGGAGAAGAGCGAGCTGAGGACATCTTCACCACATACAACTTGGACAAGAAAGTCTGTCCTTTCTCTTACTTATTCATACACTTTTATTGTGTTTGCAACCTATTGTGTTCATAATTAATGCACCGATTGGTTTGAAATTAAAGTTCTAGATTTTATTTTAGGTATTACATTTTTTTTTTTTTTATTTAAATATTTAAATATTTTTTTTCATATTTTATTTTATTTAAAAAATGTATTTAGGATGTTTTTATCTTAACCATATATTACCAAAAGAAAAAACAAATACACCTTTAATCATTGTGGTCATAAATGTGGTCTGTATTTATTTCAATTTTTTTCACAAGGATTGTTATAAATATTAACATTCATTTATTTTTATTCATTATTAATTCGTTCAAGTAGTAAATATAAATACAAATATTTTTTAATAAAATATATTTTTAAATAATATATATTTGTTGAAATAAAAAGACCATCGATGAAATATGATAGGTTAACAAAGATAAACAAAGATTAACAAAGATAAAATCGAAAGATCAAAAATCAAACCGACAATTTGCCGTTGCGTTTCAGGTGCGTGTGTTCACGTTCTCGGTGGGTCAGCACAACTACGACACGGGGCCGATAAAGTGGATGGCGTGTACCAATAAAGGCAAGTTTGCGCCCCCTGGTGGCGGTGAAATGTCTCCGCTTGCGCCTAAACGCCTCCACGTGCCGTTTTCCAGGTTACTTCTACGAAATTCCCTCCATCGGGGCCATTCGGATAAACACACAGGTCTGTAGTTTGTTTATTCCCGGCGTGAAAAAAAGTTCCCGTAGCAATTCCGGCATTCGCTGACATGTCGGTGTCTCATCCAGGAGTATCTCGATGTCTTGAGTCGGCCGATGGTTCTCGCCGATGCCAAACAAGTGCAATGGACCAATGTCTACCTGGACGCACTGGTACCGCATCATCGGACACGACTTTCGATTTGTCAGGACTAACGTCGTATTTACTTCCGGAAACAGGAGTTGGGCCTAGTCATCACGGGAACGTTACCCGTCTTCAACAAGACCAAATCCAAAGACCCTGGATCTCGAAGCCAGGTCAGATCAGCCATTCTGTCCATCATCTATATCAATAATGAATATTAGTACGGATAATAGCACACACGCGTCAAAAACACTGACTCCAGACCAGCGGAAGAGTCCTCAACGTGCCAGAATCGCTCTTAGGTTAGGCACTATTAGCGTCAATCACGTGACCGTGACATCATCACGGCATGTCTTATCAGAGCGGTCACTGGCCTTCCAGGAAACCACAACACACTCGCTCTTCCATCCACCAGATACAGGAAATAAACACGGAGGCGTATCTCGCCTCGCTTCCATTTAAGGGTCAAAGGAAGCGCAGTGTCTTGTTTCCATTTGAGATTGTGTATCTGGAGTCCTTCACTGCTCGTGTGTTGCATCACTCCTGCGAGATGACACGCCTGGCGTCCATTACCGGTGCGGAGGCGGGTTCACTTGGCCTTTCATCATTTAAAAACGCGCAAAAAAGCCACGATGGGAAAGTCTTGGGCGCTTTTAAGCTTTCCAGGAAGATCGTGGCATCATCTCAACCTGTGTGACGTGTCTCATCCCGGAAAGAAGACGTGGTCCTTCTCAATCTCTTTCTTCTTTTCTGTTCCAAACCCCAGAACCAGTTGATTTTAGGGGTGATGGGGGTGGATGTGTCTCTTGATGATATCAAGCGACTGACACCCCGATTCACAGTGAGTACTACAACATAAACCATAAGACACATCACAACCATCCCCACCCATAACTGTGTGTGTGTGTGTGTGTGTGTGTGTAGATCCCCGCTCTATTGCTGACCGTTTTTTACCTGACGTTTTTGTGGTTTTGCACTATTGAACCTAATTGGCTAAGTTCCCAAATCCCTCGGCCTATTGTAGAATTACACTTTACAAACAGTGAAGTCCGTGCCTCAGATGTCACACATTTTCTAGGCATTCTATACTATATATGCCATATATATTTAGGGCTGTCAAAGTTAACACGTTAACACATGCGTAAATGCTTATTCGCGTAGTTTATTAAATTGTTAATCACAATTGCATTTTTTTTCCACTTCTGGTTATGCAATTATCAGACCGAATAGACCGGCTCATTACGATCAGCAGCGCACAGTGATTGGAAAATATAGGTACTTCAAACTTTCAATTGATGTATAGACCAAATTTTTTTGTGTTTTTTCTTGAAAAAGGTGCCACTCGACCTCATAATGTTAAAAAACAAGGAAAATATATTGCAATTTCAACACAAATTATACTAAATTATATTACAGTATTTAAACAAGTGTTTGTTTAATGTTGAGTTTAGATTCATTTATTATTCATTTATCATATATTACACCTCTATATTCAATATTACAAGCTTCAGTCATTTATTTGCGATTAATCATGATTAATTTGGTCAGGGAAGTGCGAATAATTAGTTTAAAAAAATTTTGTGTTTGACCACACTAATATAAATATAGTGTTTGGTTGAAAAGTCCTTGTAGTCGGAAAGAATTAAAGAATTAAAAGAAAGAATTGTAGTCGGCCAATTTGTGGAGTTTCTTTTTGCCGAGCTGCAGTCAAATTCTTTATATGGATGTGTGTGTGTGTGTGTGTTTGTGTGTGTCTGGATATTATTTTTACGCGCATAAAAGCACCCCTTTTATCAAATTTTAGACGCTGAAAACTCGGGGGGTGCTTATATGCTCATAAATCAAAAATGCACGAAAATATAAGACCCCATTTTTCCACAAGTCAGGAACAATCACAAATAAATGGAAACGTTGTCGTTATTTATGTACCTTTATGTAAATTCCCATATATGGACGTAGCAACTGTAATCATTGCACCCGCTACTGGAGATATACACTACTAAATTTTAAGATAATATTTTACTACGCTACTATTTTGAATCTGTTATTCAAGTCAAAGAGTCACAAGTTAGGTTTGTTAAAAATAAGTAATGCAAGAATTGTTAGGAGAAGTATTTAGCCAGAATTGTATGTTTCTGAAAAGTCAGGAGGTGCTTATATTTGCATATTAATAGAATATTTATTATGTGCCTGAAAAATGGGGCGGGCTGCTTATATTCACGCAAATATGATTTACATATACCGTATTTACGCAAATATAAGAAACCCTCTGATTTTGCAGGCACAACATAACAAAAAATAATAATGAAAAACATTTGTTTTAATTAATGTTTATGGTTCTATTATGTTATTATTCTCTTCAAAATACAATTGTTTCTTCATTTGAAAAACCTAACTTGTGACTTGTATCGATTTGATATCGTTTTACTTGAACAATAGATAACTAAAAGTTGATTCTAGTGATCAGGACTTCATTTCCCAAGATCCTTTACTCTCCAGTCAGACTTCGCACATGCTCAGAGCAATAGTTTCAAGCTCAGGCCTGT
The DNA here is from genome assembly GCA_028031935.1 of Paedocypris micromegethes. Lineage (NCBI taxonomy): Eukaryota > Metazoa > Chordata > Actinopteri > Cypriniformes > Paedocypris > Paedocypris micromegethes. Next base: position 10,591,956 of record CM051493.1, read on the forward strand.
TTCAAGCTCTCTGTTTATCTGACGCCGTGTGAAGAGGAAGGATTATTATCCCCTCAGCAGAGACCCAGCGTTTTGATTTCGTCTGTTTATTGGAATTTTTACTTGCTCGTGTTCTTCATTTTCAACTGTTTCGACTCTCCCTGCGTTGACACATTGGACTCGTTTGTAGCCATTTGCGCTAAGCTAAGATAAGCTAACGTGGTTTGTAGTCTCTGTTTGTTGTAATATAAATGATCGTACTGTATTTAGTTTAATCTTACGTCTTCCAGTGTTATTCTGTCTCTGTTAAGTGTTGCGGCGCATATAATGTTTTTTTGAGCCAATTAAAGCGTAAACTGACATGAAATGCGGAAAAAAGGGGGCTTATATTTACCCGCCTATTTGAAAACGCCAATTATAAGCACCCCGCAAGTTTTTGAGCGTTGAAAATTTGAAAAACAAAGGGGGTGCTTATATTTGCATAAATACGGTATGTCGTACATCATCCACCTTCCGTATCCGTCTACACTCATCCATATCCCTCCATTATGTCATAACAACTGTTTCATCGTCGCTCGTCAGTCACGTACAGTCACGAATCCAGATTTATGTGTTCTTTGGCCTCATCCAGTTCCACTGCCTAACCTATAAAAGCATCAGCTTTTTCAGCACGACGCGATTTTTTTTCCGAACATCGGTAGATCTATCGCTCCGACGCTGCGTAATTCGATTTACAAGGGAACGAAGCGAATCTCACGCGTCAGATGTTTTTTTTTCCTCCGACTCCGCGTATGTGCGTTATTGCGCCTCACAGTAGACGTCGCCCACATCACATCTGCTTGTACTTTGCGTTTGATTGGTAAATGGATGTGATTTTGCCGTTAAGCTCGGAGGAACGTTTCCAGACCTGCCGACACTTCTGATTAACTGTAAGTGCTCGGGCTTGACTGACGGAGCTTCTCGTGGGACGCTAGACCACGACCGACCAGCCACACACACACACACACACACACACACACACACACCGTGACGGTGGTCTTGTTATCCTCCTCACTCCTTCCTCTCCTTTGTTCCAGATCGGCCCAAATGGATATTATTTCGCCATTGACCCCAATGGCTACGTCCTCCTCCATCCGAACCTCCAGCCCAAGGTACACCAGCTTTCATCTTTTTCCGCCCGATGGCGAGGTTTTATCGTTTCTCACGACGTGTATTTGACATTGGCGTGATTTGTTCCTGACGTTCTGTCTTATCTCTTCGCTCTGTGTATACTGCCGCCGTATTTATGTGTGTTCTCACCTGCGTGTGTCTGGGGTTTGTGCTTTAGTGCCACACCAGAATGCTGGAGACCACTAGAGTAAAGCAGAGTAAAGACGCCTTGTGTTATAAAGCATCACGTCAGGAGAATAATCAAACATCTGTCCTGCTCTTACATTATATCAAATGACATATGTACACACACACACAATAACACACATAGCATATGAATGAATGGATGGATGGATGGATGGATGGATGGATG
>CM051493.1:10601748-10612174 GCA_028031935.1 Paedocypris micromegethes
TCTATCTATCTATCTATCTATCTATCTATCTATCTATCTATCTATCTATCTATCTATCTATCTATCTATCTATCTATCTATCTATCTATCTATCCATCTATCTATCTACCCCCCATCTGTCTCTTTCTCTCCACATACACATATATTTTCTGTTTGATTTTCCTCTCTGCTGAGAACAGAACAGAAACCCTCGTCTTCTCGTTTCGCCTGCCGCTTGTTTTATTAGTGAATGAAATGTCAGTTTGCTCGGTGGTTGATGGCAATTTGCTGTTTCCATCATGTGTGTGTGTGTGTGTGTGTGTGTGTTTTTTTTTACGAGGCGTCTGTCTAAACTCTCTGTTCCGGCGTCTTGTAACTCTCCATCTGGATGGAACTGTCTTCACCTCCAAGTCTTCAATCTCCAGCTCCGAGACTTTGTTGTCCGTCCAATCAGACGGCGCCATGTTTTACGTTTTCGCATGTCAGATATAATAGTGAACAGCTTTACGATGATGATGATGATGATGACTCTGTCTCTCTCTCCTGTCTTCTGATTGGTTGGATGTTCTTCTCAGGGCTCAAGGGCAAGTACTTCACCCTTCTTTCTTCCAGTTTCTGGCTCCATCGCTTCCACTATATTTTCATTTTTATTATTGTATTATTTGGCAGACGTCATTCGCATGCCTCTCGCTCACAGTTTTTCTTCCGATCAGAAATGAATGTGAAAAACGTCACGTTGGTTTATTGCGCGTCACCTTCATCATCGTTATCTTTTTGTTGGTTTACTCTCTATTCTTGTTTTTTGCATGTTGTGGATTAATATTGTTGTTTTTTGTTGTTGAGTGTTTTATCATATAGTGTTTGAGCTTTGTCTACATCACCAAACATTCTAATATATATGACCCATCAGGGTTATTAATAAAAATGCACCGGTTTCATTACGCAATACTATATAAAGCAAAGTAAAGTCCAGTAAAGCTGCGTGCACACACACACACACACACACACACACACACAGTGAAGTGACACACACTAATACAATTAATAAACATTAACAAAAAAAGTGAAAGAAAAACTGATACTGAAAAAAAAAATACTTGAGTTGCACAGTCACTGTTAAGTCATAAAATTCATATTTAAAATACAATTTATTTATTCTGTAATATGTTTTTTTAATACATAAGGCAAAACTAAATTAATGGTAAATACCTGTACTAGTTACCATACTAACATACCTGTACTATCGTTTTTTTTTGTTTATTTTATTATTATTATTATTATTATTATTATTATTATTAAAATATATTATTCATTATTATTTTACTGTTAATTTTACTGTTAATTGTAAAACAATAATTTATGGTAGTTATTTCTACATACTATCATTTTTTTTTTCCAAAATAAAGCGTGCACAGTTCATTTTAAAACAAAAATGTATGGTAGTCCTTTATGCGTGCTATCAATTTTTATCCAAATTAAAGCGTGCACATTTAATAAAGAAAACTACATTTACAGTTAATTCTTCATACATACTTTAAAATCCTCACACACAAACTAATATATTAAAAGTTAACTTTTTTTAAGTAAAAAAACACACCACTAAGTTCCGTGTGTCTTACAAAAACAAAAAACAAATGAAAAATATAAAATAAAAAAAAATACATTTAAAGCAAATCTTACTTAAAAAGTTAGTGAAAGAGGAAAAAAACTGCTTTTTTCTATTAGTATTTTATGTTGTAAACTTTGTGTGTATTTGCCGATTTGTGAAGTAGAAGCTCAAGGTCGTCGAGATTTAACACAAACACAAATGTCTTCTCCAGAACACAAAACGCCGTCTAATCGTAGAATATCTATAATTTCAACAGTCCATTTCTTTAATTTAATTTCCTTAATTCAAAATGAGTAAAACACGGCGAGTAATTCGTCAACCAGATACTAAACAACGTAATGAAATCTGTCCATTTTTTTTTGTCATCAGCCTGTCCATTCTAAACTAATCTCTTAATAATATTGTCGGGTAATTAAATAGTCGTTCCGTCTGACCTTTGCCCTTCTGTGTGTGTGTGTGTGTGTGTGTAGTCTCGGAGACGATGCAGCAGGAGAAATCCGAGGAATATGGCTTCACCTTTATCGCACCCAGGTAGCGCAGAATTCCCACAGCTTTATCCTGACAGCTTTATTCCGGGACTCCGCTGGCCTGTAACTCCCCACCTTCAGATGTTTCCCACCTTTATAATGTTTAACTCGCGCAAAGTTTCACGTGAAATGTATCAAGTCGGAAACGAGCGAATTCGTGCGAAATGCGGATTCCACAAGTTTGCCGGATTCAAAGTTCAAGGTCTTTTTTGTGTTTTATAGTCAAGGCCGCCATATGTTCAGACTGAATGAAAATACGGCTTCTATTCTCCCTTGACTACAATAGAACACAGATCTATACATATATTATATATATATATATATATATATATTAGGGCTGTCAAACGATTATTTTTTTTAACTAGTTAATCGCACTTCCCGGACCAAATTAACCAATCAATGCCTTGTTTTTATTAAGAGTGTAACCTAAAAAATTATGTACCTCAAACTTTCACTTGATGTATAACACTTATATATAAGACCAAAAGTGACTTTTTTCGTGTGTTTTATCTTGAAAAAAGTGCGTCTCGACCTCGGAGGGTTAAAGACAATTCATTGCAAATTAAACTAAATTTATACTAAATTATTTTTCAGTATTTATACGAGTGTTTATTTAGTGTTGAGTTTACATTAATTTACATATTACACCTCGATGTCCAATATTACAAACTTCAGTCATTTTATTGCGATTAATCGCAATAAATTTGGTGAGGGAAGTGCGATTAACTACTTAAAAAAATGAATCCTTTGACAGCCCTAATTTATATATAAAATATATGATATATTTTTTTTTCCAAAAAAAGTGGAAGAAAAACTGATACTGGGAAAAAAAAAAAAAAGAATACTTCAGTGGCACGGTCACGGTTTACAATTGTTTCATAAAATTCACATTTGTACTATATTTTATTTATTCTGTAATAGGTTGCGTGCAACATGCTTTTCATTTTAAATAAATGTTCTTAATTCCAAAAAAAAAAAAATCCACTTGCTTTTTAAATGATATGATTAAAGCTTTTACCTGTCAATTTAAATCACGTTTTCACTCTGTATCGCTATTGGTGAGCACTGAGATGCAAGTATACATATTCAAATTTTATTTACACACACTTATATATGTATGTATTTATGTTTATATGGGTATATATACAAATGTATTTATATTTTATTTTATAGGGAATATTGCAAAGACCTAAAAGTGTTGACCAACAACACTCAGTTCCTGATGGACTTCAACGAGTACATAGACCGGAAAACACCCAACAATCCGATGTGTGAGTAAAACACACACACACACACTCTATTAAAGAAAAATATTCTTTAATTCCAAGCACAGTTTCTTAATAACGATTTTTAAACTGTGTCAATGTGTGTTTTAGCTCCACAGAAGTATAAGTAGATGTGTGGAGCAAAAGACAATCCACTGCTTCTTCTGAAGGTCACGACAATCTTAATTACACAATTTATTAACAACAATTAAGCCCTCTATTATGTTTGGGTCAAACTGACCCGTTTTTAAAAATATTTTATAAATACTTGAAAGTATTTTTCACTTTGAAACGTTTCCTGATTGGCTTATTTGGTGTAATCATCATAAAACAATGATATAATGATTCAGTTCACATGTTTGTAACACCACGCTACATGTTTATATTACAAAGATTATGCTCGAGTCAAATTAAACCGTGTATAAAGTTTAAAAGTAAAAAAAAAAAGTACTTAAAAGTATTTTTCACTTTGAAACTACAATGTTTCACTTTGAAACTATAACTATAATGAAGATAATGTTCGAGTCAATTTGACTCTTCAGACCCAATAGAAGCTAAAAAGAGTCAGAAAGATCAAATGCTATTTGTTTCTTTGCAACATTGAGACGTAATACACCGCTATAACACACACACACACACACACACACACACACACACACAAATATATATATATATATATATATACAAAATAAAAGGCCCCGGGGTCAAATTGACCCTCAGACTCTCTTGATGTTTCTCTGAAACGAACATAAGAAGGTTAATTAATTTGCTACAATTTCTAGCGCTTTTTTTGATGAACTTATCTTAATGTTGTACGGCATTCAACCTGATATATGAATCACTACTTGATTTGAATAAAATAGTGTGTAGTGCTCCGTGTTATCAAGCGTTTTCATGTTATCAGTCCGAAACATGTATTGAGAACGTAGCCTAATGAAATCGCTAAAACAGACTTTTATTTTGAAAGTTGTCCTAAAAGGTTATGAAACGTGTAATTCATTGCAGTAACTTACATATGTGAGTTTAAGTGAGACAGAAAATTGGTTTTGAGTCGCTGTGAGAGTTTTACTAAAGAGTGTCTGCAGTCATCAGTCGATTAGTGATTTTATTTTTTTGACGTTTTTTTTTTTTATTTTTGATAAATTGATCTAGCTTGCTCTTCTGGTTATAGCCCATAGTCTGAACAACAACAACAACAACAACAGCCATATTTATTCCTTTTTAACTGACTCTTTTTCCCCCAAAATTTTTAAAACTCGACATTTAAAAGAAACTTTTAAAAGAATCGACATTTCTCTTTTTAAAGACTTTTTTTTTTTCAAATAGCGTCTTTGCATTGGTCTCGGACTAAGAAAAGCGCTGTATAAATGAAATGAACTTGAGCTTAATGATGAGGGCTCAGTTTACTCTGGTGTAGTCAGGCTGAGTCAGGTTAATTCCCGCTCTAGTGTGTGTGTGTGTGTGTGTGTGTGTGTGTGTTAAGGTCACCTCTGCCGGGACAGTGTGTGTCATTTATCGGTCTAGTGTGTGATGATTTCAACCCTCTCATCCCGCTTCAGGACACTGATGCTCGCGGTCCTTACAGTAAAGACATTAGATAAAGTACAGTAAAGTGCTATTAAACTAGACAATGTGGCACACACTGATTCCGAAGTCGAACCCGCTACCCTGGACACACAACACTAAGTGCCCGCTTTACCGTAAGTATCGGACTATAAGGCGCACTTAAAATCCTGACAAATGATTAGAAAATTGATTGTGTGCATTATAATAAAATAAAAAGTGTGACTTATATGCAAAAAAAAACGAAATGGACAAATTTTACTTGCACTTAATTTTTTTTTCGGCGTTCACATTAGAGAGCTACCAGAATATAAGACCTGACATCATACAAATCAATAGATCCAATATCCTGTTTATATATGAATATAAGTGCCCCACTGAGAGGGTAATTTTTGCATCTGTCAAATGTGCGTGTAAATAGAACACGCCTCTTTTACCTAAAGGTGTGCTTGTTTGCAATAGAAAGAAACAGGAAAAAGCCCATTAATGGACATAGCAGGTGAAATCATAGCAACCCCTACTGGAGATACACTCTGCTACATTTAGAAATAATATCTAACCCTTACTAATTTGTTTTATATATTATTCACGCAAAACAACATTGAGGTGAAATATGGGGACGAGTCAGTTCGATTTAGGTATTGAGTCATTTGGTTTCTGCGAAGTCAGAGCACCAAGCAAGTATTGGAGAGCTTATGTTTGCATGAAAATAGTGAATAATAGTGTGACGTGGACTGGGTTAGCGTTTGAGTCACCTGTGCTACATTTAGCAGGTATTCTATTATTTACCTGCCTTCAATTTGGACTAGAGTTGCCCTTTCTACATTTAGCAGACCTACTAGTCTCTACCAGTTCTGCTCTATGGGCTAGAGACAGTGGCAGTGAGAAAGAGACAGGAGGCAGAGATGGAGGCAGCAGAGATGAAGATGTTGAGCTTCTCCTGAGGAGTGACGAGGTTGGACGGAATGAGGAGCGAGCACATCAGAGGAACAGCTCACGTTTCTTGTGTTAGCAACAAAGTCAGACTGAGATGGTTCGGACATGTGCAGAGGAGGGAGAGTGAATATACTGGTAGAAGGATGTTGGAGATGGAGCTGCCAGGGAAGAGGGCAAGAGGACGACCAAGGAGGAGATATATGGATGTTGTAAGAGAGGACATGAGGTTAGCTGGGATCAGGGTGGAAGATGCTCAGGACAGAATGAGGTGGAAAAGGCTGTTGCGACCCCTGATAAGGGAAAAGCCGAAAGAGAAGTAGTAGTTGTACTATTCGTTACTACTGAAGCAAAATGTTTGTGGAAATCCGTCAAATGCAGCGTCCTTTTCATTTCCAGGTAATGCGACGCTGGTGAACCGGTTGCTGTTGGACGCCGGACTCACGGCCGATCTCATCGAGGTCTGGAAGAAGCAGGTCGTGTAAGTTGAGGAACCACTTGGCACGTCACCCGTGGTCCGGGTTGTAAAAGCTGGTGGGAGTGAAAGCGACATCTTGTTCTTAAAGGCAGACTTGCGCAATTCAAGGGATTAGATGGGACCTAGACCATCTGGGAGACGAGCAGCTTTCACAACCTTCTCACACCAAGCTGGCTGCTGATGGTGCTCTACTGGAAGCAAACAGCCGAGCTCGATGCGTCTGTGTGCTGATGGCTACGTGCTGCTGTGGTTTCTTTCACGAAAACCCCAACCAGATCTGATCCTGGACGAGTGTCAGGTCTCATGGGAGGAACTGGAGCTCAGACCCAAATTCCAGAAAATTCCAGAAAATGCTTTTAATAATAAAAAAAGCATAAAAAAATCACGAGGGATCAAAACACTACCGTGCAAAATTACAATTCGCCGAGTCTCACTCTCGAATCAGTCACGGAACCACGGATTCCAATCCAGACATTACTGAATAAACTTACTTGACATAATCGGTGCTTTCACACCTGCCTTTTTTAGTTTGATTGAGTCGCACCAGAGTTCGTTTCCCTGTGTGGTTTGTGCAGGTGTGAAAGCGGCAATCGAACTCTGATCCGCACCAAAAGTGGACCAAACGAGACCAAAAAAAAGCTTCGCTTGCGGTGTGAAAGCGGTCCGAAGTTGAATCGTACTAAATGCAAAAACGACTGCGCATTTTAACTTAATTCGCGTTCGGAATTTTGGTTTGGTTTGGATGAGAGCAAAACATGTGGTGTGAAATGGGACTACAATGCCAGAGAAGTGCAACAATGCATCATTTTTTGCCCTTGGTCTGGCCCAAATGAACAGAACTAAAGATGTGAAAGCAGCCAAAGTGGCAAACTCCAGCTGAGCACTGAAACCCAAGGCCTTAAATAACGAAGCAATAATCAAACGCAATCCAGAAAACAGGTGACAGGACTTAACAGAAATCAAACAGCTGCAACGAATCGTCAACTAAAGCCAACAAACGAATCAGGAAGGGTTCAAGAGTTCAGGAGACAGTTCAAAATAAAAGTTCAGAAAAGAGTTCGACATAAAAGTCTCGTGAAGAGATCGTGGCAGCGTGATCACAATCCGGTATCTTCGCTGGCTAAACGTTCTACGGTCTTCGGTTTTTTTCAGAGATGGAGTGTTGGCCCGGTTCGTGGCTACAGACGGAGGCATCACTCGGGTTTACCCCAGGAGGTACGTCTCTTCTTCTGCTCCTGGTCCCATGTGCAGCCTCTTATCAATCTTGTTCACTTTAATGCGACGCTGCGGGTTTATTAACCTTCTCCAGCGGCGTAAAACCACAGGCTTGTGTGAAGAAGCCAAAGTGGAACCAGCTATGTGTGTGTTGTGTGTGTGTGTGTAGTGTGTGTGTGTGTGTGTGTGTGTGTGTGTGTGTGTGTGGAGGCAGATCACTACATTATTTATAAATTGTTTTAGAACTTGATTGTATTGTTTTTCTTGGTTCGTATGTAGATGAATGTACCGTTAAATTCGTTTAAATGGACACCACTGATCCATCTCTTTTTTTATTGCTCTTTGATGCTTTCTCTCGTACTATATCTCCGTTATATCCTTCCGTCTGTCCATTGCTGTTGTTCTATTTCTACTTTTCAATCTTCCTCTTTCTTCCTCTAATTGTTTTTGTTCCTCTCCTTCTCTGATGATTTTGTCTTCAATTCCCTCAATGTCTCTCTGTTCATTTCTTACATTCGGTTCTCTCTCTCTCTATCTCTCTCTCTCTCTTCATCAATTCTATTTCTATTTCTCTTTTTAACCCCTCTCTCTTTCTTTTCTTATATCTTGTTCTATTCATCACGCTATATTGGGTTTTCTATCTTGTCTGCTCTCTCTACATCGCTCTTTTTCTTTCTTTCTCTCTCTCTAACCTCTCTCTCTTCCTTCTCACCTCTTTCTCATATATATCTCTCTCTCTTACCCCTCTCTTTCTCTCTTACCTCTCTCATTCTGTTCATCACACCAATTCTGTTCTATCTTGTCTCTTCTTCTCTCTCTGTCTCTCTTTCTCTCTCTCTCTCTGTCTCTCTCTGTATGTATTTCTCTCTTTACCTCTCTATCTCTTTCTTTTCTTACATTTCATTCTATTCATCACGCCAATTCTGTTGTTCTATCTGGTCTGTTCTCTTCCTCTCACTTTCTTTTTCTTTTTCTCTCTCTCTCCCTCTCTCACTTTCTCTCTCTTCTCTCCCACCTCCAAGCGCCGGAGAAGAATGGGGCGAGAACGCCGAGACCTACGACTCCAGCTTCTACAAGCGAAGTCTGGACAACGACATCTACATCTTCACGGCCCCCTATGTCAACAGTAAGGCCTTCTTCTGCTCCACCCACACAGCTGCTGACTGATCTGGTGCCAGGATGGAGTAAGCTTATATCACCACGCCGCCAGACCACCTCACGTCAAGACACGTGTGGTCCGACACACACACACACGCCAACAAACATCTCCAGGAGAACGCCTGGTCCTTGTATTTACGGGGCGCTTTTTATTGTCGAAGATGATGGTGAAAGCAGATTGACGCTGTTGCTCAACAATCTCCTCAGTGTGGCCTCCAGAATGCTCAATCCTGCTCGCTCTTCTCCACAAAGCCACCAGCAGAAGCGCATTAGGGGCGAGTGGTTTTGGATGGGATTAGTGGAGATGGGAGCGTGAGGGCCAGCTTGACCTTCTTGATGAAAGCTCTGTTCTTCTGCTTTTGGTTGTGTCAACCTCGCCCTTCAGAAAGCAGAGAGACGGGTTACGAGTGCGGGATCCTCGTCAGTAAAGCGGTGGACTTGGACATCAATGGAGCCAAACTCAAACCTGCTGGTGAGTTTCCAATCGTCCCAGGAGATGAGAAGGAGATGCTGTCAGACGTCCTGCAGAACCCTGTGCTTCTCATTTACTAGAGAGGAACTGGGGGTCTCTATCTCTCTCTCTCACTCTTTCTCCATCTTTCCCTCCTCACGCTATCTATCTGTCTATCTGTCTATCTATCTATCTATCTATCTATCTATCTATCTATCTATCTATCTATCTATCTATCTTTAATTACCATCATTTGTTCTCTTCCTCTATTTTTTGTGTTGAACTGTATCTCATCTTCTCTCTCCTTTTCTCTCTCTCTTTCTCTTTCTCTCTTTCTGTCTCTCTCTCTCTCTCTTGCTCTCTCTGTCTCTCTCTCTCTCTTTCTGTCTCTCTTTCTTCTCTCTCTCTCTCTCTCTTTCTGTCTCTTTCTCTCTCTGTCTCTTTCTGTCTCTCTTTCTTCTCTCTCTCTCTCTCTCTCTCTCTGTCTTTCTCTCTTTCTCTCTCTCTGTCTTTCTTTCTGTCTAGATTTGTCGAGTAATCATCATTTGTTCATGTGTTCTTGTGACAGTTGTGGGAGTCAAGCTGAACGTGTCGGCCTGGATGAACAGCTTCATAAATGCCACCACGAAGAAAAAAGTAAGCCACATTTACCTTTTATTCTCTATCTGAACATGTTTAGACACACACACACACACACACACACACACACACAAAAAAGGTTAAACAACTACGTAGTTCAATCCTTGCTAACAAATGTCGTACTGTACGTCCGTCCATCCTTCCATTTTCTGAATGCAATTTTTGCTCAACGGAAATTAGAGATCTGGCAAAAATATTGAACGTAAATTTCGAGAAAAAAAAAAACGGACGAAAATCGTAAAGAAAAATACGTAAATGTGATTCATTTTCGTTCGTTTTGTCGAAATTTACTTTCAACATTTTTGCCACTAATCTGATTCCATAGATGAAGCCCATGCAAACGTGAGAAAACGAGACAAACTTCTATTTAAACGACTGAATTTCCTCTTCCGTCTTCTCTCCCCAGTGTAAGGATGAGATCTGTGGGTGCAGGAAGAACGATAAGGTATATATTTGCCCTCCGTTAAAAGACAGATATTTGTCCAACAGTTAAAACCGTTTCCTTCTCAGCAAGTGGACTGTGTGATCCTGGATGACGGCGGCTTTCTGCTCATGTCCAACCAGGACGAATACATCGCACAGGTACAAATGTAATGAGAGAGAGAGAGA
>CM051493.1:10616277-10634277 GCA_028031935.1 Paedocypris micromegethes
AAAAAAAAAGACGAATTGCTCAACAGTTTTAGAAATATAATGAACCCCAAAAGTAGAGACGCACTGATGATCTTTTTTTTTTGGGAAAACGAGTGCTTGCATTCCAGTACTTGCCGATACCGAACACTTGTGAAAAACATAATTTAAACGTACAGCTTTTACAACTAAAGCGAGGGGCTAATTTGAAGTTAAGAACATTTATTTATATAACCTTTACTTAACCAGGTTAAAAAAATATTAAAAAGGCAGCAGCACACACTTTACGATGTACACAGTTGCAAACATTTTATACAGTAGTACATACTAATAATAAAAGACATTCACACAGTACAATGACTTATGGGACTTCGAACAATTTACAGATAAGATGCAGTTGTAGAACATTAAAAAACATTTTTAAATGAAAAGCGTGTTGTATGCAACATATTACAGAATAACTACCGGTATAAATTTTTAAATATATTATAAATATTATATAAATATAAAAAAAAAAAAAAGTAAGCAGTGACCGACCGTGCAACTCAAGTATTTTTTCGTCTCAGTTTGTTGTAAACTCCTCCGCTTTGGACAGCGCCAGTGTTCATTTTGACCAAGATTTTTAATTTAGTTTTAGTCTTTTGTCTAAATTTTAAATCCAAATTAGTCATCTTAATTTTTTTTCAGTTTTAGTCTAATTTTAGTGGTGGCATTTTGTCGACCCCTGCCCAAAATACTACTTTCCCTAATACAACAAAATGCGCACAAAATAACTAATTAAAAATAAATGAATGATAACTTAGACGATTGACTAACCGTGTCCTCTCAGAAAACGCAGAACGAAATGCCAATGCATTAAAAGCTATTTGATGCTCATATTTACTACTCGTTTAAATATCGTGTTTATGATATTAATACTGCACCCCCCCCCACGTTTGTTGCAAATATTTGCGTATATTTTAATGCATCTGTGAAGCTTTATAGTGAGGAAATAATTTTTTTATCAAAAAATTCTCGAAAAAAAAAAACACACTTTTAAACCGTTTTTTCTTTCTTTTTTTGTTTTTTTTGTTTTTTGTACCTGATGCTGGTGAATGGTGTAAACAGTGTAAACAGTGTGAGTGATTCTGCTTGTTTCCTCTCAGGATGTACCGGGCGGAGAAGCTGCCCAACACCAACCTGGTGTTTCTGATTTCTGATACCAGGAGCTCCTGTCTGTCATGTGACCCCAAACCACTCAGACAGGCCGAGCAGCCCTGTATCCTTCTCTCTCTCTCTCTCTTCTCTCTCTCTCTCAGTACTCTATCTCTCTCTCAGTACTCTCTCTCTCTCAGTAACTATCTCTTCTCTCTCTCTCTCTCTCTCTCTCTCTCTTTGTGTCTCTTTCTCTCTCTCTCTCTCTCTATGTCTCTCTCTCTCTCTCTCTCTCTTTCTCTGTGTTGCTCTCTCTGTCTATCTCTCTCTCTCTCTCTCTTTTTTTCTTTGTGTGTCTCTCTCTCCTCTCTCTCTTTGTCTCTGTCTCTCTCTCTCTTTGTCTCTCTGTCTCTCTCTCTTTCTCTCTTCTACATTTGCATCTTTATATTTGTCTAGCTCTGACTTTACAGTAATACAGTCTATCTATTATTTTTCTGAATACAGCCCTATATCCTTTAATTCTCTCTGTCTCTCTGTCTCTCTCTCTCTCTCTCTCTTTCTTAGTTTTTTTTTCTTTGTCATATATTTTTATCTTTTTTTGACCTTACAGTACATCTGTCTATCTACTCTTTTTCTATCTATCTATCTATCTATCTATCTATCTATCTATCTATCTATCTATCTATCTATCTATCTATCTATCTATCTATCTATCTATCTATCTATCTATCGTTCTTTCTTCCATACGTTTTGCTCCTGTTTATAATTATAATTTTTAATTTATAATTTCCCCGCTGTGGGACTAATAAAGGATTTTTCAATTCAATTTCAATTTCAATTTAATAATTTTCATTTTATTCACATTTTTTTATTTCAATTTAAAGCAAGGCTAAATTAATGTAAAACGTAAGCATAACTACGTGTGTACAACGTATACAATAACTTTTTCCGCTCACCTCGTCTGCAACTTTTTCCGCATTTTCCGCTCACCTCGTCTGTCCATTCATCCACTCATCCGTCTGTCGTTTATTTCTGCACTTTTCCTTATCGCTCTCTTTCAGCTAATGGTCCGGATCCTTGTGTTCTGGCTCAGAATCCTCGCTATAGGAAAGGACCGGAAGTCTGTTTCGACAACAATATAGACGTGAGTCTACACACAATCACACCAAATTATAACTCACCATGTGTGTGTGTGTGTGTGTGTTGTTTTTCTAACGTGTCGCTTGTTTCTGTTTGCTCATTGGCTGCTCTACTAGGACACGCCTCTCTGTCCAATCAGTGCCTCTTCTGCTCTAACATCCATTCCACCCATCATTTCTCTCCTTCTTCTGCTTTGTGTTTGATGGTCAGTTTTTTTTTTTCCTTTTCTTTAGTTTTTTCTTCATTTCATTTCAATTACAGATGCACAATTCAAAGGCAAATGTAAAAATAATTTTAAAAGTAAAAAAATAATAATGATGTACTTTTTGCCGAAACCAAATCTGTGATGTTCGATTATGACCAGTTTAACATTTTATACTAAAGGAAGCGAATCACTTGTTTGAAGTTTTGTATTTAGTCATTTATTTATTTATTTATTGTTTGTATTTATTTATTTAGTTAATTTCTTTATTTTTAATAGATTATCGGTTGGTTGGTTGGTTGATTGTATGGATGGATGGATGGATGGATGGATGAATACATGGAAGGACAGATAAGCATTTAGTTTGGTATTTAGTTGTTTATTTTTAATCTCTATTGTGAAGCCATTGATTAAAAAAAACATTATAATGCTGATTTTTCTTTTGTCTTCCTATAATTACCATTTTATTTTATTAAACTATAATAAATCTCTATTAAAAATGTGTCACTAACTATAATAATGCACTATAAATCTAAGCTAATCCCATAAATGTAAGCTAATTGAATTTGAATTTCATTTGAATCCAATAAACTAATGTTTATACCTATATAGTTTTATCAAAAGTGTCTCAATAGTAGAGTTGATAAGATAAATAACTATACGAATAATGACTAAATGTCTATCTATTCTTCTATCTATTCATCTATTTATCTATGCAGCCATTCATCCATACACCCATCTCTTGATAATCTATAATGTAAATACATAAATAAAGAAAATAAATAAATATAACTTCAAAAACCATTAGGATAATTGAACCTCTAATTCTCTTATAAATACATTTCAAATTTCATCCCAACAATAAGAAAGACTCGTACTGTATTTGCTCATCATTTAAGCTGGGTGGTTAATTCTTCCCCACGATATTGAATTTCATTTATTTTCACATTTCAACAAGTAGACAAATTATATATAATATGAATTATATTCAATATATTATATTATATATATTGAATTATAAATTATATATCCGCATTTTATTTTCTAAAGTTTTGTGTCAGATGTGGCTAACGCAAATCACGGAAATGTTTGACTCTGAAATGATGAATATTTGAGCACCGCTACCATATCACCATAAGTTCAAGTTCAAAGGTCAAAGTTCAAAGCTTTTATTGTCATTTCTACAGTTTTTTACACAATGTAAAAATAACTACAAAAAAAAAAAATAACACTTATCGCAATAACTATTAACTACATTATAATTGTATATATAATACATAATATACATAATAACTATATTATTATCAAGTCAGTAATCACTGATCAGTGCCAAAAATATCCAACGCAAATTTGATCCAACGCAAAACGAAATGCTTTTCGCTTGAACGTTTTTGTTTTATCGACTTTTATCGCTTCAGACTTTTTTGTTCGTTTCCTATTTTGTTTTGTTTTTTCGGTTTGGACTTTTGGCACCTTTTATGTGCAACATGTTTTTCTATTATGTTCTTTTATTTATTTTTAATTTGTGATATATTTTACCTATTTAATTATTTATTAAAAATATGACAAATTTACACTGTTACTCCAAATAAATGTGAAACGAATACACACGCGCACACACATGCACAAACATGAACATGAATTAATAAAAAAAACATATAAAAAATGCGTACGAATAATAAATAGTTTTTAATTCTTGATTTTTTTTTTTCAGTTTTTTTTTTTCCGTTTCCGACTCATTCTTAGAAATGTACGTTTGACATTTTGGCCACTAACCTGATTCTATAATTTCACTGCTACATCAGAGAGTGTGTGTGTGTGTATGTGTGTGTGTGTGTGTGTGTGTGTGTCTGAACAATCTTCTGGTGTTCTCCTCTCAGGAGGACGCGTCTGACTGTGGGCGTGGCAGCAGCTTGACTCCGCCCCTCGGGCTGCTGATGGCTCTTCAGCTTCTTCTTCTTCTTCTCTGGCTGTTGAGTGGAAGCCGAAGCTTCACGTCTTGACCAGACGCTTTATATCCTCAGACTGTGTTCATCATCACTGCCAAGCCACGCCCCCCTGACCCGCGTGACCCTGGTTTCTCACTGGTCCACGGCCTGAGGGCGTGACCCCAGACCAATCGCCTGGCCAGACTGGATCTGTATCAGGATTGATTGAGTGATAAGAGTTCAGTCCGTGATGTCATTTCCTGTTCCTGTCCGGTTCTGTGAGGAAAGAGATTATCGTGAGGGGTTGTTTGTTTTTTTTCTGACTATATAAAGTATATTTATGGTATAAATGATGTATACATTTTTAACATGTTTTATTTCTTTATTTTTTTTATTCTTAATAATAAATAGTGTTTTTTCCATATTTAACCCCAACATTTTGGCTCGTTACAGCTCATTAGGTTTTGCCTTGTATTTACTCTACTTTTTTTTTTTTATCCTTTATTTTTTTCTGCCACCGGGCATTTCTAACACCAACCGATTGCAGATGTGACTTTACTGAAAACACTGCCAGAGAAAAGTGCCATGTTTTAAAAGTCGTAAATGGCTTCGCCGAGAACAGACTTTTGCGAATCGCAGGCGTATATCTGCTCTTCGTTTGTTTGCTTGTTGTTGTTTTGCATGTAAGAAATGACACATTTGTCCTTTTAAAAGTTCGAAGGCTGTTTAGCGTGTACGCCACTATTTCCGTTCGGTTCTCAGAGTCATATTTACACACAGGACGCGTTTAAATCCAGCGACATCTTTGTTGTGAAAATCTTGCAGAAATCTTGCTAAAATCTAGCGAAAATCTTGCGAAAATCTAGCGGAGATCTAGCGGAAATCTAGCAAAAATTTTGCTTAAACTCTAGCGGAAATCTTCCGAAAATCTAGCGGAAATCTTGCGCAGATCTAGTAAAAATCTTGCGGAGATCTATTGAAAATCTTGCAAAAATCTAGCGAAGATCTAGTGAAAATCTAGCGGAAATCTTGCGGAGATCTAGCGAAAATCTAGCGAAAATCTTGCTAAAATCTTGCGATAATCTAGACAACTGCGGCCTTTCCGCTACATTTTGCTCCCGTTTCCTCCGTGATGTAGCATTGAGTTACAAACCTAAATATGCAGTGCGTTTATGAATGATTACAGATGGTTTCTGCTCTTCTGGGACCTTCTGCCTCTGGATTCCTCATCTCAGTCTTGTGGAAGACATGGGATGTGACTTTCCCAAGTCCTCGCCGAGCTGAACAATCTGCGCTCCTCTATAAAACAATAGAGTTGGGCAAACGTGTAGAAACGCCAATGTGATGGATGATCAGAGAATTGCGCTCCAGTGAAACATAAGTGAGTCGCTAAAATAAAGTCGACGCGCTGATAAAACCAAGTTTTTCGCAATTGCAGTGGTTCCCCACGTACGAATGACTCCGTTAACGTAAAATTCCTTTCACGAAGGAATTCAATAATCATTCACTTCAAGCATGTCAATAAGCAAAAAACAAAAAAAAAAATCACTTTTACAGATATCTTACTTTCGGAATTATCAGATTTACATGCAAAATGTGGCCTATTTTACGAAGTTTTCCATTTAGCGAAGCGGCTCAATTTCGTAAAGAGAGGTACCACTGTATTTTTAACTTTTCGGAAGGTTTTTTGTTTGTCCGTTTTATCATTTATAATGCAATCCTGTAAAACAACGCGTCCGAAATCAGCCGTTCACAAAAAGCCGAACGATTCTTATCAATTGAACTTCTGGCGGAATTTTTCGTAGCACCCGAATGGGATGTTTTAGTCGTCTGTCGATTTGCACGTTTGCTCCGGTCGATCGCGTTGAATTCCGCATGAACGTGTCGGCGGGAGTGACGGAGTGGGCGTGGTCTGAATGCTGCTGTCTCATAGGGCTGCCTTGTGTCCGTGTTTGCTGGTGTCGATGGTGCTTGGTGTGTCGGAAAGGATTAGTTTTTATCGCTCCGTTTCCCGACTCTCTGTTTTCTGTCGGTTGGGGAGGACGGACGTATAATTTTGTCAAACTCGACGCGGCGGGAAATTTTTGTATCCGTTTGTACCATAAAGTTGAAGAAAATAAAACCCTGAAATTTTGCTTGGTGTTATTCGTGTGGAAATGTTTCCGATAAATTAATTATAAATAAATTAGATAAATAAATAAATAATATTCCTTTTAACCCCAAGTATTTTTCTCTACGGCAACAGGATTTTCACCAATCAGATTCCGGATAACCAATCATTGTGTAAATTGTCCACAGGTGTGAGTGTGATTGTGTCAACTCTGTGATTGGTCGACCACCAAACCTGGGGGTGTGTTCAGCCTTCAGGTCCAGAATAACTGATTGGCTCAAGCTTCTGTAGCCCAAAGAGAGAAATCAGTTCAGAAAATTGATAGATAGAAAGTTTCAAATTCCCAAAACTCCCACCCAGTTTTTTTTTTCATTCTAATTTACCCAAATTTGTAGAATACTAGCCACCAATCGTGTATTTTTAACTAATCATATTCAACCCATTCAGATTTTTAACCAGTTGGATTTAACCAATTCAACTGCACATGAGCGCTACATCATAAACTAGTTCAACCTAATCTTCCCGTCTTCTGATTGGTCAACGTTACACATAAACTCTGCTGGAGAAGAGGAGGACGACCCTAGAAACATTACAGGATAGATAAGTGAAGTAAGACGTGTATATGTGTGAGAGAGAGAGAGAAAGAGGAGAATTTCTTTCTACACGTAAACATGAAAAAAAAACAGTCTTACTCTCTTACTATCTGTCATTCTATTTGGTCTCTTTCTTTCTTTCGCCGTCTAAAATCTTTGTATTTTTCTCCGTTTTATTCTGTCTGTCTTTAGTCTTTCTCTTACTCTCATTCCTGTTTGTTATCTCTTTAACTTTCTGTCTTGCGCTCTCACTTTCTTTTTTTTCTTTTTACTCTCTATCTCTGTCGCTTTCTGTTTCTCTCTCTCTGTCTCTCTCTATCTCTGTCTCTCTCTCTATTTCTTTCCCTTCTCTCTCTCTCTCTCTCTCTCTCTCTCTCTCTCTCTCTCTCTCTCTCTCTCTCTCTCTCTCAAAACTCCTTCCAATAGTGCTCTCTTCCTGCTGCTTGTCTTTCTATCACTCTCTTTCTCTTGCCCATTCTCTTTCTCTCCGTCTCTGTCTCAATTTCTCTTTTTTTCTCTCTCTCTTTCTCTCTTTTTACTATCTCGCGCTCACTGTCTGTCTATCTGTCTCTCTTCCTTTCTCTATCTGTCTTTATCTCTGTCTATTTCTCCTCTCTCTCTTTGTCCTCTCTCTCGGTCTCTTTCTGTGTCTATTTCTAACTCTCTCTCAGTGTCTCTGTCTCTCATTTCCTTCTCTCTTTCTCTCTCTAATCTCTCTCATGCACTAGTATTGTTATGTCATGTTCTGTTGTGTATTTTAGCCATTATAACGCTGAGTGGCCATGTCACGCCGCTCCAACTCGTCCTTCTCAATCTGCACTCTTCTGGTAGAGAGAGCGTCCGTCTCCATCGACCAATCAGAGGCGATCATCAGTGGTGGCTTTGTCTTCACCCGCCTGACAGACGCTGGCTTGGCACAGGAGCTGCGTTTGATCCGGTCCAGGTCTTCACAGGGTTCCTCGGGCTCCTCGCTGGTTTCTAACAGGCTGTTCTTCTCCGAGCCGCCCGAGCAGAGAAGCTCCAGATGCGAGGCTTTGTGGAGCGTTTCAGTCTGTGATGCTTTTAAGGGCGGGAGATGGTTATCAGGGTCGTAGGGGTCGTGGTAATCAGATCTTCCTCACCGTCTGAAAACAAGCCAGACTCCGAGCGATAACAAACACGCTGCTGCTGAGGAGGCGGCGAGTAAACGTGACCCCACCAGCATCTCCAGCTCTGATGCTCCACGACTAAATAATAATAGTGTGGCTTTCACTTCAAGGAGCCCGGAGATGGTGGAGACCTTTTTTTATTTTTTGATTCTGGCAGGATCTGTCCAGTGTTTGTGTTTCTAATGGGACGAGTTGAATTTGATGTTTCTGTTTGGGGGATTTGGCCACATTGTTATTAACGTTAAACACGCGTACATCGTATCTACACATGGGTTTTTAGAAGGTCAAATCCGAAAGTTTAGAAGGTCAAATCCAAAAGTGCGAAATTGCTATTGGGGTTTATTAATGCTATTAGGAGTTTACATGGTTTCTTCCAGACAGGAAGTGAGTGAAAAGAACGTAACTCCTAAAACATTTGGAGTCAATGCTCTTTAAGTCATTGAATTCTAGGTAGAAGAAAATATGGAGTCTCCTTATCACAATCATCTCAATAGCTGAAAAAAGGCGAAGTTGGGTTCACTGTCGGTATCTGTGCACTTGCAGGTCTAGGAATCACACATTTTTGCCAAAAATCTGTATATTTAACTGTATATAATGTAATTACCTCAATATAAGCACCCGTTTTATTTCAATTTTAGAGGTTCAAAATTTGGCCGTGTGCTTATTTGCGCAATATTCAAATATATAAGCCCCCATTTGCTCACGTTTTGAGACAGAAGCAATCACAAATAAACGCCTTTATGCAGTCGTTTTTTTTCTTTCTTTAAATAATGGTTCCGGAGGCAGACGTGCAGATATGCTTTTAGTGGAGGAATAAAATAAATAAACATTAGCCAGTCCATGACACTTAGTGTAGCAGTGGCTAAACAACACTGGAAGAATTAAAGGTAAATTTAATTAAATACAATAACATGGAGATTTCTCAGTCTGTGATTAAATAAGCCCATATATGGACATAGCAAGTGGAATCATAGCACCCCCTACTGGAGATATACTCTACTACAATTAGAAATAATATTTAACTCTAGGGATTTTTATCTATCAAATAAAGTAAAAGAGTAACATTTTTTTAATCAATTTTTTTTAAATGAAGTAAGTATTGTTAGGAGCAGCATTTAGCAAGACTTTTAGGTTTCTGGAAAGTCACAACACCAAGAAAGTAATGAGACGCGTATGTTTATAATTATGTTCGCGTATGAATAGAAAAATCAGTGGAGGTGGAGTTCCGATAATTTAGTTTGATCATGTTTTTATTATTCAAGTAAAGCGACATCAAAGTGACACAAGTTGCAAGTTTGTGAAAAGAAGCATTATAACAGAAAGATTAAGCCAAAAATCTCATTTTGTTTTGTCAATGTCAAATGTTTTTATTTTTATTTCAATTGTTTTTACATTTTTTTTTGTCCCTGAAAAATACGGTGAAAAACTGTAAGTGTTAAGATGTGATGGGGGAGGGGCTTGTGTGGGTCCGTATCTTGCTCCCGGGCCGTATATAACTATCATTAAAAAAACCGAGATTGATAAGAATGTCTAGCTGAACATAATCAGCAGGTCTGAGATCATCTCGCCGCCTTCATCTCCTGATGCGTGTCCACGTTGCTCTCCTGACCCGTGTTTGTTTCTGTAAGGAGTGTGAGGGTCACACCAGTTCCGCTCTGCTAATAAAACACAGACAGAAAGATGGGAGATGGTATGTGTCGCCAGAACATGGAATCAAATTAGTGGCAAAAATATCAAACGTAAATTTCGAAGAAACGAACAAAAACGCTTCAGATTTACGTTTTGTTTTTTTTATGTTTTTTTTTATATTTACATGTGTGCGCTTTGAGATACAAATGCAAATACTCATATTATTATTTTTCGCTCGCGATTACGTTTGTTTTTTTTTCAACTATCAATCACATTCTCACCAGCCAATCAAGAATAAGAGCCGCCCCCACGTGAAGCTTGGGTCAAAAATTGAAATGCAAAAAAAAAAAAACGAATAAAAAACCTAAAGCGGAAAAAAAAACGTGAAGATTGCAAGCGAAAAAAAAAGCAAACGCAATTGTGAGCGAAAAATAAAAAACAAATTCTTCGAAATAGTTTGTTTCTTCGAAAGTTACGTTTGATGTTTTTGGCACTAATCTGATTCCATTAGGAGAAGATGAGAGAACGCTCGTTGCAAAGGAATTGATTTTGACAGTCATTGCATTAAAAGCTATCGAAAACGAAGAGACAGACAACAGAGAGAAGAAAGATAGAACGGGTGAGACAGAAAAAAAAGAGATGAATAATGTCCCTGGCCAAGAAGAGAAAAGTGGACAGCGAAAAGAGTTTTTCATCTTGAAAGTGGACAGATATTCAAACTTATAAAGTTGGATTTTGGCGTTCAAAATAATAAAGAATGCGACCTTTTAAAACTATTCAATTGTGGGGATTCGTTCAGAGTTTCTTTTTACTTTTTTATAAGATCAAACTTCCGAGTTGAGATGCAGTTTGAAAAGTTGAAAAGAAGTTTTTTAATGCATTCTTTCCTTACTTTTCTTTTAAAGGTAAGCACTTTATTCGAACACTTGTATACTCGCTTATTTTTTAAAAGTAGCACTGCTTTTATGTCATAAGTTAGATAACATTGTAAATATAAACTCAGTTTGATGTTACAAAACTGAAGGGGGGTCAGAAATAGTGGGCGAGCGATAGAGAGGGTCTGAGATAGTGGGCGAGCAAGAGAGAGAGAGACAGAGAGAGACAAAGATAGTGGGCGAGAAAGAGACAAGGATAGTGGGTGTGCGAGACAGAGAAAGTTGGCGAGAGAGAGATTCAGAGATAGTAGGCGACAGAGAGAGAGAGAGAGAGAGAGAGAGAGAGAGAGAGAGAGAGAGAGAGAGAGAAAGATAGTGGGCGAGCGAGAGACAGAGATAGTGGTGAGAGGAGAGAGACAGATAGTGGGCGAGCGAGAGAGAGAGACAGATAAGGCGAGCGAGAGAGAGAGACAATAGTGGGCGAGCAGAGAGAGAGACAGATAGTGGGAGAGCGAGAGAGAGAGACAGATAGTGGACGAGCAGAGAGAGAGAGACAGATAGTGGGAGAGAGAGAGAGAGAGAGACAGATAGTGGGAGAGCGAGAGAGAGAGAGACAGATAGTGGGAGAGCGAGAGAGAGAGACAGATAGTGGACGAGCAAGAGAGAGAGAGAGACAGATAGTGGGAGAGAGAGAGATAGTGGGTGAGAGAGAGAGAGACCGAGATATGGGCGAGCAAGAGAGAGGAGAGAGAGACAGATAGTGGGCGAGAGAGAGAGAGAGAGAGACAGATAGTGGGCGAGAGAGAGAGAGAGAGACAGATAGTGGGAGAGCGAGAGAGAGAGACCGAGATAGTGGGCGAGCAAGAGAGAAAGAGAGACAGATAGTGGGCGAGAGAGAGATAGTGGGTGAGAGAGAGAGAGAGACCGAGATAGTGGGCGAGCAAGAGAGACAGATAGTGGGCGAGAGAGAAATAGTGGGTGAGAGAGAGAGAGACCGAGATAGTGGGCGAGCAAGAGAGACAGACAAAAAAACAAAACAAAACGAAAAAAAAAATATATATACATATATAGGAGCCTTTTAAATTTGAGTTGAATTCCCCTGATTTATGTGATGACATTGCGGTTCTGCTCTTCGTATGAAAAGCGTCGGCATGTTATTCGCATTATTGAATCAGAGGCTAATTAGCCATTAGCACGCGCGGAGCCTGCAGCGGTTTTACAACATTGCGCAATCAACTCCGCGTTACACGATATTAGGGCCGTTCAATAGGCACAAACTCGCCAGGCATCTAAACGTCACATATAAAGTCGATCTGCGACGCCGAGGCTGAAACGTGAGAGTGTAATAATCCGCTCTTACCTCATCCACTCGCTCGCTGCAATTTCATTGCGAACCTACGGTGGATTTGTAGGCAATTTGAGTCCGGGTGCGTTTGAAACCCTTGCGAAACCTTTATTCCTTTTCTACTCGCTGATTCCCACACGGGAAATTCCACCAATCAGGACGCGAAACTGATTTTTTAAATGACATTTTAATGAATATAAAAATAAAAATGACATTGATATATGGAACATGTATGGATATATATGGAGGTTTTTTTGTTTGTTAGTTTTTTTTGTCTTTTTTTCTAAAATCGATTTCAGACGCTTCATGAAACAAGTTGGAAATGAAATTAATTATTTAAAAAAAAAATCTTTTTACACAATTATCTGGTACATGTTGAACAATAAACGTGGTTTTAATGTGGGGAAAAATTCACACGTGGATTGACTTGTTTAATAATGTCTAATAATGGGTTTTTGTTTAATAACGATTATTTGATTCTGATTAATTTTTCCTTTTTACATCCTTTATGTTTAAAAAAGGTCACTTTTTCACTTTTTATTGGTGTGCAGTGTGATTTTCAGTATATGACCTGAACATATACAGCACGTCAATATGGAGGTGATGGAAATGTCAGCAGAATGACAATAGATTTTCGTATTATTCATCCACAGCGAGCAGCGACTCTGTGGCGGTATGGAAAAATTGATTAAATAAATTGCTTTACATGCATTTCAGGTTCGAGTGAGGACTCGTAAAAAAAATAGAATAAAACTGTGTGTGTGTGTGTGTGTGTTTGTTGGAAACGGTGTACAATTTTACATTAAAATAAGAAGAAAACTTTTATTTGTCCCAACAATGAGACATTGTAGCAGCCACAATGGTAAACAATAAATAAAGATAAGGAATATGAATGGAAAAAAAAATTAGGCACACAATATAATTAAAAGTAAGATACGAATTTTAACATGGATTTTATACAGTATATGTACACACACACACACACACACACACACACACACACACACACACACACTTATTATACAGTATTTTTGCAAATGTAAGAATATAATTTCCAATTTTGAAAGCTCATTAACTGGTGGAGCCAGTTATATAATGTCTATATAATGTTAAGCAGACGTGCTACAGTATATGCTTTTATTAGCTCAATGACAGAAATAAAGAATCATTAGACGCGTCACGACACTTAACAGTCTGACTAGAGAGCAAAGGATCTTGGGAAATGAAGTCCTGACCACTAGAACCGACTTTTTGTTATCTATTTGACAAGTAAAACGATATCAATGGAATCAAATGATACGAGTCGCAAGAAAAAATAGGTATAGGTTTGTTTTAAGAGAATATTAAGAAACGTTAATAAAAAAAATAAACTTGTTTTTTTTTGTGCCTGCAAAATCAGGGGGGTGCTTATATTCGCGTAAATATGGCATTTGAAAGTAATTTTCTTTAGCCATGTTTTAAAAAGTTTTTTAGTTTGTGCCTAAAACATCAGGGGTGTGCTTATATTCGCACAAACACGGTAAATGTCTTCCAGGCCTCCAGCACGGCGTTCTGCACGAACAACCGGAGATATGATGTTCTGTCAGCAGGTCCTATACGCTCAATAATGACAACAGGCGCGAGCATTAACCCCAGCCCCGCCCCCTGCCCCGCCCCTCAGAGACGCACATGGCCTGGAGACTCATCTGGTGGTCATTTGCTATCAGTGATTATTCCAGCAGGCCAGAGGAGCAGGACCACGCTGACATTTGTTTTAAGTGTGTGTGTGTGTGTGTGTGTGTGAGCTAAAACATTCACAGATGGCGCTAGTTTCGCCTCATCAAGATCTAATCACGCAAACATGGGGCCGGTGCAAGTACTTTTCGTTTGTGTAGGTGTCGCTCAAAGTGGAGAAGGCCTGGAGATTGTTCTTATATATATATATATATATCCAGAAAGCCACACATTTCTAAAACACATGTGCAATGTTGTCTCACTCCGTGATTGGCCGGCCACCCATTCAGGGGGCGTGTTGTGGTTTTGCTTTGTGATTGGCCGGCCACCTATTCAGGGGGTGTGTCTGTGTGTCTCGCCACCCATTCAGGGGCGTGTCTGTGTGTCCCGCTCTGTGATTGGCCCAGGTCCAGAGATACTGGGATTACCTCCAGCTCCTGGTGCCCCAGAATGAATAGATGGAATGTGTAAATTGTGTGGTGTGTGTGTGTGTGTGTGTGTGGTGTGTGTGTTCTAACATTCTTTACGTTGTCGACACGCGCGGCTCCAGCTGTGGCGGTAGAAGTTCAGCACAGCTGCCTGTAAACGACCCTCAGACCTGGCTACTTTCAAAGGGCTAATGGAGTAGATGCGTACAAGCAGGGGTGTGTGTGTGTGTGTGTGTGTGTGTGTTATTACTTTAAAAGCAGACCACCGGGTCACTGCAAACGCACCCCAGACTGTCCAGTAATGGGACTTGTTGGAACTTCTCTGGATGATGGACACGAGCTTCACGACTCATTTGCTCTACTCTACTAGCACTTTACTCTAATGGCTCCGTCTCAGACTCAACTACGTGTTTGTACACTCGGCTCCTCGCGCAAAGCCAACGTCAATATCGTCGCACTTGTTCACACGCGCTTCAGCGCCAATGCGCAATAAATCAAACGTTTTTTTTTTCCGGGTCCGTTTGTCTCTGAGAACTTGTTCCCGCCAAGCATCGTTTCTCACACTTTATTATCGGTGCGTTATTTTTTAAACCAACGTTATTTGTGACTTCTGTCTAGATTTGTGGATATTTTCGTCCATCCATCTTATCTATCTTTCTGTCTGTCTGTCTGTCCATCTGTCCATCCATCCGTTCTTCATCCATCCATCCATCCATCCATCCATCTGTCTGTCCGACTATCCGTTCTTCGTCCATCCATCCATCTGTCTGTCAGTCAGTCAGTCTCTCTGTTTGTCAATCCATCTACCCGTCCATTCATTCATTCTTCCATCCATTCATCCATATGTCCGTCTGTCTTATCTGTCTGTCTCTGTGCATCCATCCATTCTTCGTCCATCCATCCATCCATCCATCCATTAATTCTTCTATCTATCCGTCTGACTGTCTGTCTCTGTTCGTCCATCCATTCTTCATCCATCCATCCAGTCTGTCAGTAAGTCAATCTCTCTGTCGATCCATCCATCAATCCATTCATCCATCCATCCGTCAGTCTTTCTGTCTGTCTGTCATCCTCTGTCCATCCATCTGTTCTTTGTCCATCCATCCATCCATCCGTTAGTCTGTCTGTCTGTCAGTCAGTCGGTTTGTTGCTTGATCCATCCCTCAGTCCATCCATCCATCCATCCATCCATCCATCAATCCATTCAAAGATAACTCTATTTGAAGAGACTTTTCCTATACATTGTCCCTAAAAATCTTGCTCACTTGCAGTATTTATAGTGCATTTTTTCTATCACTAAATTGTCTGGCAATTTAGTGGGACGCCAGCTGAGAGTTTTGATAAAACTTGCTTTTGAAAAAAAGTTTGTCCAGCACCTTTAATGCGGTGAAAAGCAGGTTATGAATAACTTGACCTTGACCTCGGTCTGAATGATTTCGAGGTCATGTGACGCGGACGTGCGGCGGTAAAGGATGCCTCACACCCAAACACGGCGGGATCGAAACACAATGCCTTTGTCGTGAGATGATTTTACACACAATGCATTACGACTTTCAAGCGGCAACACCCGTAAATATTTGACAGAACCGACACATTTTTTGCTACGTGTAGGAAACGTATGTGACTTGGACGAAGATCTGGAGATTTCTATCCTTTCCCGAGGTAGAGTGAGAGAAATCATTTGCACAATCAATTTCTACCACATTAGTCTGGTAAACGTGTGAGTGTTACCAGAACAGAGACCGGAAGTGTGTGTTTATTGTTTCTTTCGCTTATCTAGCACCACAATTCTGGAACACTCTGCCTAGCACGACCCGTGAATGAGAATCAGTCTGTCAGTTTAAATCTAGATTAAAAACACATCTCTTCAATGAAGCATGTTTAAAACCGTAAAAACAACATGCTCAATGACTAATTTTAACGAATAGGAAGGCTGCATAAGGTAGAAGCCCGGAACCGAACCTTTCCTTTTCTCGCCATGTGTGGTACGTTCCAGCTCTTCTTTCCGTGTTGATGTCTTTCGAACGTTATTTAATGTTCCCTTCACCTGCAGTTGCTCCATGACTCCTTCAGGGGTTTTTCCTCATCTTCTTGGGTTCGGACAACATGCCTCTTACTTCTTACTACTGTCTTGTTAACTCTATCATGAATATTTTTCCTTTTCCCCTCAAATTCCAACAATAAACTGTATTAATTGGTGTTTATAGTGTGTGTGTTGATCTTCTTCCCTCTATATCCTTCTCTTCCTACTACGTTCTGTCTGTCTGTCTGTCTGTCTGTCTGTCTGTCTATCTATCTATCTATCTATCTATCTATCTATTTATCTATCTATCTATTTGTCGGTCTGTCCATCCACTCACTCTTTTGATCACTGTAGATCCATCAACATCATCACGCTCTCTCTCACTCTATAATTCTACGTTTATTACCGGTCACCTACATGTTAATCCACTCTTCCTTTCCATCTTTTCATCCATTCGATTTTCTTCGAAGTTTGCACACCCCATCCGTAAACGTTTCATCGAGTCCCTTTAAAAAAAGATTATTGTTTTAAATTTTCCGCCGTCCCCTTAACTAAGTTAAGCTCTCGGGCGGCGACACCAGTGTGAGACGTTATTGTGTGTTTGAGTGTGTTTTCGTGTCGGTGTAAACGAGTCGGAGTGACTCACGGTGTTTGTCTGCGCCGGCACATGGTCTGGGTTACACACCAGAGCGCATTAGTGTGTCGTGTTTATTTGTGGGAACAAGAGCTGAACACACGAGCCACATCTGGTGGAACCACTGGTTGCGTTCTGACGTCGCGCCAGAGGAAAATACCACAAATTCCACTTTCGTAAGCCGCGTTGGAAACCACCGGGATGTTGTGTCCTGATCGTGAGTTTGTCAAAAAATGTGTTCGTAAAGGCAAAAAAATAAAAAACGGTTCATGACGTCGAGAACTAGGTAGGTAGGTGTATACTTCACTTATCCCTGAGGCAAATTCTTGCAAACTAAACTACAATCTGAAGATTTTCTGT
Source organism: Paedocypris micromegethes (assembly GCA_028031935.1). Classification (NCBI taxonomy): domain Eukaryota; kingdom Metazoa; phylum Chordata; class Actinopteri; order Cypriniformes; genus Paedocypris; species Paedocypris micromegethes. The sequence continues at coordinate 10,633,516 of CM051493.1, forward strand.
GTTTTTTTTCCATCGGTAAACAATTTTTGATGCTAATGTTGTTATTAAACAATAGTGTTAGTGGGTTTTTTGTCTTTATGTGCTCATCTTTTTGAGCTAATGTTAAAAAGAGTGACGTGAGTTACAGTCTGAAGTGTACAAACAACGTTTTGTTACATCTTGGTTGTATAATTTTTTGTGTATTTACAGAAAACTATGTTTGTGATGTGTATGTTATAAACTGTGTTTATTCGTATATAAGAACACCTTTTTACTAATTTTCGAAGCTCAAAAACTCGGGGTTGTTTTTTTATATTTTATTATTATTGATTATTAATTTTTTTTTTTGTCTAAATAGTATACACACAGACATCATCTATCTCACACTCCCTCTTTCTTGCTGTCCATCTCTCTCTCTCTCTCTCTCTCTTGCTCTCTCTCTCTCTCTCTCTCTCTCTCTATCTCTCCCAGCCTCATTCCCTCTCTTCTCACTCTGCCTCTCTCTCTCTCACTTCGTCTCACTCTCTCTCTTTCTCTCTCACTCCGTATCTCCCTCTCTCTCTCTCTCTCCATCTTCTCACTCTTCTATCTCTTTCTCTGTCTCTCTCTTCTTAACCTGTCTCTCTCTCACTCTCTCTCTCTTTTTCTCTCTGTCTCACTCTGTCACTCTCTTCTCACTCTGTCTCTTGTTCTCTCCCTCACTTTGTCTCTCTTTTCCTTACACAAAGACATAATGTCTCTGTGTCTCTCTCTCTTTCACTCTCTCTCTCTCTCTCTCTCTCT
>CM051493.1:10646507-10674007 GCA_028031935.1 Paedocypris micromegethes
CTATCTATCTATCTATCTATCTATCTATCTATCTATCTATCTATCTATCTATCTACCTACCTACCTACCTACCTATCTACCTATCTATCTATCTATCTATCTATCTATCTGTCTATCTGTCTATCTGTCTATCTGTCTCTCTGTCTGTCTGTCTGTCTGTCTGTCTGTCTGTCTGTCTGTCTATCTATCTATCTATCTATCTATCTATCTATCCATCTATTTCTCTAGCTAAACCTGTTGACTCGAGGAAGCGGTGGATTAGAGACGTGATGTCTGAAGTAGAACACTCGGCGTCTGGCGTGTTTTTAAACGTGTTGTGTAGTCGTGAGGACAGAAATAGACCTTTTGTTTGGACTCGTCTCTTTACATTCACAAATACTCCATCCAAAGTTTATTCAGAATGTGTTTGTGTAGGAACACACAGTCATTCCACATATACTTCCCGTTATAGCATAAAGATGGTGCAGAGTTTGACAGAATAAAAGCGTTAGAATTGTAATGTTTTTAACGCCTTATAAAACAAACAATGCTATTATTCACTTGTTCTTTACGCGTGTCTGACAGATGCTTTTATCTAAAGCTACTTACAGAACGAGCCGTTTCTTTTCTCACCCTATCGTTCACTCCATTTAACTATCTCTCTCTCTCTCTCTCTCTCTCTCTCTCTCTTCTTTTCTCTTTCTCTCTATCTTCTTTTCTCTCTCTCTCTCACTGCCTCTTCCTCTCTCTTTTTCTCTCTTTCTATCTTCTTGTCTCTCTCTCTCCATCTTCTTCTCTCTCTCTCTCTCTCTCTCTCTCTCTCACTCACTCTATCTTTCTATCTTCTTTTTCCTCTCTCTCACTCTCTCTCTCTCTCTTTCTCTCTCTCTCTCACTCACTCACTCTATCTTCTTATCCCTCTCTCACTATCTCTCACTGTCTCTCCCTCTCTCTAACTGTCTCTCTCTCTCTCTTTCTCTCTCTCACTCACTCTATCTTCTCTCTCTCTCTCTCCCTCTCTCACTGCCTCTTTCTATCTTCTTTTCCCTCCTTCTCACTGTCTCTCCCTCTCTCACTCTCTCTCTCTCACTCCCTTACTCTATCGTCTTCTCTCTCTCTCACTGTCTCTCCCCATTTGTCTCTCCCTCTTTGTCTCTCTCTCTCTCTCTCACTGCTTCTTCCTCTCTCTTTCTATCTTCTTGTCCCTCTGCCTAACTGTCTCTCCCTCTCTCTCTTTCTCTCTATCTACTTGTCTCACTCTCTCACTCTCTTACTGTCTCTCTCTCTTTCACTCACTCACTCACTCACTCACTCACTCACTTCATGTAAAAGTCACGTGAGAAGGTAACGTTTTCCCCGTGTAAAGTTGTATCCTTGCGCTACACTTTCAGAACGCATCCGCTGTTTGATCGTATCGATGTTGCGAGTTCATCGAGTAAATAAATACGTATTATCGAGATCTCCTGTTATGTTTGGCTCGCTCAGCGCTTCGTCAGCAATCCTTTATAACGTGTCGCTTCGCAAGATTCCGGCCACTCGTTTATTCTATCGGATTAGTAAACGAGTGTTTGACCCCGAATGAATACACAATTAATTCAAAATTAATTTGAATTAATCGAATTAATCGAATAGTTTACTGAGGATTGTGTCGTGATCTGCTCGTCTCTTCAGTTTTCTACCGCAGTGGCACGAGCGCCGAGATCTGCGGGAGAATTTATGCCGTAACCCGGACAACACCACGAGCGGACCCTGGTGCTTCACCACCGACCCCAAGATCCGCCATCAGGACTGCAGCATCCCACAGTGCTCGGAGGGTGAGGGAAAAACACAGAAGACAATTATATATTCCTTTAACATTAATGATATATTCCCTGCCTGAGGACGGGATGCTTTTACACCCAAAAAAAAGACAATTATATATATGTCAGGGCTGTCAAAGTTAACGCGTTAATGCATGCTGTTAATAAAAATAGTTATCGCGTCAAATTTCATTCATTATTTATTTTATTTATATTTATTTAATAATTTATCTTTTTTTTCACTTCTGGGTTGTTTCACCACTTCCGACTTTCAGCTTCGTTTTGTTCCTTGAGTGTGTGATCAGTGTTTTGTTCTTTTATGTTAAAAAGGTGTTTTTATTTTTATGACCGGCTTACCCATTGTCTTTAATCAAAAACGGTATATTACAGTATTTAAATGAGTGTTTATTTTGTGTAGAGTTTACATTCTTTTACATGTAAAATTTACACATTACACCTCATTATCCATTATTCCAAGCTTTAGTCATTTATTCCCCATTAAACGCGATTAATTTGGTCGGGGAAGTGCGATTAACCAGTTAAAAAAATGTTCTCGTTTGACAGCACTAATATATATCTGTACGTACATAAAGGCACACGGATGTGATTCGAGTTTCACGTCTCCTATGTTTCACACAAGTCCGGGCTTAACGTCTCTCAGATCCGAATTCATTCAGGCGAATCTGAACGTGTTTCCAGAATCTCTCGAAACCCTAGAGGAGGCGAGCGGGACGGGTGTGAGACGGTTCTCACGAGAAAAAAGTCTGCGGATCGAAAGTCGACAAGGAAGGACGTCAGGAGATCTCACGTGTTCAACTACAAGTTCATTTTAAAAATAAAAACGTCCATTATTTATCTGTGTTCAAAAATTAGGGGAGAAAAGCGTCAGTTAAAAGAGAAAAAAAAACAACATGTCCATTGCTCAGACTATGTGCTATGACCCACAGTGTGATTCATTCAAACCAGTTTGTCATTTTGATTGCTTCTACTAAGATTTTAAACAGCACCTTTGTGCCGAATGTCAAATACCGTATTTACTCTAATATATAACTCCCCAATTTTTCAGGCACAAATTAATTCCTAAACATTTTGTTTTTATATTTCAGGCTAAATGACTTACATTTTTTCTTTATTTAACAGACCTAACTTGTGACTTTTGGACATTTAGTTCTTTTTTAACTGACTCTTTTTCCTAATTTTTGAACGCAGATGAACAATTGACATTTTTTTGCTTTAAAGACTAAGTTTACCCTAGTTGTGCATAGCAACCCTGCGTTGGTCTGGAACTAAGAAAAACGCTATATAAAAAAAAAATATCGAACTTGAACTCAAATCACTTCAATGTCGTTTTTACCTGAAAACAATAAAAAAATATATGTATTCTAGCCATCGGAACTACAACTTCCAGAATGCTTCGCTGCTCACTGGTTCCAATGATTGCGCTAAAAGAGCAAAGACTAAAGCTGACGAAGCTCATTATTTTTAATGCGTAAATATCAGAGCAGTATTGTTTTTCTCTGTGCAGCAGATAGAGCGATTTGATTGTGTTTGAATCCGGTTTTACGTTTTTTTTTTTACGATTTACGTGCATATTTGAAATACCCGATTATAAGCAGCCTGCATGTTTTTGAGCCGATAAAAAAAAAATAATATTGTGCTTATATTCGCATAAATATGGTATATGCTTTTATTTGCTCAATGATAGAAATATTAAAGCATTAGCCACGACTCGACACTAAGCAGTGGCTAAATAAATTGTTAGAAATAGAAGCAAAATATAAGAATTAAACAGTAACAGGCGGAGACGACAAGCCAAATAGCCGGTGTAGATCAGGGCTAACGGCTAAAAACGTCCAATATTTGTATTGCCAAGTAAAAGTCACTAGTTAGGTTTGTGAAAAGATGAAAAGCATTTTTAGAAATGTGTTTTTCCACAGTTTTTTTTTTCCCCGTTATTTTGTGCCTGACAAATCTTGGGGGTGGGGCTTACATTTGCTCGAATTGTTTAGAGGCGGAGCAGTGGCATTTTGGGTGGAGTTGTTCCAGACTGAATGGGCCATTTACTTGCTCTCTCGTGTGTGTTTCCTCCTGGTCTCCAACAGGAAATAGATCCTCCTGTCCACCGTGTGTCTGGGTGTCACGCTCTGTGATTGGTCGGCCACCAATCCAGGAAGTCCAGAGCAACACGGATTGGCTCCAGCGTCCCATATCCCAGAAACGCAAAAGTGGATCTGACAACGAATGGGTGGAAATAATCGTTTAAACTTGGGAGTTCGTAAATAGTGTCTGTTTGTTCGCATCAAAAGGGAGGATTTAGTCAAGATAGCAATCGGCTAAAGAGACTCGTCCGTTTCCCTGCGGGGAAGGTTTGCTAATAAATCGTTTTTTGGTTAATCGTAACCACGCACGCGAGAACGTACAGCGTCCGACATCCACATCTGTTCCCTCAGCGTTTAGACGGAGATGTTTGGTTGGCTGAGCTCTTCGCTAAGTACTGTAATAATCACATGTTGCTTTAACCTTTGATCGTCTGAAATCTCGCTGTACCTTTGGGGTTAACCGCGCGGCGTAATGGGTGGAGCATCCGCCTAACCCGCCGGAGCGTCAGACGATTTATTCCCGCGCGATCTACAGGTCACACATGGCTGCATCGTTGCTTGTCGTCGAGATTAATGCAATCACAATACGTGAATCATCCGCGATTATCGCACGCTAATTTACGTACGGCCGTTCTGAGTCATCGAGTCTTTGAAGAGGCGTCTCTTCAGGGAACGTGTTTACCAGACGTCTTTCTTCCCCGCAGTGGAATGCATGACGTGTAACGGGGAAAGTTACCGCGGGCCCATGGACCACACGGAGAGCGGACGGGAATGCCAGCGATGGGATCTCGAGGAACCGCACAAGCATTTTTTCCGCCCCAAAAGGTGAGAGCCAAAAACAAAACGTCAAAGGAACAATCGCCTTTATATCAGAGTCTTTATGGTACTCTACAAACATAATGATATTTTTTACATTTTCAATTCCAATATATTCATAAGTAAAAAATAATCCTTATTTATTTTTTTATGCACCCCCACTTCCGAAATTATTCCGTGCCGAGAGACTTTTCGTTCGGTGAAAGTTTTGTCAGCTGAGGCGCGATTTACATGTAATCCATCCGTGCCATGACTTCATAAATTCAGACAAAACGTGAATGATAAAATATTGGTAGTAAAGTTAATAACAGTGCTGTCAAAGTTAATGCGTTAACGCACATGATTAATGTTAAGTGCCTAATCACATTGATTATTTTTAATGCCATTAATCACAGTTGCATTTTTTTACTTTCGGTTTGGCAGCGTGCAATGAATAGAGCCAAGAGAGCCGTGCGCTGTCTCCAGGTGCGGCTCATTAAGATCAGCAGCTCACAGTCATTGAGTTCAGGTGTTGTCACTTAGGCGCAAAGTGTTTAAGTGACACTGACCTACTTTTCCCCTTTTCATTTTTCCCCTTTTCGATTAATTGCGATTCATTTGGTCAACTTTCAGGCTCTACTGGAGCAAATACTAAAAAAACAGAGAATTCAAGCTTATTTTGTTTTTTGGAAGTAAGATCTCGTAAACAAACTAGTGTTTTTTGCTGCTTTGTTTGTTTGATGTGCAAAGAAGATTAAAAACACGTCTGGATTTTCATCTCTCTCTTTTCAAACCGAAAATATTTTCGGAACTCGGACGACATTTTCGTGGTAGGTTTCCAAAGCAAGTATTTAATGAGTGACTCAGAAGTCCCAGAAGATGAAGAAGAAGAACATTTCAAACTCAAACATGAGCCAGACGGACGTGGCTTCTCTTCGTCATTTCTCTGGATTTTTGTTATCTAGGTATCCACTGTATTTTTACATTAGAATTAAATATGATCATTGTTTTTTTTTTTATTGAGTAATCACTCAATATTACTAAAAAATGACATAAACAACAAAACAGCATCAACACTAGTTGGTTTCAGATATCTTACTTCCAAAATATAAAATAAGCTTGAATTCTCTTTTTTTTTTACTTGCTCCAGTAGAGCCGCCATCTTGAAATGACGTCGCGCAAACTCCTGATATTTGCGTATTCCCGCGAGAACTGTGGCGGCGCTTGGTTGTCTCGCGAGATTACGGAATTCTACGATATTTGCAATTTCAAGATGGCGTTAACGGTTCACGTGAGATTGGACACATGGTGTCGTTTACATCAGGTGTGCACACACAATCTGTCATTATTATATAACGTCCTATTTGCAGACGCTTCCCACAGATACTATTTCTATTTCCGATCTCTTTCTCAGTTTTGGCCACATCTGCCCCGGAGGTGGATTTCTCTCAGGGGATTGATTTATATTCCTTTATGGTTATCGTTCGTCAACAGCAGCTCAAGCATGTCAAGCGTCTAACCTAAATATAAGTCGACAAAACATCTACAAAGCAATAAAGAATTGGCCTATTATCTGATACCAGAAAAAAGTCAGTTGGGTTTTTTTTCTACAGCGCGTCATGTCTCGTCTTGAAAACGACGTAAACTTTAAACGCACACGCACACGCTGAGAACTTCCCAGCCAATGACATTCGTGTTTTTCCGCGTGACCTTCACTATATCCTCGTCTTTAATAGTTCTGGGAAGCAACGATGTGCTTCTTGAAATACATGTCAGTAAACTCTCCCTTAAGAGACTCTAAACACACGGTTGTGTGAGATTGCCCGCATGGAAAATACTCTCACATTTGCCTAATGCGGAATGGCATTTGTGAGTCAGTTATGAAAATATTCGAAAAATCAATAAAGTGTATTCCCACACGACAGCAGGGAAAACACGTCCTGCCTCTTAGAGTAAAGAGTAAATTAGATGACGGCTTCGCACAAATACGCCAACGAGAAAAACCCTTCGTGACGGGCTCTGGACCCATTGTTAGCAATAGCTAGCTTATCAATATAGCAATATCAATAGCAAAATTGATGAAATTTAAAAACAAATCACCAAGCCTAAAACGTAACGAGTAAAAAACTAAATCAAAAGTAACACATTTGAAAGCCAAGTAACAATTTGTAAAACAAATGTGACTTTTGAGTTTTTTAACCTTTTGGCCGCGTTTCTGCCACCTGTCACAACAATCACAGCCTCTAAAATAATCACTTTATCACTAAACAACCGACGTATTATCCGCTCAATATTGCCGTTTCTCTCAGGATGGTAAATGGGACGATGCTTCATCATCACAGCCTCTAAAACAATCACAAAAAACGACACGACAGAAAAATCGATGAAATGTCTAAAACCCAACAAGTAAAAAACCGACGTATGCGCTCGATATTGCCGTTTCTCTCGGGATGATAAACGAGACGATGCTTCGGGACGGAGATGAGTGATGTGTGGGGTGTTGTGCCCTCCGTGTGACAGGTATCCCGATAGCGGCCTGAAGGACAACTACTGCCGGAACCCAGACGGGCGCCAGAGACCCTGGTGCTTCACCACGGACCCCCGCACACCCTGGGAGTACTGCCACATCAAACAGTGCGGTGAGTGGTGAAGAGAGACAGCTCCTGCCAAATTTACAACTTCCTCTTCCTGTGGCCCTGCCTCCCCTCTCTCGTTCGGGACCCTGGCTGGAATGTTGTTTGCGAGTGGTAAAAGAGAAGGAGGGTCGGCCTCTGAAGCTCGTGTTTATTTCCCCCCCTTATCTGCGTGAGACATGCTGCGTAAACCTTCCCGGCTCAGGACGAAACAGCCGTTTGGGTTTCAAACCCGTCGCACCGATAAAGCAATTTGTTTCATAGCTCCGTCTTTGTTTGTTTTAACTAACAAGATGACCTGATTGGGTGAAGCTGTAAATCAGACGGTTTTTTTGGGCTTTGGCTTCTTAGTACCCTTTCGTTCATTTTTTTTTTTGGACAGAATTTTCACAAATTTTATAAAGTAACAATTAGTTAAAAAAAAAAAAAAAAAAGTTTTTTGCACCACTGACTAAATTGTAGGGATTATCGCAATTTCAATGACAATTTTTTTGTTTTTGGGTTGTTTTTTTTTTTTAAACCTGAAATACAAAATGTTACAAAAAAGTAACGCGCAACAAAAAGTGATGCTTAAAAAAACGAATGTGAAAGTGATGTAGCAGCAATTAACGCATCGCCAAGTTAAAAGAAAACACTAAAAAAAGTCACTAAATCTGAAAACAGACAACACTATCGGCAAACAACTCACCAAATTGATTTAAGTAAATTGTCATTTCTGAAACACACACATCACCCAATCCAAAATGAAATCCATATGACAATTCACCAATAGCAAAAATAAATCAACAAATAACCAATCACCAACTCCCAAAACAACCTGCCTAATTTCAAAAGAAATCTCCAAAATATCTAATCACCATTTCCAAAAATGATTTACAAAATGCAACAAACAGTTTGACAAACCATAAAATACACAAACAAATCATCAATTGTGTAAACAAATCAACCAACGTAAAAAATTCTGCAAAAAGCTCATCAAATCACCAAATCCATTACAAAAAAGCAAATCTCAATATGTAATTAAAACGCCAAGCCTAAAACGTTAAAAGTAAAGCAAAAAAATGAATTGTAACACATTCAATGCAAAGTATGCAAATTGAAAAACAAAGGTTATTTTTAAATTTTTTTACGTTTTTGTCGCCTGTTAGAATGATCACAGCCTCTAAAACGATCACTGTCAGAATAATCACTTGATCACTAAAAATCAGACCAAAGAAAATCGATGAAATGTAAAATCAAATCACCAAGCCTAAAACGTAAAAAGTAAAGCAAATAAATAACAAGTAACACACTTGAAAGCCAAGTAGCAATTTGGAAAACAAAAGTGACTTTTTTGTGACATTTTTGCGTGTTTCTGCCACCTGTTGGAATGATCACAGCCTCTGAAACGATCACTTGCAGAAGTAGGATTTTCTTTAACAAGACTATTTGATCCTCTATAAAGCCAAACACACTAGTAAAACCCGCCGTGCCCTCGCTAATAAACACGGTGAGACCCTCGGGCACAAAGTGGCCTATTGTTTCCAAACGCTTGACCTTTGCGTGACTCTTCAGAGCGATACTTAGTGAAATGTGTAACAGTTAAATGTTCTTAACGTAACAGTTACATATTATTTTGTTACAAATATATATATATTTTGTTAAATATTCAACTGTTACAAATAAAGCATTACTGAAACATAACAACACGTACATTTGAGTTCACTATACAAGCGATTTGATTAAATGCTCATTAAGTTCAAGTTTATTTATATAGCGCTTTTGTTAGTTCCACACCAACGCAAAGTACCTATGCGAATTAGGGAAAAAATTGTCTTTAAAGAAGAAAAATGTCCATTATTTATGTGTTCAAAACTTAGTGGGGAAATTTGTCTTTAAAGAATAAAAATGTCCATTATTTATGTGTTCAAAAATTATGGGAAAAAATGTCTTTAAAGTAGAAAACTTTTCATTATTTATGTGTTCAAAAATTAGGGAAAAAATAGTCTTTAAAGAGGAAAAATGTCCATTATTTATGTGTGCAAAAATTAGGGAAAAAATAGTATTTAAAAAAAAAATGTCCATTATTTATGTGTTCAAAAATTAGGGGAAAATTTGTCTTTAAAGAAGAAAAATGTCCATTATCTATGTGTTCGAAAATTAGGGGAAAATTAGTATTTAAAACAGAAAAACGTAAAGACGTTCTTTCTTCCCTCAGTTTCGGACATCGCCGGCGACTTTGACAACACCACGTCTTGTTTTCGTGGGCGTGGCGAAGGCTACCGCGGCACGGTGGACCACACCCCCGAGGGCGTGGCCTGTCAGAGATGGGACGCCCAGTTTCCCCATAGACACACCTACACTCCCCAGAACTACCGCTGCAAGTGAGTGGAGGAAAATCTCTCGGTGACAGTTAATCATTTCCTCTCTATTATCAATATCAATGCACATAAAAGTTAACGCATTAATGCCTTGGTCTCCAACTTTTTTGTTGTCACGAAACAGTCGACGTTTGATCATTTTACCATTATTTTTATATTTACATATAATAGTTTTTATTTGTATTTAGCAGTCAAAAAACTGTTATAAAGACACAGTTAAAAGACGAATATGAAAAAATGATTTAACATTTTAACTCACTGGAACTAATGAAGACAGCCGTGTTATGGTATTTGAAGTTTCATTATATATCAAAAATGTAAAAAAAAACAAACTAGTTTTTCTTTTAAAATACCAGACACTCTTTTGAAAACACAATTATTTTATTAATTATATAATTAATTATGTAAATTTAATTAATATTATATTATTTAATTATAAATAATATTATAATTATTATTTTTTAGACTCATGTGACTGTTTCCTGTCTAGAGATCTCAGAGAAAACTACTGCAGGAATCCGGACGGTCGACATTTACCGTGGTGCTTCACTACAGACCCCAGTGTTCCGGTGGCGTTCTGCACCCACATCCCTCGCTGCGGAGAGACGGACCCTGAAGCTGAAGGTAACGCTGTTCTTCTGTTTGGTCTGGAGAAGGAATCTACGCGAGTCCCCAACGCCACCACAACAGCTTTATTATCATCCTTTCATATTTAAACACGATAACAAACAGCAGTCGATTTCGCTCGTTTTGGTCCTGTAAGCGACACGTCTTGATGTATAAGGGCGGGGCCATCGACTGAAAAGTAATCGAAATTCAGACGTTATGATGGATCAACGTTTTCCTGGCAATTATTTCAATACGCTAACTGAAATCATTGTTACCCATTTTATTTAGAAGGGAGCCGCTCATTTTTACTTGTAGTGAGAAATATATAGAAAATATCTTAGTTTGCTACCAAATGGGCAAGTTCATTTTTCTCTGTTTTTTTTCATATTGATTTTAGGTGAAATCACGCTGCTTTTAAGATTTAAATTTTTAAGAATTTAAGTATTTCAGGAGGTGAAAATTCAATCTACTGCTCGTATAGGAACACTCGTTTGGACGAACTTAAAACCAAGAACACCTCCTTACCAACTTCGCAATCGAAAAATACAATTTGCACACTTTGTGAGTGATTGAAGAACTTCCAGTTTGACTTGAGACATTCTGTTGACTGAAGTCATCTAACGCGTCAATATCGGACAATTGCAGAATTGTAATACTCGCATTTCCTCGCCGCATTGAGTCCCTTAGACAAACTTTTTGCAATTTATAGTCAGTTACAACTTTCACCTTTCATCTTTTTCAAGTAATAAGTCACCTCTGTCAACACATTTAATATTCCATTCTTACTATTAAGAAAGAAATTTAGTTAGTGTCAGTATGACCACGAAATAAGCGTCTGGTTTGATTAACGGGAATCGATTTTATACTCAGGGGTGTAAGAAGTACACGGCAGCCATACTTGAGTAAAAGTATCGATACTCACTGTAAAAACTACTCCATTACAAGTAACAAGTCACTAGCTTAAAAACGACTTGAGTCAAAGTATCCAAATATAAAAGAACTTAAGTTGTTTTTTTTACTCAAATTTTACTCATAGTACTGAGGCAAAAAAAACACCAAAAATATGAAAAACAAACTCTTTATTTATGAGGGTTTTTTCAGTACAGGAACAAAATTTAACACCTCAATGTTTCAAAAGTGGTGTGACAAAATAAATAAAAATCAACAAAAAGTCAGTCTCAATCAAACTCAAACCGGCAAAATAAAAATCAACTACAATTCTTAGCTAAATGTGTGTTTCTCAGTGAGCTCAGTAGAGTAAACGTTGCTTATATTTTTATACTAAGTGCAAGTACAAAGTAGTCAAAAACATACTTAGGTAAAGTAACAAAGTACATTTACTCAAGTACCTTACACCTATAAACAGTGTCTCTGGCCTTCTCTACATTTACAACCAAGTCATAACTTAATCAACCAACCAGCCATAATCCAAATTAAATGTCTAAAAAAGCCGTTTTTTTGGCTTCCTTGTATAACCACTTTTAAAACGATGACTGCTTTGTAGGGGGCTAATACTTCACGGACTAAGAAAAGCGCTATACAGATGAACTTGAATGCTTTGGTTCTCCAGTCTGGTATGGTTCTCTCCCTGCTCTCCGTCTCTGGAGTATTCACGAGGGCTTGTGTGGAGCACGTGCTGTGAGGACGAGGAGCCATGAGTCCAGCATCAATCACTGTGACCGACAGGACCCCGATGTGAAGATCCTTCTCCTCTCTGCTCCAGCCCATGTTTCCTTAAGCGCTGTTTCCACAAACCTGCTGCGTTTCTTAGAACACCTCAACCTGTGGAGTGGAATAACAGCTTCACGGGTTTGTTTGTGTTGAGGAAAGTAAGCTCGAATCGCAGATGATAAAGGTTACGTCGACATTTTCTAACTGTGTTTGGTCAGATTTTAAATCAGGTCACAAATCCGATTTGAGCGGAACGAAAACCTTGAACTAAGCAAAGGTCTCGCACACTTCCCGTAACTGTCTCTTTGCTCACATGCCATGTCCTGATACGACATTCTAGGGTTCTTCTTTACTTTCTCACAATGATGTTTTTCTCACTTTAATTCGGATAATCCGATCCCTCTATACTTCCTGTCTACGGCGTAACAGTTTCTTACGTCTATGAATAAAGACCATAACTGAGGAGCAGAAGTTGGTCTCGGTCTGTGCTCACTTCTTTCTGATTTTTAACTTTAATCATCGTGTCGTGTGTTTTATTTCTTGACCAAGTATAGCAGGTTTTGGACACCACAGTTTGAATGTGTGTGTTTTCTCACTGGAGATGTCCTTTGCTTTCAGATTGCTATACGGGCAATGGTGACGTATATAACGGCAAACAAGCAAAGACTCGCTCGGGCGTCTCTTGTTCTCCATGGAAAGACCATAGTGAAAGGTAATGTGAAATACAGATGATGTGTGTGTGTGTGTGTGTGTGTGTTTCCTGACATTTGTACCCGAGCAAATGATATGTGTTTTTGCTATAAGGCTCATCAGATTTTAAGGCTGATTTAAAAGAAAAATGGATTTTAAACTATTTTTTTACAATTTTTTTTAACTATTCATGTGTCGAGACAATGCATGGTCCCTTACTCTGGCCTCACATTCAGCCTCTTCTGAAATATATTATATACATATTTTATTATTAAGATTATTTTTTTTTCTCTGTTTTTGTGGTTTAGCGTCAACACTTGCGAGTAGATAGTTTCGCTAACAGACATTCATTTGCTTTGCGTGGAAGCCAATTTGAGCCCAAGATTTGCCATTGTGGAACTCAAGGACTGAAAAAAAACAAATATAAAAAAATATCGAAATTAACTATAATTTGGAACAATATTTTTTCAATAGCTTTGCATTTACATTTCGTCTCTGTATTAGAAATTCTTTTTGTGCCTATATTTTGGTGACTTTGCATTGATCTCGAACTAAGAAAAGCGCTATATGAATAAACGAGTAAAATACTTGAGTTCATATAAAATTGGATACTTTGCTACTTTGAAGTCTTTTTGAAATTGGTGAATTGTTACTTGTAATTAAGACATTTTAACAGGAAGTATCTGTACTTTTACTCAAGTATGGCTAAATCTGGTACTCTTTACATCTCTGACTTTTACCCTAAGAAGACAAGTTAATGACTTGAATTAATGATATTCAGCGAGTTGAATTAGTTTACAATGTAAAATTTGTAAAATTAGTTTAGCGTATGTTTTATCCAGGTGAAGCCTGTTTAGAGAAGGGAGGGTGGTAAACTGTGTGTGTGTGTGTGTGTGTGTGTGCGCATAAATCTCTCAGGAGTCAAACAATCGTCTCCGCATCGGGCCTGTGTTATTTCTGCGGCGTTAAACAACTTCCCCGCTTTATGAACAAGTTCCAGGTCAGAGGTCAAGCTCTTCAGCACTGATGCAAAGCGCAGAGATTTAGCTGGGAAAACAGGACACGTGCGGCTTTCCCAGGAAGAAAAACACATTTCAGCTCTAATTGATGGGAAACGCGGAGCTTGATTCCGAAAAAATGGACAAGCAGCTTGAGCTTTAGATTCTTTAGAGCCCGCCCTCTGACCCAGACACGCCCCTCCGACACATCAAAGCCAATCAGCTGCTTTATTAGGCTGGCAGCTGAAGCGGGCGGGGTCGCTGAGGTCACTCACTGTGCGTTTCTTAGACTGGCCGTCTCTGCTGAAGAGTTCTGAGAATGTTTGCGTCTCTGTAAATGTAAAAAATAAAAAAGTAAATTACTTTTTTTAATTAAATAACATTTTTAAATAAAAGTTTTAATTACTGTTTTAATTACTGTTTTACTCGCTGAATATCATTAATTCATTTTAACTCGTCTTCTTATGGTAAAAGTCAGAGGTGTAAAGAGTACCGGACAGCCATACTTGAGTAAAAGTACAGATACTTACAGTTAAAATTACTCCATTACAAGTAACAATTCACCAATTTCAAAAAGACTTGAGTCAAAGTATCAAAGTATTCCAATTTTATATGAACTCAAGTATTTTACTTGAATATTTTTAAAGCGCTTTTCTTAGTTCGAGATCAACGCAAAGTCGCTAAAAAATAGACGCAAAAAAACATTTCTTTTACAGAGACGAAATGTAACACATCAATGTTTTAAAAATGGTAGAACAAAGTAGATAAAAAGAACAAAAAGTCAGTCTCAGTCACGAAAAGGTGTGAAGATAAAAATGCCGGTTTATGACCGGCAGACAATCATAATGTAACGAGTAATGGCAAGTGTCCATTAAGTTGTAGTGGAGTAAAATAACAGATACTCCATCACTAATGTAGTGGAGTAGAGAGTAAAAGTTACTGTTACTGTTACAGTTACAAGTACTTTATGGTAAAATATTTGTTTACCGCTTTAAAATCGTTTTTCTTCCAAATGTGATTCGCAGCAGTTTGCGAAAGTCCTTTTTTGTAATTCTTGAAATTTGTAAAGTAGTTAGTAATTACTTTTTAGTAAGTTTAGTTAGTAAGTAACTTTCCCAACAATTATCGCGGAATCCTCATCTTCTCACCACTTCTCACTTATACGGGACAGAGAAGTTCTTCTCTTCTTTTTGACGCACAAGGCAACAAAGTGTGTTTGCGTAATTTCATCGTTGCTTTATAACCATCGATGCTTGGTTTTTCGCCACGACACGACCTTCTTCAAACTGCTCCGGGTTTGTGTGTGTTCACTTCACTGTGTGTGTGTGCACTTTCACGGATGGGTTAAATGCAGAGCACAAATTCAGTATGGTCCCTAGTGGCCATATTGCCGTCACCTCACTTCCTTACTTCCTTACTTACTTACTTCTAACGGCGTGTTTGTGTTTCTCAGTAAAGAAAGAGAGGTGGACACGCTGAGGGCCGAGCAGGCGGGAAACTTCTGCAGGAACCCAGACAAGGACAAACACGGCCCCTGGTGTTACACCAACAGCTCCTCCGTCCCGTGGGACTACTGCTCCCTCAGGCCATGTGAGACCATTTTGTGGGATTGTTTATTTTTGATCATTTCTTCGGCAAAACCGACACAACATTAACTGACAATGTTTGTTGCAGGTTTTTTTTTCTACTGTTTTGCAGCACATAACAACCACAGGCTTTATTACACTTGAGTCCCTCACATATTAATATATACATATTAAGGCTGTCAAATTTAACGCGTTAACTCATGCCATTAATTAAATTCGATTAATCGCATGAAATTTTATTAACGCCATTAATCGCACTTCCGGTTTTCCAGTTTTTGAGTTTCACTTCAAAACCATTCAGTATTATTTGTACAGTTTTTTGTAAAGCTAAACTAATTATCTAATTAGCTAAACTATAACGTTTTTCAGCTAGACTAATTATCAGTGCCATACTTTTGCCACACAAATATACAAATACATATTAGTTGTCTCTTGATAAATGACTTATTTCTTTTTTTTATTATGACCGGCTTACCCATTGTTTTCTTTAGTCAAAACGCTATATTACAGTATTTAAACAAGTGTTTATTTTGTGTTGTTTACATTAATTTACATTTTACACTTCAATATTCAATATTCAATATTACAAGATTCTATACTTGTTCATGTTACTAATAATTGTTAATACTAAAGAATCGTTAATAATAAATGAATATTATTATTTGTGATTTAATCGCGATTAATCGTTTGGTTGAGGAAAAGCAAATAACTAGTTAAAAAAATTTAATTGTTTGACAGCCCTAATGCATATATATATAAAAGGACTGTCAAATTTAAGTTAACGCACACAATTATTTTATATGTACATTTTTGTCAATTATTTTTAACGCTTTTAATCACAGTTTGGGGTTTGCGGACGTGCAATGAATAGAGCCAAGAGAGTCGTGCTCTGTCACCAGGTGCGGCTCATTATGATCAGCAGCGCACAGTGATTGTTTTCACCTGCTGCTGTTTAGGCTCAAAGTGTTTAAGGACAGACACCTGTCTGAACCTGTCTTTACATTCCGTCAGCAGGGAAAAAGTTCCTGGTTCAGGTGGATGCATATATGCCCGTATTTCAAATAGGCACGTTATTATAAGCGTCCATATTTCCACTTTTCAAGTCAGGAGCGATCATACATAAATGGAAATACGTTGTCTTTATGCAGCGTGTCCTATTTTCTTTCTTTAAATAATGGTTTGTATTTACATTTCATCGCTGCGCAAATGAAAAAAAAAATGTATTGGTAGTATTGAATGAATTTGTTAATTAATTTGTTAGTAAATTCATCCCCTGATTAGGGGGAAGAAGAGAAGAAGAAGAAAATTAATTGAAATGTTTTTTACTTTGTCTATTTCGAAGTTACGCAATAGTTCAAATTCAAGTTTTATTTATGGAGTGCTTTTCTTAGTTCGAGATCAACGCAAAGTTGTATGCGAATTAGGTGAAAAAACAATTAAATAAATGAATAAATAATCTTTAAAAAAGAAAAATGTCTATTATTTGTTTTCAAAAATTATGGGAAAAGAGTCGGTTAAAAGAGAGGGGAAAAAATAGAAGTCATAAAGAATCTGTAAACTGTTATACATTCAGAATTGCAACTTTTTACCTCAGGATTCTGACATATTATCTGAAAAGTTGGTGACTCAGGTTGTAATTCCGAGATAAAAAGTGTCATAATTTGGGTTTTTGTGAGTTTATGACTAGCGATGGGTCGATAAAAAGCCAAACTTGATCATTTTCCAGTATTTTTTAGTGCCGATATTTTCATTGTTTAATATTCTTCCTTCCTCCGTCGTCTGTTTAGACAGTTTTACACTCATTTGCTCTCAAGAGCTTCACACACCCGCTTTACCTTGTTATGCATCAGACGACATAAAAAGACTCGAGTTACTTTCTGTTCTAGTTTAACCTTCGCCCGAGTCACATTAATCAAATTAGCCCCATTCTATAAAGGGTTTCGTGCCGTACCGAGTAAAAAAAAGAAACGTCCAGATTACCAGCATTTACGACTCAAGCGGGATCCAGTAAACAGACATTATGTTCCACTTTGTTGTCGGGCATGTGCTTTCTCTTCACACACACCGCAGACCTGCTCAGGCCATGTGTTATCAATCTGCGTGCGGCACATTAATCACTCACACACACACACACACACACACACACACTTTTACACAGAGGCTTCAGCTTAATTAAAGAGTGTAAAATCCAGGTGGCTCGGACTGTCAGCACTCTCTCCGTCTATGACACACACACACACTCACACACACACACTCACAACCTGTCCCATATGCCTCTTACTTTAAACACTCATCACGATCACGTTCTGCCGTTGAATCTGGGATTGTAACGGCGTTTCTCCTCTTTTCTCAGGCGAGCCTCTGCCAAACAACCTGCCACACAACGGTAAATCAGCAAAAACAATGTGATTGTGCCAATGAATTTGTGACGAGTTGTGGTTCGAGTAAGATAAGACGAAGCGATAAAGTGAAATAATGTGCCGTGTTTTCTGGACTATAAGCCGCACCTGTATATAAGCCACATCCGCTGTATTCTTTTAAAAATTATTTAAAAAAAGGCACATTCACTCTATTAAAAAAGGTTTTGCCAGCCACATTTATGTACGTTTTCGGATAGGAACAGAACGGTTTTGAATTGTAAATGTACGTTTGCAGACGGCCTTCGACTTAAAACCTGCATCATACGAACTTCTTCCTGTGGGTTCCGTGATGAAGGTGTGAGGATTTGAAAATATTTTTAGAAAAGACGAGTTTGACAGAGCGACTTATATTTGCTAAAGAGGACTTAGCGTGTTCTTTGCATTCATTTTGTCTTCTATTTATTTTGTGAGTTTTCGATCCTAATTCCGCTTTAGAGCGGTGGACAAAAAATCCACAGAATAGCCGCACCTTTGTATAAGCCGCATGGTTCAAAACCTGTGAAAAAAGTAGCGACTTATAGTCCAGAAAATACGGTAGCTATTAATATATACAATATACATTTAACTATAAGTGATAAATGAAATATAAACTACATAAATTTAGCTGGTGTAAAAAAAGTAAAAATGCGTCTTTGAATTTGTGATGAGTTGTGAGTCGAGTAAGATAAGAGGAAGCGATAAAGTGAAATATAGTAGCTATTAATATATACGTTTACTTATAAGTGATAAATTACATATAAACTATATAAATTTAGCTGGTGTATGAAAGCGTCTTGATGTTAAAGACTGGTCTCGGTCTTCCTGGCAGGCGATGTGGCCCGGACCTCGTGTTTCGTGCACAAGCAGGTGCGTATCGTGGGCGGTGGAGCGGTTCTGATCACTGAGGGCAGCTGGATGGTCAGCGTACAGAGAGGGTGTGTGGAGGGCAACACTGCACACACACACTTATCAGAGTGTCAAAATCATACCCAGATTAAACGTGTCAAAAGCGAGGCAATTTTTGAGTTGAACTAACTTGCAGACTTTTTCCAAGTATTATAAACGCTCTCATTTGATGTCAAACAAAAGCAACAAAATCAAGTTGAGCTAACTAATGGTTGTAAAATTACTCCAATAAGAAACTTATTTATAGGTTGCTATATGTAACTTGCACTAATTTAAAAAAACAAAATGTTCATATATTTTCCATTCAAATAGATAATACTTTATATTAAGACCTTTAACAGCCAGAAAACGACAGCCTCACATGGTCAGAGATGTAAACAGAGTGACACATTATTTATTATTATTTACATTATTTAAACATATATTGTCCTCTTTTAACAGACATTGCTTCAATGTATCCTTGTTATAGTGTAACAGTTAATGTAAACATGTTCATGCTGTATTTTAAAGTTTAAAAAGAGTTTAAAAAACTGCAAGCAACACATGCAAGCTTCTCATTGGCTCTTCCAAAAAATATTGGTTATCCAATTATTGGGCAAAATCACGCCCAATTAAAATAAAATGTGTAACACCCAATTATAAAAATCCTGTTTGATCAACAATTTGATAAATCTTCCTATGTCAACTCATATTTATAACTTTTCTTTAACACAAAAGTCACATACAAGAAGCTACTCAAACAACTAGCATTAATTTAATTAAAAATGCATGGTTACATAAAACAAAACAATATATTTTAAGTGAAGATGAAATATTCTTGTACATTTTTTCGAAAACAAATGAATACAATAAACTAAATTGCTTTTATTTTAAGTATATAAAACTTACTCTGTGGGTGTAGCACTTTTACAGTGTACACATCGACCCCACAAGTGCACATCAGTTTATTTTCCGTGTATTATGCGACGTGATTAGTATTGCTATTAATAAATATTTCTTAATGCCTTTATACAGTATTTAATTACTACATTTTGTTAATTGTGTCACTATAATAATAATCAATACAATAAATAATGAATTGTAATAATACATTTGATGATGATTATTATTATTATAATTATTATATTGTTACTTAAAAAAATTACTCGTTTTTTTATTAATATATATATATATATATATATATATATATATTTAAAAAATGAATAATGATAATGCTTTTTATGTGCATACAATAAATGATAAAAAAAATTTTCCAGGAGCAGTCACTGGTGCGGAGGGTCTCTGGTCCGGGAGGAGTGGGTGCTGACAGACAGACACTGCTTCTCCTCATGGTGAGTGTCAGCTTCACTGCCACGCCCATGGCCCACGGGGTCACGGGGTCAGCCATGGCGTCTAACCCAACAAATCAAAGCCGCGGATGTTTTTAGATTGCAGTTCTTGGCTTTTATTGATACAGGAGTATACGTATATGTATATATATATTATAGATAAAGATACTGTATATATATATAATTAGTGCTGTCAAACGATTACAAATTTTTAACTAGTTAATCACACTTCCCTGACCAAATTAATGGCGATTAAATGACTAAAGCTTGAAATAATGGATAATAAGGTGTAATATATAAATTAATGTAAACTCAACACTAAATATACACTAGTTTAAATACTGCAATATCATTTAGTATGTTTTTGTTCAATTTGCAATATATTTTCTCCAAGGTCGAGTCACTCTTCAAGATAAAACACACCAAAAAAGTCAATTTTGGACTTACACATAAGTGTTATACATCAATTGAAAGTTTGAAGTGCCCATTTTTTAGGTTACACTCTTAAAAAACACAGGACATTGTGCTTTTTGTTAAAACTTGAAGCACGTTTTGCCATCTTTTTGTCAGCTGAAAACAAAATAACTTAAAAAATACTTATCACTCTAAAATGAAACATATGTCTTAGAATGTACATAAAGAAATGACATAAAGCTTAGAATGTCTGTTTTTAAATATAAGTGTAAGTAAATACAGTATTGTCTTCATCTAATCCCTCTGAATCTACAGTGGCGGCTTGTTGAACAGAGATTTGACGAACAAGTTATGTATTTGCAGTTTAAACGTCAAAATAAGGTCGAGTCTCAGTTTGAACAAGTCCATTCAAGAACCCGGAGATCATGAGAAGTGTCTGTCATTAAACACTTTCACCTGCTGCTATTTAGGCGCAAAGTAATCACTCTGAGCTTCTGATCATAATGAGCCACACCTGGGTGACACTAGCGCGGCTCTCTGGGTCTATTCCAGCGCGGCTATTCATTATTCATAAATAGATATTCATTTCACTATTGCATTTTCACCAAACCGAAAGTAAAAAAAAACTGCAACTGTTGCAGTTAAAAAAATTGGCGTTAATAAAATTAACTCGATGAAGCACTTAACATTAATCGCGTGCGTTAACTAGTTAACTTTGACAGCACTATAATATATATATTAAAGGACTTTTATTATAGGAGTGGCGTCAGGATATAATGCGGCATAAATGCGTTCTGAGCCCCGGGTTTCCTCAGTCGGGAAAAGAAGCATTTGGGAAAATGACGCAGTATTCGGAACTGTCTGACTCCGAAGAAGCCTTTTTTTGGCAAAATTCGTAATTTTCTCACACGGTTCGTCATCCTTTATGTGTTAATGTGCAGTACAATAGCGTACGACTTGTATTAATGCATGTTTTGTGCAAACTAAAAATGACACAAAAATTGATCAAGAACTCGAGACAGTTTCTGATGGGAGGTGTGGCTTCTCTTCCCAGCGTTCCGGATCTGTCGGATCTGTCGGAATACAGGGTTTGGCTTGGGGTCGCGCATCTCAACGAATCGGGTGGGAATGATTTCCTCCGACAGGAAAGACAAATCTCACACGTCATCTGTGGTCCGGAAGGTTCCAGTCTGGCTCTCCTCAGACTCACCCAGTAAGTAACTGGCCCTTTAAATAACGATTTTTAACTACCGTATTTATGCTAATATAACCACCCCTTTTTATCCCCGAATTTTTGTGTTGAGTGTTGAGTTTGTGATTGTTGCTGACTTGAAACACGTAAAAACGCACGTAAAAAAAGGCAGTTATTTCCACGCGCATATTTGAAATCTGCGATTATAAGCAGCCCGCAAATTTTTGAGCGTCGAAAATTCAGAAAAAAGGTGCTTATATTCGCATATTTACTGGTCAAGCCGCACTTTTTGAAGACGTTCCCTTGTTCTCCCGTCTCCCGCTCAGACCGGCTCTGCCCAGAGAACACGTCAGAATAATTCAGCTGCCCGTGGCGGACTGCAGCATCCAGGAGAACACCATCTGCTCCGTGTATGGCTGGGGCGACACCAAAGGTAGGCCGATCTGTCTGAGGTAAAACCTGACCGCCTCAAAACCTGACCGCCTCCAAAACCTGACCGCCTCCAGAACCTGACCGCACCCAAAACCTGACCGCCTCCAAAACCTGACCGCCTCCAGAACCTGACCGCACCCAAAACCTGACCGCCTCCAGAACCTGACCGCTTCAAAACCTGACCGCCTCCAGAACCTGACCGCACCCAAAACCTGACCGCCTCCAGAACCTGACCGCCTCCAAAAGATCTCGGCCAGACAATTCAGATTAGCGCCATGAACATCAAACATTTCTAAATTCTAGATTCTACAAGTTCTAGATTCTACAAGTTCTAGTTTCTAATTCAGATTAGCGCCATGAACATCAAACATGTCTACGTTCTAGTTTGTACAAGTTTTCTACAAGTCGGTCTCTACACGTTTTCTACAAATTCTTAATTTCATTTCTTGCTTGCAATCTTCACATTTTTGATCGAAACTTTTTTCGTCCGCATTTGGACATTTGGCGCCTAGCTTCACGTGACCTAGATGTCAATTCTACATTCTAATCAAATCAGATTAGTGCCAAAAATATGAAATATAAATTTCATAAAAACAAAGGAAGCAGCTCCATATTTTCCGATCAGAGTAAGGCCACGCCCACGTGAAGCTAGTGCAAAATCCAGAAGTCCAAGTGCAAAATTCTAAAACACACAAAATGATCATATAATGAAATATAATGAAAATATGCAGCTGTTTCCTTCGTTTCTAAGAAATGTTCATTTCATATTTTGGGCACTAATCTGATTTCACAGAAGGCGGAGGCTTGCGGAATTATAATTCCAGGGTCATCAAGGGTACAGTCCTGTTGGGGTTGATATGCCGTCTGTATATTTGAAATGTTCAATTTAAAACAATAAAAAATCCATGACCTAGAAAAAAAAAAAGAATGACTATAATTCCACACGACTCGTCTGAAGAGTCGTCACAGGGTTAATGCAGAATCGAGAATAAAGCGATTTCTCGTCGTTTCCTCGTAACGGATTCTTTCTCCTCCAGGCACCGGTCACGACGGAACTTTGAAACGTGTTGATCTGCCCGTAGTGGAGAACCAGCGCTGCCAGCAGCTCCACCGAGGAACCATCCCCATCACCAGGTCCAAACTGTGCGCCGGAGGAAAGAGGGATGAAGGAGTTTGTGAGGTGAACGCACATTAAAAAAAACTGAGGAAATACATAGCGAAATGACCAGAAAAGGGACTTAAATGAAGTCAAATGATCTGCCAAATTCAAAATTCAAATACAATTTTATTTGTCACAACCACAATTATTTTTCAACAAAGTGAAGTGAAATGTATTTCGCAATCGTCCAGCATGTAAACAGGGGGGGGGGGGGGGGGGGCAATAAATGTAATATAGGGGATAAAGAATAAAACACAAAAGCAGTAAAATACAAGAATACAAAAGCAATAAAATTCAATAAAAAGAGAGAGATAAAATATGAATTATATACAAGTGATAATAAATACAAAGAACTACAATAAGGGAGAGAAATACGGCATAAATACGCAGATAAAATATGAATACAAAATACAAAATATGAAAAATACAAAAGCAGAAAAAGTGACTCCAATTTTACTCTGTAAGTCAGCTTGAAAGAAGACATATTTTCTTGAAAAAGCTAATTTATCTTTCACTCCCAATTCTAAGCTAGTAATTTATTGCGTCATTTCAAGATTTTTTTGTCTTGTCAAGTATTTTATTTTTTTGCAGTGAGAACTTACTGTCAAAGTCGTCTCTACTCACTCTATTCACTACTCAAGTAGAATTATAGATCCTTTAATTTAGAGTCTTCTGTGGAAGTAAAAGTGTATCTCAACCATATCTTGTTACTCAAGTAAAAGTGCTGCTACACAAGATAACTACGTTAAGTGTAAACAGTAATAATAGTGTAAAGTAAAAAGTGTAAAGTATTACAAATTTCGAAAGTTTGTCATCAATGGCAAAAAAAACAACTTAACTTAAGCTCAGAACACGCGACAAAAATTCGCCAATCAGCTTTGTTCAGACGCAAAAACTGGATGGCGCCATTTATCTGGATTTTAGTTTTTTTTAGATCAATGACAACACGGAAATAAAACTAGCTGAAATCAAACATGGCTATTTTTAAAATGTACAGAGTAGAAAGTACAGATATTTGCAAAAACAAAATTTGAGTTAAAAGTAGTTGAAAAAAGTATTACTCAAGTAAAGTAGAAATGAGCCACAATTCGACTTAAGTAAAGTATGATGTATTTTTACGTTTATGTCAGTTAATCTCTCACAATTTGTTACTTTTTTTACATGTGGTTACTTTTAATAATCTCATTTCATCCTATTATTTAAAACTGCGCTAGTTTGGCTGCGTTAGCATATTATCAAACGTCTTGTGCTTTAAATCATGTGATTGTGGCTCTCAAATTCTTGCGTCATGTTTTGCAACGGAAACTTCTGCTTTTGAAACCTGCAGCTGCGAGTAAAATATGTGCGTGTGAAATATGCGAATCACACAACTCTAGCTGCGACACTGGCCAATGAGACTTTTTCACTTGTGACTTTGAATATCACGATTGACATTTGATTTGATTGACACACTGATTTGACATCAGGACAAGTGACCAGCTCTATTGTTTTGCACATGCTAACATGCTAACAGGCTAACGAGCTAATTTCCTCTAATAGAGACAAAGTTTGAGTCAATTATACAGAGCACATGTTTTATGCACAGCCTTAGGCCTGCAACAAACGATTATTTTGCTAATCGATTAATCTATCGATTATTAGAACGATTATTCGATTGGTCATCGATTACTCCAATGATTAATCAGTAGGTTTTGAACGATTATTCAGCTATTTCAGCAAAGATAAAACAATAAGTTTTACCACATATTTGAATTAAGAAATTCCCTTCTGCGTTTGAAATAATTAACTTGTTTTGTTTGAATATACTTTGAATCAACTAAACAGGTCACTTTCTTTAAGTTTTCCGATTCTGTCCAACTCTCTAGCATTGTTTACACGTTTTGTTCCAATTCAAAAGTAAAAAAGAAATGATCAGCTGCACTACAGACAATAAAGTGGAATGTGAACAAATCTTGACAGCAGCATTAAGAGCTTCATTTCTAAAAGGTTCAGGTATTTGGTAATATTGGGTAAAGATTGAGTAATAATATAATATTAAAACTATTTCAAGGGACACAGAATTTGGCTAAAATATTGGTCATTGTTTGCACTAACAACAATCCAAACATGCAAACACATACATAGAAGAGCTACAAACATTAGCTTCCTCTTTAAGTCTCCGAAATGCGCGTTATTCTCCCGTAAATAACACCAAAACTTTCCAACAACGTTTTATGTAATATCGGGAGCTGCGTTAAACTTAGCGCCACTGCGTCATAGCGGTCAAATGGTGATATTGCAGGCGCTTACGTTAGGTCACATGACATCAACGATTTGTCGACAACACAAATATTTGTCGACAATTTTTTTTCGATTAATCGTTGCAGCCCCGATTGCAAGTGACAACAAGGCAGGGAAAAGGCGGAGTCAGAACAAACATTAGGTCACATGACATCAACGATTTGTCGACAACACAAATAT
This sequence comes from Paedocypris micromegethes, assembly GCA_028031935.1. Classification (NCBI taxonomy): domain Eukaryota; kingdom Metazoa; phylum Chordata; class Actinopteri; order Cypriniformes; genus Paedocypris; species Paedocypris micromegethes. The sequence goes on from CM051493.1 coordinate 10,672,017, forward strand.
TTGTCGACAATTTTTTAATGTCGATTAATCGTTGCAGCCCCGATTGCAAGTGACAACAAGGCGTGGAAAAAAGGCGGAGTCAGACCAAACTCAACGTTGTCACTCGCAACTCGGCAAATAGAGTTCCTGACCGCGATTGTGATGCCTGTTGTTCTCCACTCGCACAGAAAGACTACGGCGGTCCGCTGATATGCCAGGAGAGCAACAGCCGGGTCATCGTGGGCGTGAGTATAAACGGCAGGGGGTGTGCCCGACAAAACCGCCCGGCCATATTCGTCAACGTGGCTTTCTACACGGACTGGATTCACAAGGTCTTCAGGCACTACCCCAACTCGGAGCAGAACAACTGACGAGGAGGGCGTGGCCGGCGCGTGTTTCTTCATGGGACGATCCTCGGAAGCGTCCCGACTTGGCAGCAACACCTATATTCCGTTTTCGTGGAACTGCTGAAGCCGTTTGTCCACCTACTCAAGCCACAATCACCTCGCCAGGAGCTGGGAGACGGACTGAATCAGCTTTAGCGTCCGATAGAAGCAAAAGTTTGGAGGAGGAGCCACAGCGTCTCCTGGCCACCAACCGACAACCTCCCGACTCTGATTGGCTCCTGATTTTGTGCGTCAGACGGGATTTCTGAACGAAAAACCCAAAGCTCGCATCCGGACTTGGACTTGACGGAATTGTTCGGCATTCCGACGCTCCTCCCCACGATGCATTTCAGCTTCGGCGGTTGGGATTGTGAACACACTGATAGTCAACTCTCATGAGCGGAGACCTTCCAGAGCCTTCGTGTTAGCGATTAGCAGTTAGCATTGACCGTGTAGAATAGCTAGCCTTCCTGAGAATACTTGAAAGCGGGTAGGCGTGTCGGGTAGGCGTGCGGGTACAGCGCCGCTCGGTGTCGGTGTTTATACAGTCCGAGACGTTGACGCATCGACACGTGGTGGAAATTCCGCTTGTCATAACATCTCAGCGCCCGCGGCGTTTGCTTTAGCGGGGGATTCTGAAGTGTGAGGTAAATACTGTGGTGATGGGGTGAGCCAATCACTCCCAGTTCTTCTGTAGGTCTCATAGACCTGATATAGACCCGCCTCCGCTCCACCGCTGCTCTCTCATTGGAGGGTTTATATGTTTGTAAATAGATGGGTTTTTTCGGGGGGGGGGTTCCGAGGACGTCCGTCTTCGGAAACCTGTTTTTGCGACAAACTTGTCATCTTTTTTTTTGTAGAATGAACGAGCCGAGAATGACTTTCAGGAAAAGTGCGATGGATATCGGCTGGTGTTACAGATCTTTGACTTTTTGCATCGTACATGGAGATTTTGCCTGTTATTGAATTGCGCATTCGACGAGATTGTGAACTTCGGTAAATGTGACTTTGCCCTTCCCACATTTGGGCTTTTTGTGCTTCCGATCTTACAGACTTGACTTTAAATCACGATTATGCTACTATTCAACTTCCAAATTGCAACTTTACATTTTGACTTTTCAAATTATACAATCGCACAATACTGACTGTATCACATGCAAATGCGATATTTTTGCTTCCAAATTGTGATTTTACGCTTTGAACTTTCGACTTTTATAATTGCACAATTTTGATTGAAACAGGCAAATGCGATTTTATGTTTTGAATTATTTTTTTGTACTCCAAATTGTGCTGTTAGGTTGTGAATTTTCGACTTTCACAATCGCACAATTACGACTGTAACACATACAAATGCGACTTAACTTTGTTGAAGTTCTGATTTTACATTTCAAGCTTTCGACTTTTACGTAACTGTAACTGTAACACATGCCAATGCGAAATTTTTGCGTCCAAAAAGTGATTTTACGCTTTGAACTTTTGAGTTTTACAATTGCCCAATTCTGAACACAAGCAAATGCAATTTTACAGCTTTCAAATTGTGATTTTACGTTTTTAACTTTCGTCTTCCAAAATCGCACAATTCCGATGGTAACACGCGCAAAAGCGACTTTAGCTTTCAAATTGTGA
>CM051493.1:10678008-10762568 GCA_028031935.1 Paedocypris micromegethes
ACAGACAGAGAGAGAGAGAGAGAGAAGATGAGAGACAGAGGCAGAGAGAGAGAGAGAGAGACAGAGGCAGATAGAGACAGAGAGAGGGAGTCAGAGAGAGAGAGAGAGGGAGACAGACAGAGAGAGAGAGAGAGAGAAGATGAGAGACAGAGGCAGATAGAGATAGAGAGAGGCAGATAGAGAAAGAGAGTGAGAGAGTAAACAACATTACAATGTTGCATTTCTTTTTCACGCTAGAATTTATTTGCCTCTGGCACAAAATACAGTGAGAAATATGAATCTGGATGTTTGCGGAGGGTTTTTCTCAACTCACAGTCTCATTGACATTCTCATCGCATTCTGGATTATTCCGTCTGCTTTAAAAAAAAAAAAAAAAAAACCCACCTGTGCTTTACCTAGTGTGTCTTTATAGATTCAGTGTTACCTCACTTTACAAACGTCTCCAAGTTACGAAAATGTCACTTTACAAAGGGCGTTGTTGAAAACTTTTTTGTCTTGGTTTACAAAATTATTTAACTTTTTTATTCAAATTTTGCAGCGGCAAAAATGTTCATTTTAAAGATTACAGAACTAACACGGATACAGTATCCTACTTCCGGAACCGGACTTGCGTTCGCTTTTATAATGTTTCTTCCCCGATGTTATATATATACACTAAAAACATTTTGCCCGTCTGAATTAACGCAGACTAGTAACAGATTAGCAGATTCAATATGGGTCCCATTTTACAAAACTGCCATCGGCACAAATTAATTTTGTAAGGTGAGGTAACACTGTATATAATGTTCAGGCAAATGTTTTCTTAATGACATTTGCCAGTTCTCCATGTTTCCCATCCAGCCACACACACACACACATAATCCAATAATGACGTTTCTCCGCTCGGGACGTTAAATGCGTGTTGTGGGTCAGCGATTGGTCAGCGAGTCTTCAGCGGGGTCTTAACTCCGCCCACCCCACCGTGACGATGTGTAAACGAGCCTGAGAGAGTCGTCACTCGCCTGTCACGGATGCAGCGCATTAGCATGTGGAAGTGTGAGAATTAATGTTTGAACTAAACGCGGACATGTGTAGCCGAGCTGATGAATGACGCCGCGTCTGTCAGGCGTGTTGAGATGCAGCTGTGGTGAACGTCCTGTGGCCTGAATCATAATTTATGACCTGTCAGTCTCAGCTGCTGAGGAGAATATTACTGCGAAAACACACAACGTACAACGCCAGCACCTTCATCTGTCATATCATCCCTGTCTGTCCGTCTGTCTATCTATCTGTCTGTCTGTCTGTCCATCCTATCTATCAATATCTCTCTCTGTAATCCTTCTCGGTCTGTCCGTTTGTCTGTCTATTTGTCTTTCTATATAGCTAGCTAGCTAGCTATACAGACAGACAAAAAGATAGATAGATAGATAGATAGATAGATAGATAGATAGATAGATAGATAGATAGATAGATAGATAGATAGAGAGATAGAGAGATAGATAGATAGATAGATGTATTTTTATCTTTTTTTCATGTCTATTTATCTTTTTTTATTTATTTATTTATTTGTTTGTTTATTTATTTATTTATCTATCTGTCCAGAGAATTGTTCAAGTTCAAGAATAGTCTGTCTTTCTTCTATATCTATCTATATCCATTCTATCCTTCCATCCATCTATTTAACATCCCATCCATCTGGCTGTCTGTGTCCATCCATTATTCGTCTGCCTGTCTGCCTTATATACATACTTGTATGTAACAGCTGATATCCCCTAAACAAATCATGCTCAAATACAATATATACAAACAGCTAAATATATTGTTACTGTAAATACAGGTGTGTGTGTGTGTGTGTGTGTGTGTGTTTTGTGTGTCTAAAAGTCTCATTTGTAGTCTCTAACAGACACTGCATGATCACAAACAGCTTTGCAGAACTACAAACAAGAACAAAACGCACTTTTACTAGCAGGTTTGTGGCAACACTGGCACACGTCTCCGTCAAACAAAAGTACAGCGTGACTTAGCACAGTGTGTGTGTGTGTGTGTGTGTGAGCTTCACTGTGCCTCATGCGTGTCTTGGCATTCCCGTGGCTTTCCAATATCGCCGCACACACGTACGGAAGCAAACCTGATTCACGCGGGCCGTTGTGGGCCAATACGGAGAAACACGTCTCGCCTCGTTAAAATTCCCCGCTCAAAGTGACAGTCCCGGCATCTCGTCTCATTACGCCGCGTTTAAATGACACACTGACTTCTCTCGGCTCTGATTCGCCTCTAATCATCCGAACCCGGGCGTGGCCACCCGGTGCCCACCTGCTGTGGGGTTCTGGAGGGAGCACTTAGCTGTGATTATGTTAAGAGTCCCGCCGTCAGGGGTCTGGAGGCGGGGCTCTACGGCTGGGAAACGTCCCGGAGCTGCGGAATTCCCGCTCGGATCGGCCGGGAAGAGGCTAACGGGCTGTGACAGAGGCGCGGTCATCTCCTCGTCTGCTGGTGCCGCACCTATCGCAACCTGAAGCGTCCTGTGATACTCTCTCACTGTCATCACTATGCATGGCTGGGTTACGGACAGGGGTGTAGAGAGTACCAGACAGACATACTTGAGAAAAAGTACAGATACTTACTGTTAAAATGACTCCAATACAAGTAACAAGTCACCAATTTCAAAAAGACTTGCGTCAAAGTAGCAAAGTATCCAATTTGAAAAGAACTTAAGTATTAATAAGTATTTTTACTCGTGCTCAATATAGGCCCAAAAAACAGAAATGTGAAGACAAACTATTATTTTCCAAGACAGAAACAGAATTTAACCTCAATGTTTGAAAACTGGTAGAACAAAGTAGATAAAAAGAATAAAAAGTCAGTCTCAATCACCTAAATTTGCAAGTAGATATCAAATAAAATGATTAATCTGATTAGTAAATTATATATTATATGTATTATATAAAGTTATATATTATATAATAACATTTGTAAAACACATTTTTACGCCCCTAATTCGCGTTCTTATCTTGAGGCATCACTCTGGTGTAAAATAATTCTTAATACTTAATTTATTTTAAAATTGGATACTTTGCTACTTTGACTCAAGCCTTTTTGAAATGGGTGACTTGTTACTTGTATTGGAGTAGTTTTTACAGTAAGTATCTGTACTTTTACTCAAGTATGGCTGTCCGGTACTCTCTACACCCCTGATTGCGAGTGGAAGTCTTACCAACCTGAGACTGAAGCGTCCCACCAGCAGGAAGCTCTTGGTGAGGAATCGTCTCATTACAGGCGGTGTTGTTGAGGCAGATCTTCCGCATGAGGTTTACAACTACACACATTCATCATTTCCAGACGAAGAGCTGAGTCACAAGTCGTGGCGCTTTCCATTGTAAGACGATCTCTCCGTCTCAAGCCGTGCCGTCTGTGAGTAGTTCGTCTCCAAATGAAGTTTTACATCAAAAAGGAAGATGAGATTATCCCACCTCCACCTCAGAGCGTTGACAACAAGCCACCGTTTCTAACGACGTCTAGGTCAAACGAAGCTACCAATTCAACAAACTAATCTTCATAATTAAGGATTTTGACAGTTTTAGGAGGTGCATGTGGGATTTGGTTCCAGGCCACTAGACTAGGCAGCCTTTCTGTACGATTATATTAACTTATTCATTATGTTATTATTACAGGTCCAGATTATTACAGATGCGTCATCAGTCTAGACTTAAATTATGCAATATCAGGATGTGCGTACTTAAGATTGGCCACGCCCAGATGTCAAAAACAGTGTCTCCCCTTTGAAAAAAAAAAACAAATATTATTATTTAGTGTTTATTTTAGCGAAAATATGGTATTTTGACAGCCACGTGTGTGAAGTTTGATGGAAGATGTGTCATGGCTGTGTCAGTAAAAGAAGATCAGCATAACAAGACATTCTGGACGATTCCATTCCGATTCCTAATATTGTCGGGTTTTCTCTCGGACAAAATTCCACTAAATTCGGCCAAAAAAAAACACTAAAAAGAATGATCTGTAAAGTATCAAAAAAAAAAGCAACACATTTTCGATAGCGACTGCTTTTTGTAAATCGTTTGGAGATCTGTAAAGTATCAGGTTAAAACGTTCACTATTATGTTTCTCACTAATCACATTTGTCGTCTGCTTCTCGTCTTTCTGTCCGGCCACGGCTTTTCTCGTAGGCGAAAGTGCGCGGCGTTTTCAGTTTTGCGGTTTACGCTACTTCTTTTATAAGTTACTAAGTTGGTTTCGACTGCGCTAATAGACTGTGGAGTGAATTACTTGAGTAAACCGCACACCTCTCAGAGATGTTGAAGTGATTATTAAGTGCTTTTACAGAAGAAAGCGGGAGGGATAAATGGACTGAAATCACATTACAAGGCTTGTTTTATCCAACGTGAACCGTTCGAAACACAATAAAGATTGTTCACATGCCATGACACAACGTATGAATCATATTATATATTTCATTTATGAAAAAAGAAAGTGTTGGGACATATTTATACGGGATAAAGTATCTAGTTGTATATGTGGATTTTGTAGGAGTCTGCTGTGGCTTTGTGTTATTGCCAAATAAAAATATATAAAAATATAAAAAATATAATTGTAATTATCTAAATAACATAAGCAATAACAATAACAAAAGAAAACAATACTTATTTTATTGTTGTTCTCGTTATTGTTGTTATGATTTTTATGAATATGATGATGACTATTATTATTATTAATATTTTATTATTAGTAGTAGTAGTAGCAGCAGCAGTAGTAGTAGCAGTATGATTTAAAATCATTACAAGAAAAGAAGTTGCTTCGAAATACATAGTTTGCTACATGTAATATTATACGTATATTCTACTGTAGAGACTAAACCTTGCTGAAAAGAGTCTGTGTATCTGAAGATGCTGATGGTGATGAATTGAAATGTAAATTGTTGACTGACAGAGAAACGTCGTCATGAGGCTGTTTACTCGTGGTGTCTGGAGTGTGTTAAATACTCGTTGATTAGCGTGAAACACACACTTCGCACCGCGTGTGTGTGTGTCTGTCGAGTCTCACGGCTTGAAACACAGAAAAGCGTCGTCAGTGAATCAGACGCCAATCAAGGCCTCGGAAAACAGAGCGGCCATCTTCATCCCCACCATCACGTCTTCTTCTTCTTCTTCTGTCTGCGTTCATCGCCTCTGATTCGCTCTTTGTGCCTCTTTGTGTTTCAGATGTTTGTCTCAGCAGTTCTCGTCCTCAACTTGCGACTACGTTATGACAGGCGAAAACGTGGTTTGCCAAAGTTCTGTTGTTTCACATATATATTTATTTGTGTAAATTATACTTTTGTTATTATTATTCTTTATATTATATTCTTTTATCTTATTCTTTATATATATATATACTGTATATATATATATATATATATATATATATATATATATATATATATATATATATATATGTATATCAAATATATATATATATAGTGTATCAAAAATATGCTTATTGTATTACGTTTTTCACAATATATTAATATTTACTTTATCGCGTGTATCGTATATTTCGGTCTCGCTCTGTCTGTTTGCATATCATTGATCATTGATTTCATAATGAGGAAAAGTTTTTTTTTTTTAAACAAGTCTTGCAAATATTATTAAAATAACACTACACATATACTAAAAATATTTGTATTAGATTCTGTTACCTTGTACTTTTTTTCATATAATTTGCTTTAAGGGTGTTTTTTATTCACACTGTTCATTTAATTAATTTACAGTGTGCAAAAGTTTCTAAAAGGCAGAGGTGTAAAGTGTGCTTGCAAACCATACTTGAGTAAAAGTACAAATGCCTTACTGTAAAAATTACTCCACTACTAATTACAAGCCACCAATTCCAAGAAGACTTGAGTAAAAGTCATAAAGCTTCCCATTTTAAAAGAACTTGAGTATTTTACTCAATATATTATTGAATTTAGGCACAAAAGACACAAATAAATGTGAACAACAAGAAACTTTATTAATTAGGTTTTATTTCCTAATGTACAAGTGAAATTTAATGCCTCAATGTTACAAACTGGCAAGAAATCAGATAAAAAACGTATGTCTTGGTCCTGTAATGGCCAGGTGTCCCACACAATTCACTATTTAAAATTGCATTTGCGTAGAAAACCTATGTTTGCGTGTTGCTCTAACATAAATCTTTTTACATGTTGTCCGCTTATGAAAACACACATCAAACTGTCCAAGGGAAAGAAGAAAAATAACATAAAACTGAGAAAACACTGCCACGCCTACCGTAGTCAAAAGGCATTGTGGGAATTGTAGCTATTGGTCAACGCGCGCTCTTAATTTAGTTTTTGGTGTTTATTTTTAGACACACAAAACTTCTAAGCTCTCTGAAAGATCCGGAAAAAAAAAACGCCCTAATTATTATCGTTAAAATATCTCGGCCACCGTCACGGCGTCACGCTTTTAAAGCAATCACTCGTCCAATCACATGGCTCTCTGAATCAGCTCGGCCGGGTGCCCAGACTTCAGATGCCGCTGTAGATTAGCAAAGCCGCAGATCTTCTCCGGGTCTGGGGAGCTGAAGGCAGACGATGGGCTCTGTCACACAACTTTTTTTTTTATTTTTTCATCACGTCTCTCCAGACTCCAGATCGATGGCCGCACTAAGTCACTGTGGCGATGGCTGGGTGGATATTGATCATTTGTTATTGAATCTGAGAGCGGGATGAGAGAGGCTCTGCAATCTTTTCAACGTACAGAAAACATGCGGCTAATGGAGCGAATCGCTGTTAATTCTGCCGCGCGTCAAGCTGAATACGTTATTACTGGAGATTGCGCGGTATCTTTTTCTCCCCAGCTGGATTGAGTCTAGCGATTCCATCATGAGACTAAAAGATAATATTGCAACAATATGAAAAAAAAATACTTATATCAAATGAGCAAAAAATGTAGTATTCTATAGTAACGACATACTGGTCAGCCTATCGTGTTAAGCCAGGGGCGGGCAAACTTTTTGATTGGCGGGCCACATTGGGTTCTAACATTTGACAAAGGGGCGGGACCGGGCTTCCTGGTCCAGCAGCTGTCAATCACATTCCCACCAGCCAATCGGAGTAAGGGCCGCCCCCACGTGAAGTGGTGCCAGAAGTCCAAACGAAAAAAAAATGAAACAGACGGAAAAATCTGAAGCGAAAAACTTTTTTCAAGCCAAAACGTGAAGATTTTTGTTTTTGTTTCTAAGAAATTTACATTTTATATTTTTGGCCGCCTTGTTACATAAAAAAGGGTTAGGGTTACATAAAAAAAAAATTTGTCGCATATTTGCTACAATTAGACATTCATTTAGATGAATTCAGATGAATTCCAACATAACAGCCAGATTAATCCAGTTAAAACAAATTAATATATATAACATCATCATATGCCCCATGTTACAAATGCAGCAGTGTTGTTACATATCGGGAGAGATCGGACCAGAGCGAAAAACAAAAGAGAACTTAATTAGGCTGTAATGTAGACGAGCAACCGTGGGGTCAGCGTTTAATAATTCAGTCCAAAATTACAGCAAAAAAAGAAGGGAAGTGACGCTCCCGAAGTCACGATGCACAGCGCGCGTTCAGCTTTATGTACCGCCTAATTAAGATGATTATCTGGAATATATTACACCACAATAACTGCCGCCGAAAGAACGTCGTTTTCCAGCTGCCGCAGAAAGAGGAATGGCTCGTCTGTGGGGGGCTTCATTAAACCATCTCTGTGGGCTTTAATCTTCTGTGAAACGCGGCGCATTGATTCGCGAGCGAGATCGTGTACGAGGAGAAGCGGATGAGGCGAGACTAATGATCCTGCATGATCGTTGAGTTCGTCGCTGTAAGTCGGGCAAACGCATTCCGCTTACGTTAATCTGGCCTGGTCTGCGGCGTTGATCGGGTTCCAGCGCTCCTGATGGGCCGGTGCGTCACCTCGGCTCCTGTCTCCCCGAGGGCCCGGAGCGATGGCACATATGGCCGTCCTGCCCTCCCCGCTGTCAGGCCGGAGCACTGCTCCCTCCATCATCACCTCTCCCATCATCTTTACTCTCTAATCCGCTGTCAAAACCCGGCCGTCCTCGTTCTGCTCTGATGCCTCGGACCATAAAACATTCATACTGTACTTTTGAAGGCAATCTGCTGACCTTTTCGCGTCAAACTTGCTGCAGAACAATGAGGAGCTCTTCTAGTCATGGAACCGGGGTTTTTTTTCAAGAGGGGTTTTGTTAAGAGTATTTAATACCACGGTGTTTACAATTGTTGTACACAGAAGAAAAAAAAGTGTAATCTCTAAAAAAAATATCTCAACTGTCAAAAACCAAGTGCCACTCAAGGAATCAACCTTTTCAAAGCGGAAATACAGATCTGAACGGCACTCCAGAAGGAGAACTTAACCAAAAGACAAGTGGCCGGAAAAAAAACGATAGTGGTCTAAAAAATGACATCTTGACAGCCGTGTGTGTTTGTGTGGATATAGTCGTTTTTAGTTGTTTATTTTAATATAGAGACCCTGTTAAAGTAACACCAGTCTTTGTCCTCGTCTTTCTCTCCCATCCCTTTTTTCCTCTTCCTCCACCATGACTGGGGGGCTTTCTTTCTACAGTGTAAATATTTATCTGTGGGATCTGGAGCACTTGGCCCTCCCCCCTTCCGTCCCCGCCCCCCTGCAGTGACGGCCCCCCAAGTCCCCGATATGAAGCTTTGCATTTGAATTCTTTCTCCTCCGGCACAGCCTTCTCTCTCTCCGTCTTTGCACTCTTCTCACAGGGATGTTCCCGACTCCTTTTCTCTCCTTTATCCCAGAGTAGGAGGAACGCTCCCAGCCTCGTCAAATACCTTTGGAACGCCGAGCCACCCTCCACTACCTTCCACCTCCAGAACCATCCCAGAGGAGACGCATCGTTCAGAGCTCAACTATTCTCGGAAAAGCAGCAGCGACTGCAGGGACTAGTCCTTTGCTGCAGGGGTCCGTGTGTCCCGGGGTCTTCACGATGCCGTCTGGGTGTCGGCTCCTCGTGGCCCTTCCCGCTTTCCCGCCCTTATTGCGTGTTGTTTGCCGGGAGTGTTGTAGCTATTTGCGTCTGCTGGGGCTGGAGAGCTGTTGATTGACTCGTGCGGTGATCTGAGGTGTATTTGCGGAGCAGCCGAGTTGCTCTTTTCCTCAGAGAGGGCGAGGAAGAAACAGAGACGGAGGAAGAGCTAGTGCTGAGGAGAAAGAGGAGAGACGACATGACACAGAGTTATGAATTTGTTACACGCTTCTTCCTGCGCCAACGCACCGATCCTAGCAAAACGCAAACCAGGCGATTCAGCCTCTTCAGACGGGGTGTGAGCGAACGAGTTGAGACGCGGAAATCTAATTTTATGGAAATCGACGCGGAAATCGATTTTATGAAATATTTGATCTACGAAATATATGATTTTTGACGGGAACCACTGTTGTCTGCCCAACAATTTTCCGAAAAAGTTTGCGAATGTTTGCGTTTGCAATGTGGCTACGGTCAATTGTCAATTCGAACAAGCGAATGCAAGTTCTTCTTGTGAGGTCACAGAACCTGCCAATCAGCAGTAGGGGGCGGGTCTATGGCTGCATGGAAAGTGACGTCACTCGAAAGCAACTAGGTTTTTGTGAATCTGTCAGGTTTGAGTAAATATATTTGAGCAACTCAACATGAACATCAGTAGTTGCAATACTGTTGAGCCGATGGATTCCTCTTTCCTGCTGATTGGCAGGTTTTGCGAGCGAGCGAATAGACCCCGCCTATTGATTTTGCGACTGGAGCTGGAAAATTGATTGGGAAGTTTTTTATTTGGTACTTTATTGACGATTTACTATTCAAGTGGCGTCAACCACATTGTGAATTCAATTTTCAAACTATTCCAAAAATATCTGGGATGATTTTTTTTTTTTAACTGCCAGTAGAGAATCTTTTGCATTGCTGATCTGTGTTCCTGCATGTTATACTCTCATGAGTTATTGAGTTAGATTAGGGCTTTTCAGCTCTGCTGTCCTTCTTTTCATTTGTGCATGGAATTCAGTCCGGCTTTACAGACATACTGACCTTTCACAAGCATATTTAAGTGGACTCCTTTGAGTAAAATGAGAGAGAGAAAGAAAGAGAGAGGGTTTGTGTGTGTGTGTGTGTGTGTGTGTGTGTGTGTGTGTGTGTGTGTGTGTGTGTGTGTGTGTGTGAAAGACAAGAGTGTTTCTGATGACTAGTGTGTATGTACACGGGAGTGTAAGAATTTGTGATAAAGCATATTTGAGAAAGAGAGAGAGAATATGTAAGTGAAAAAATATGTATGTATGAGTGAGAGAGAGAATGAGAGAGAGAGCGAGAGTGTGAGTATATGTATGAGTGAGAAAGAGAGAGAGAGTGAGTATATGTATGAGTGAGAGAGAGAGAGAGAGAGAGAGAAAGAAAGAGAGTGTGAGTATATGTATGAGTGAGTGAGTGAGAGAGAGAGAGAGAGTGAGAGAGAGAGTGTGTGTGTGAGAGAGAGAGAGAATTGAATTGAAAGTCCTTTATTCGTCCCCACAAGGGGGAAATTTCAAACAAGGGGGAAATTAAAAAAAGAGAGAGAATGAATGAGAGAGACTCTCTTTAGTCTGTGCAACAATGTGACAATGTGAATGAAGGAATGAATGGATGGATAAATGAAATAATGAAAAAGTACTTTAATTTGTTAATCTGTTGAATTTGTTATTTTCAAAAGGTGAAATGTCTATGTTCAGCAGCAATAGAAGAATGTACAACAAAAACAGGGACGACGGGGTTAAAAAAAAAAAAACAAATATTAGTAAAAAAGAAAATGTGCAAGCAAAATGAAGGTGCAAGGTGAGTGTGTAAAAATAAATGTGAAAATATACTAAATTCACACATCATTGTTCTCTAAAAAAAAGAAAATTGCCCAAAAAATCATATATTTTGAAGTTTAGGTCACAAGTCAGAAACAACAAAATTTCAAAAATCATAACAATACCGATATTTATATCAGTATTCATATCAATAAACGTAATAATAATTGTTATTATTATGCTTTTTATTTTAAAAGGCATTGTTTTCACATGTGCGCGCAATCTCAAAGTGCTGCAAAGTCTAAATAAAAACACAATATTTATTCGTTTACCTTGTAATTCCTAAAACGATTGTGTACGTTGGTAAAGTTGTGCGTTTCAGTTCTAGACGTTTCTCTCCGTCTTTCTGTCTGCGTCAGTGTCCTTCTTTCTCTCTTTTCTTCTTCTTCTTCTTCTTCTTCTTCTTCTTCTTCTTCTTCTTCTTCTCCTATGGGCCTTGGCGAACACAGGCGGAGGATGCCGTATGCTAATTTCAGATTTAATGATTAATTAGTAGCTGGCCTGCTTTTCAGCAAGGACGGCCAGAAAAATATCACATAAATAAATAAATAAAATAAAAAAGGCTTCGTTGGCATCGTACATGCACAATGAGCTTCTCGCACATCACGGGGACGACAGGAACACTTAAACATGCTTGTCCTGCGAGTATCTACACTGAAGTGAAAGTGTGTGTGTGTGTGTGTTACGCAAGAAGAAGAAGAAGTGTCAACAGAGGGCAACAAAGGCAGAAGCAACAACCTAACGATAAAAAACCACAGTTGACTCGGCTTATTTGTGCCGCTTTATTGGGACAAATCCTACAGTCCAAATCACACCTCGTATGGCAAATTTGTGCCGCTTCATTGGGGCAAAATGGTTGCATCCCGATGTGTCCCAATTAACAGAAGTCGACTGTATTTCTAGTAGTTATTTTTCCATTTTTTGGACTTCTAGATTTTCTATCTCTTAAAAAACAAGCACAAACTCAAAATATACTTGTTCACTCGTACACAATCCACTGATTGTTGGGGCAAAATGGTCCCGATGTGTCCCAATTAACAGAAGTCCACTGTATTTCTTGTAGTTATTTTTCCATTTTTTGGGCTTACTGATTTTCTATCACTTAAAAAAACACAAACACACAAACTCAAAAGAATGAGCAAAATAATAAAAAAAGACTAATGCAATAATAATAATAAGATTAATGCTTTGGTGGAGGAGAGGTTTGGTTCCTGTCTTCTACCTCATGCAGCCTTCCTATACGGTATTTAATATATATACTTTGTGCTTTTTATCTGTAATTTTACCTCATATAATGGGTTGAAAAAGTCTTGTAGACACTCTCATCTTTACTCTCTGTCCACATTCCTCAAATCTTTACATGTAGACGTTATTCACCAACATTGCACCGTAATCCAACAGATCGCTGGATCCGCAGTTTCTCGGTTCCGATTCCGATCGCAACAACTCACTCATCGTTAGTTTAGCGCAAACCGCTCTCACAACTATTTTGTGTGGCCCACCTTTTATTTTGTGTGTGACCCATAATGACACACTTTATGATTTCAAGTTCAAGTTCAAGTTCATTTATATAGCGCTTTTCTTAGTCCGAGACCAACGCACAGACGCTATAAATTTTAAGCGATTTAAAGAATGATGTAATGTTGTTGCACGGCTTCAAGGAGTCATACATGGGCAGAAACGCAGACAGTTGAATCAGTCTGGATGTGGTAGAAACATAAAAAGCCGCGGTTGCGTAGCTGTGCTCTGAATACTAAATTGAGAATAAATGAAAACATGTGTTTGATTAATTGGTACAGAATCCCTTATTTGGGTATTGTGCCTATAGCCATGGGTCAGAAGCAATTGGATGGAGGTCGTTTGTTAGTCACACCTCTTAAATTAACTATAAAGCCACCCACGGTTCTGTGTGCATAAATATGAATTATAAAGCCACGCATCAGCAGTCTTTGCGTCCTTGAGGAGATTTTTCTTTTACCTAAACCCGTTTGTTTCTAAATTACATGGAGACAATTATTGTAATATCCTCATTCACTAAATCATCATTTAAGCCCCACGGCGGCTAAATCTGGCCCGCAGAGACTGTTTCATTTGGACATTTTAAGTCGTTTAGAGTAAGTGTACAGTAATTTACCGTAGTAGAGTAATGCTATTCGTGACATCTTTGCACGACTAAAACACACGAAGCTATAGGCAAACATGTGTAGTACATACAGCTGTGGGCAGCAATGCTGGCGTTTGAGAATTTAAATTTTAAATTTTGACAATCAGAAATAAGATTATACTTTTAACATTGTTGGTCTTTCAATAAGTTTAAATAAAAGTTGAAACCATCGAATGATCTAATTGGCAGATGAATAAAAAAAAAATTCAATAAGTTTAAATAAATCTAAGTTTAAACCATATAATGATCTAATTGGCAGATGAATAAAAACATTTCAATAAGTTTAAATAAATCCAAGTTTAAATCATATAGAATTTTTGATCAGCTCTGATGCCAGTTGGAGTTATTGTGAGTGTTTAATTAATGAAGTCTGTTGGGAAAGAGGCGAAGTCACAAAACAGGCAGCGGGTCAAACTGAGGTGGGCAAATACAATGACTTCAAACCGGGTAGTCGAGTTCAAGTTCAATTTGTATAGCGCTTTTCTTAGTCCGAGACGCAAAGAAGCAAAAACTCGGGCCGAGATACAGAATCATGAAAACAGAAAATCTGAAACTCGGAACAATAATTGCATTGTCCTTAAATATGTCAAGGACTCTGGTTCTTAGACGATGCAAACTCTTATTTTGATACGACCTGTTTTATTTTGTACTTCCGTTTTTTTCAATGGCGCTCCGTTAGTTTTCCAGTCCAGCTGTTTTCATTGTTTGCTATCACCAGTGTTGTACTTGTAGCGAAGCTATTAGCTTAACTACATTTTTCAGTAGCTTGGTGGTAGCGAAGCTATTTTCTGATCCAAATAACTTTTCAGTAGCGAAGCTATTTTTTTGTATTTTTTTGAGTAGCGTCCGCACAAGCTACATTTCACTAAAGCTACATTTTCGTTGAAGTTTCACATTCGCGCCGCTGCTCTAGTTCGCGTCTCGCGGACGAGCAGATGCTTTAAGAGTCAATAAGAGATCATTGGTCAGATCTGTTGAGACATTTTTGATGGGCGCACGTTTCGGCCAATCACGTGTGAGAACAGAATAAACTCTCGACCGTTATGCGAATGAAGAGGGCGGTGCCAGAAACTCCGCAAACTGCGAGCCTGAACGAAGCGCGTCCGGTAAATAATAGCAGCGAAAGCAAAAAAGAAGCAGCATCTGGCCGCGTTTCAGTGAAAGTGGCGACTATAAAGTTCAACAAGCACAAGCAGGCACACGCGCAGCCATGTAAGAATCGCCCATTAATGCCCTCTGGCTGGAGGAGAGAGGGCAAGCGAACTTTCGATTGTTAAATTAAAAGTTATGTTGAGTTATTGATTTTCAGAAATAATATCATGAGCCAATACATGGAGGAGTTAAGTAATTCTGGATTAAATACAGTGTATTTATGACCATCTGAATTTGAGTGCTTTATGGTTAATTTGAATGTTTTAAAAGTAATAGAAATATCTCAAATTTCCAGTTCACTTTCCAGTGTCAGTAAAAATATAAAATGCCATCCAAAAATGCAATCCATTTTATATACATATTTATACCGAATTGAAGTGTTTCCATTTACAACTGTTTAATTGTGTAGATTGAATTGTGTTTTTGTTTTTTTGTTTTTTTTGTCATATTTGATACAATTTATTTAAACTGTTTGGGGTTATTAAATACAGTTAATAATTAAATTACCTGCTGTTTCATTGGCAGTTTTAGTGATTACTGAAGCAGTGACTTGGAATGAAGGTCAATCTATAAATTTATTAAAGTAGTTTGAATGTAGATAAGCTACTTTGGCCATGTTGTCGTAGCTTAGCTTCACTACAATTTCTCAGAGGTTAGCTTCACTGTAGTGAAGCTACATTTATTGCAGGGTAGTGAGTAGATTAGCTTACTACATTTTATAAGTAGCTTGCCCAACACTGGCTATCACGTTCGGTGTTTAAGAACCTGTTTTTGTTCTGATACTGATCTTGACCTGTTTCCTGTGTACAGACCTTTGCCTGCCTGACCTCGATTCTGATTTAAAACCCTGTTAACTCTCTCTGAACTACGCCTCGTTCATCCAGCCGTCAGTGACAAAATACATCACGTCCGATTGCTATGGAATCAGACTAGTGCCAAAAATATGAAATTTTGAAGAAACAAGCGAAAATGCTTTTTTTTTCGTTTGGATTTCTGACCCAAGATTCACGTGAAGGCTGCCCTTTCTCTAATTGGCTGATTGAAGCAATTTCAAATTGAAGTTATTTCTAATTGAAGCAATTTTTTGAAAAAAGTTTTTGGAATTTAATTTTGAATGAGTATGTGATTATTCTCTCTCGTCTATTTATATTCGTATATATAACCGAATATTAATCACAAAGCATTGTTTGTGTTTCATTGGCGCTGTACATATACCGATAGATAATGTTAATGTCAGATATTGTCTAAAAATTCCTCCAGACTTGTTGATGGACGTGATTACACAGACACTTTTACTCAAATTGTTTTAACTTTTTACATCCTAATGTTGTGATGTGTGATTGTGACTCCACCACACTAGGAAATAACGACTCTCACCCTTCTCTAATCCGGAATGATGTACGAGTCGATGCTTTCGTGATGTGCTTTAACTCTATATGGTGAAACGAGGAAATATCATAATAATCCACTTATCAGGACGAAGCACATTCTGATAATCCTGCTGCTAAAATGGGCTGCTGTTCTAAACGTCTGCGGCGTTCTCGTCTTTTTCAGCATCGCCTCATGATTGAACTGTCACAAGTAGAAAAAATTGTGTCGAGTTTGAATTTTTGGTTTTAAGGAAAGGCCTTTCAGAAGGTCCCTTGTCTCCAGGTAGATTTGGAAAATGTATTTATTTTTCCTCAATCTCCCATTGCTCTATTTGGTTCATCTTCTCACATTATTTTTAAGACTTTCGCGTCATACTTTTGTGTATTTATTTAGTTTTAAATGTGCTTGGTTGAGAAATTCTGAGCACTTTATATTATGTTTATTATTATTATTATTATTATTATTATTATCATCATTCATTTATCTTTATTTTTTCCTTAGTTTTTGGCCGAACAGTTTTGAAGCAACAAAATTGTTTACATCGAATGAAGGTCAAAGTCGTTCTCAGACTGGCTGCTTTTTTTTATATTGCTTTTAAAAATGTATTATAATATTAGATTACTGACTCTGTGTGTAGTCATAATTTTAATTTTAAGTTCATTTAAATTTTCTTTCTGCAAAAAAAGAAAATAAATCTGCCATTGTGGCTTGCTGTGATTGCCCGTGATTCTGGATTCATGGTCTTTTTTTTTTTTTTTGCTAGTGGAAGTCGATCAATTTTTCAGACTTGGAGAAACGAAACAGCAAGCAAGTATTTTCTCCTCTTGTGTGGTGTCCGTCTCTGACAGGAATTGGCGAGGCATGTTGTTTAATTAATTAGAGAACATTCACTGAGACATCAGAACAAAGTGGTCGATTTAAACCGGCTTGATTCTTTCTGAAGTGTAATGGGATTCTCTAATAGGTAATGATAGTTACTTTGTCTTTTCTCTTATTATAGCGGACACTATGGTGAATAGTTACTAATATACTGTGTATTGGCCAAAAATGGGAATTGTTTCATTGTATCATGCTAAAACATTTATGCTTCTAAGTCTGATTGATGGATGAATGGATAACAAAATGGCTAAATGAAGATGAAAGTTTGGTTTGTGCGACACATTTATAGACAAATATATACATGCAGATATACGTGCACATGCATATAATGTCTATGCTTTTAGAATAGTATAGAATAAAATGGAATGAAATAGCCAAGAATAAAATAGAATAGAATAGCCAAGGAAAGAAGAGAATAGAAAAGCCAAGAATAGGATATAATAGAATAAAATGGAATAAAATAGCCAAGAATAGAATAGAATAGAATAGCCAAGAATAGAATAGAATAAAAAAGAATAGATTAGCCAAGAATAAAATAGAATAGAATAGCCAAGAATAAAATAGAATAGAATAGCCAAGGATAGAATAGAATAGAATAGCCAAGAATAGAGTAGAATAGAATAGCTAAGAATAAAATGGAATAGAATAGCCAAGAGTAGAATAGAAAAAAATAGAATAGAATAGAATAGCTAAGAAAATAATAGAATAGAATAGCTAAGAATAGAATAGAATAGCCAATAATAAAATAGAATAGAATAGACTAGCCAAGAATAAAATACAATAGAATAGCCAAGAATAGAATAGACTAGAATAGCTAAGAATAGAATAGACTAGAATAGCCAAGAATAGAATAAACTAGAATAGCTAAGAATAGAATAGCCAAGAATAAAATA
The DNA here is from genome assembly GCA_028031935.1 of Paedocypris micromegethes. NCBI lineage: Eukaryota > Metazoa > Chordata > Actinopteri > Cypriniformes > Paedocypris > Paedocypris micromegethes. Next base: position 10,695,327 of record CM051493.1, read on the forward strand.
GAATAGAATAGCCAAGAATAAAACAGAATAGAATAGCCAAGAATAAAATAGAATAGAATAGAATAATCATTAATTGTCACATATACGTACAATGTAAAAATATTACAAAAAATAAAACAAAAATATTGTGCACATATACAATGTACGGCATGTGCATGTTCAATGAATCTATAGCATCTTTCTAAGCCGTGCAACAGGCATGAATAATTATAGTCCAAAAATGTACATGTAAATATTTACATGCTTTAGGTGGTAATTTTAGTAACATTATAAAAGCATTGATGCTACATTGACATTCGCTTATCCGTCTATTCGTTAATTTTTTGATCCCTAAATGAAAACAAACTTAGCTGAAGCTCAAAACAGGGCGAGTGTGTGTGTGTGTGTGTGTGCGTGCGTGCGTGTGTGTGTGTGTGTGTGTGCGCGCATGGTGCTGAAATGATTTGATTTCCACTGACAGGTTGCGACCTTGCAAACTGGCCTGTAGTCAGAAATCTAATAGAGAAGAGCGAGCGTCTTCCTCTAAGTGATGCTAACTGCACTCGGCCGCGTGACTTACAGCTGTGCTGCATCTGTCTGTCTGTCTGTCTGTCTGTCAGGGCGTGTCTGCCCACTTTAATCCAGTTTACGCACACCGCGGGAAATTAACGGCCGCGTATCGAGGGTTCGATCGAATTACTAGACCTATTTTCTTGTGATTCGTTGGCCATCCTTCCAAGACCTAGGGTTGCTGGGATTGGCTCCAGCTCCCCATGACCCAGAAATAGAAAATCACTTGTGATAATGAATGAATGAGCGGAAAGCATCACGACACTTTGATCACTGCCGATATGTAAAACTAAATGACGCAATAAAGCAAAACTACATCCGCTAAAAGGGCCCTGAATAATTCACCACGTTAGATGACGACGCTAGAAGAAGCAGCAAAACTTCGTTAGATGGTCAATTAAAGTCCAAACGTGCGCCGATTGTGATGATAATAGTCGTGATAGTAATATTGAGTCCATGTGACGCGTTCTGATGCGTATCAGCTTCAACGTGGAGCTCCGGACCAATCTCACCTCAAACTCCAAACCAGATTTTTGGAAGCGAAATCTCCGTAATGAGGAAGGTTTTTTTTTTGTTTCTTTTTCCGTTTGGGTCGAACGGAGATGTTTCAATGTGCCATCTCCTTCCCGCTAGCCACAGTTGACAAGGTTCGCATGTGACCTGGTATCTGTCAGGACTTTTATGTTGAACGTTATCTGGACTCTTATTTTGAAGTATTCCTTGCCGCCGCCATCTTGGTTTATCCACATGCTTTCACGATCGTCTGTATCCAGCTGTTTTGTGTCACTCGTTAGTCGGTGTATTTCAGTTCGTCCAGTCATTGTCTTGTGGCGGGTTTGTTGCAGTGTGTCCTGTCACTCCTAGAGTCGTGTTCCTGTTCTCGTTCTTGTACTTTGTTGGATTAAACTTCAGAAGAAAACGTAACCCTTCATGTTCTGATCCACGGCGTCTACGAACTCTCGGATGCTGACACGGTGACCAACGGAGACGAACCAGTCGTGTCTCCTTTATATTTGCCGAGCGATTCTGCTAATCCAGGGTTAAGGCTGGACACCTTTATTGATCAGCTGACCGGCACGTCCACCGCCGAGGGAGTTAGCGCAGAGTGTTTATTCTCTGTTGTGCTTGTGACGGTGACAGACTGTGATTCGCTGCTAAACATTTATGCTAATATAGTCAGGCCTCGGTGAACACCGCGGGCGGGCTCGCCAGCACGTCCTCTGTGATCTAACAAGGTGAAACCCGGGATGTCATTTAACTCAGCAGGCTGGAACTATTTAAAACGCCGCTCGCTTTCCTCAGACACACACTCTGGAGGGGATGGCGAAGGTTTGGTTTGCCGGGTTGGTTGAGTTTGTTGACGTGAAACTGTGTCAACAAACTCAATAATTGAGTTTATTATTCACATGTACCGTATTTTTCGCCGTATACGACGCAGCCAATTTTAAAGGAGGAAAATCTAGAAAAAAAAGATTCTGAACCAAATACTGTAGTGAAGTATTTTATATCAACTGTAGAAAAGTTAACAGCAGCTTAAGAACAATTGTATGCCAAACATGTGACATGAACAGTCAGTAAAGTCAGTAACTTGACAGTAGCGCTGGGCGGTATAGCGGTATTAACGTGAATAGCGGTATTGAGATGTGCCACGATTTGGATTTTGCAATACCGTGGATATCGTGATAATTCACCAGTTAGATTTTTATATAAGTATATAAACACCTTAATACAGTATTACACATTAGTTTTGTTACAAGTTGTAACTTACAACTATCAATAACGGCACAGACATTACTAATCAAACACAGAAAGCAGTGTAACAGACTGAATTAATAGATCACACACGTGACGCGCATACGCTGTGCCTTTAAGAGAAGAGCAGCTGTTTAAGTTTTAAAGAAACGCGCGAGAAAATCTGCTTGTTTTATTTTGATCAACGTCTGTTTTTGTTTGGAAATCATGGTTTCATTGTTTCATAAGATTCTGCGCGAGAAAGAAAGCGAGACGTTTACGAACTAAGACCAGAAACAAAGCTACAGTAGGCTGTCTCTCTGGCCCGCCCGCCCCTTTCTCTCTCAGATTTTGTCAATTATGTTAATACAGTCTAATGAAATGCAATATCGCGGTATTGCATACTAGGATGGCGGTGACCGCGCTCCGCGGATCTCTGCATTTGCCGTATAAGACGCACCAACTTTTCACCCTCAGTTTTGGGGAAGAAAAAGTACATCTTATACGGCGAAAAATACAGTAGATATTAATCATACTACTTATTCATCAGTGTCCACTAGTGGCTTGGAGGTCTAGATGAAAGCATTTTAATGGTATTTAAAGTGGGCTTGAACGTACGTACTGTATAGTGAGACTTGTTGGAGTAGATATGAAGCCATCTACCATACGAAAGTGGCAGAGTGGGTAAAAATGTTGCCAAACCTGTTCAATACTAAAGGACCTAGTTGAGGCCGTTCTGTGTGGATCATGAATGCTATCCCCATGGTCACGTGAGTTTACAGTCTAAAAAACCCTCAGTCTGGAGAATTACCCCTATAGCTGAGTGAGAGTGTGTGTCAGCTCTGTGATTGGACGGTCACCAGTCCATGACCTTAGGCCCGGAGCTGCTGGGATTGGCTCCAGCTCCCCATGACCCAGAAAGGGAAAACATGTTCAGAGAATGGATGACTGAATAGAAGAGCCTTCCCGGAGGGTGTGTGTGTGTGTGTGTGTGTGATTAAGCTTGTTAGACTCTGGTCAGAGTCGGGTTTTGATCCATGACCGGGGTCTTGACGCTACCTCTCTGTTCTAGGACCACGGCCAAGTTGTTGTGGTGGTTGTTTTGTGCTTCGGTTTTTTTTTTTGGCATACGCTTGAGTTTCCTTGGGCAAGGTTTCAGAAGCCATATCTAATAGTGGATGTTGTGGTACTTGTGTCCAGGAGCTTGCAGGTTGGAATCCTCGCCCGTCTGGTTCTGCCATCGAGTGTCCTTGGGATAAATACCAATTTCCAATTTCTGATGGTTTTACAGACAAGCGGGTCCAAAATCAACCTTTACCTTAATGGTGATTTTCAAATCTATCGTTTGAAGGAAATGACAGAAAGAACCAGTTCAAGTTTAGTGCATTTGTAAAGTGTGTATAGAATATTGTTGCGTTTATTTCTTAGTTCAAGTCTTAGTTTACAAAGATTAAGGGCAAGACAGAACTAAACGTGTACTTTTCTGATTGACTCATCGTTCACTAACAGAAATAATGAATTGCAATGGGCTGTTATGAGCATTTCAACCATAACCCTTAAAGTATCTGTACATGACACGGTGACAAGAAGTAAATGCCGGAACTTGGTACAATTGGCACAGACGTTTGGACCTTGGTTTTTACCCATCCTTTATTGTGGGTCAACCTGAACCCTAATCCTACCCCTAACCCAACTCTAACCCTAAACCCTAACCCACACACATAACACACACACATACCCACACACAAAACCATCACCAAATCCCAACCCTAACCCATCGTCCTCTCTACCTCCTTACTCCCACCACAACCCCAACCTCCTTTCAACCTCGCTCCCCTCCACACACTCACATACATTTTCGCCATCACCTCCTACACAACTTCACCCACCACACACACACACCACACACAACTAAATTCCCTCTGTGAGCTACAGTCGGCCAGTGCACTCCACCACAACCATGGCATCACAAGACCCACTCTTTCACAAACCTAAACCTAACTCTAACCCTAACCCTGCGAGTACAAGTGTGGATGTGCCAGTGCACCGTGACTGAAAACCTCAAGACTCAAAGACAAACCACTACAATACCTACCCAAACTCAACCCCTAAACCCTAACCTTACTCCAAGCCTAAACCAACCCAAGCCCAACCTTTAAACCCTATCCTAACCCTACCCCTACACAAACCCTAAACCTACCCCTACCCTAACCCTGACCCTAACCCTAACCCCTAAACCCTAAACCCTAACCCTACTCCAAGCCTAAACCAACCCAAGCCCAACCTTTAAACCCTATCCTAACCCTACCGCTACACAAACCCTAAACCTACCCCTACCCTAATCCTGACCCTAAACCTCACTTTTTATTTATTAGTTTTCCTCACTGCATTAGAGTTGATCCGTGGTGTCCTGCGATTTCCCCAAAATGATTCCTGCACTATTTGTCAGAATCTCTTTACCAAAAACTCCATCATCATCATCTCAACCGTGTTTTGTTTCTCACTGCTTTAAAAGCATTCCACTCCCACACACAGATGTTTCTAGCGGATCAGAGAGGCGAGAGACAAGTGGATGATTTTTTTCGCACTAGTTTTAGACTAGAATAGCTCAAACTACAAAAGTTTTGCAATTCCCCGTCCAACTGGAACTTTTGATTAACGAGGAGAGGACATTCACTAATCGCATAACTTAGCTTTTATATCTGGGAAACAATCCAGCAGCTAGTACAATCCTCCAACATTGCAGATTCCGTTTCTAACTTGCCTAAATCATCAAGGCTGGTTTAACAGGGCACATTTTCTTTTTTTTCCCCCGTCTCCGATACTATTGCGGAGAGTAACACGTTCATGCTAAATGTAATTAGCACCCGTTGAGTAATGGACTGATTCAGCCTGGAGACGTTGTGCCAAATCAGCGTTGGAATGAGTTTCAGCTCCTTCAGGAACGTCTGTTTGTGGAATCTTGCAGAACATCACACTCAGACTAACAATCCTGCTAATCCTAACAACACGTCTGCAATCCTAGTACAAACTGTGTCGGTGCAATACCAACACCAAATTGATTTGAATATTTTGTGAAAATGATTTGTGATTGTTCGATTTGTGGCACAGTGGCATTGCGGTGACTTTTAAGGCATTTCTGCTTGTATGAGTTTTGCCGTTTATCGTGTTTGTATGTTCTCTTTGTGTCAGGGTTATGGACCTGTCCGGCCACTAGATGTCGTCATTTCCCCATTTCTGTTTATCGTTGATTGTTTTCAGCTGTGTCTTGTTCCCTGTGTACTATTGATCATACTGTTAGTGATATTGATCAAAATGTTGATCATTTTGCCCGTGTTCTTTGCTCAGTGTTTGATGTGCTGTTTTCTGTGTATACAACTGGTAGGATTTTGTATTGTGGTTGTTGACTTTGGACTTTTGCTAATCTTTTGGATTCTGACTTTTGTCTGTATTTTTTTTTTGTTCTTTGTGAAAGGATCAGCAGATGATTTTTTTTTCTCTTTTTGAGTTGTTTAGATTTTTTAATCATTAAGTCGAGGTGTTTTCTTTTTTCCATCCGATTTGATTTTGGATTTTCTCCTGCATTTTGTATTCACTCTTTCCCTGCACTTGTTATTTTTAATCGTTTTTGTTTTTGCTGTCCTGACAATTTGTGCAGGCTAGCGTTTCCTCCAGGTCTCCAGTTTCCTCCCTATAAGTTGAAAAACATTGGAGTTTTGAAGAATCGTTCTCGGTTTTGAGTGACAGTGTGTCTATGAATCTTTGTAATTCCCAGCAGCTTCAGATCTACGTGACCAACAAATGGAAGAGCAGTTCAGCCAATCAGATGGATGTGTTATTCAATTGTCTTTAGTTTATAAAGATGAAGAACTAAACGTGTTTCAAGTTCCGTTTCACGTTTCACTTTATAATACTTGTTTTATTTGACTCATACAGAAATAATGAATTGCAATGGGTTTTTATGAGCATTTAAAGGGTTAGCCTAACCCTAACCCTAACCCTAACACACCATCAATACATGACATGGTGACATGAAGTAAATGCAGGAACTTGGAACAAAAACGTTTAGACTTCAATTTTTACCCATCCTATTTTGTGGGTCAACCCTAACCCCTAATCCTAACCATAACCCTAATCCTAACCCCTAACCCTAGTCCTAACCCTAATCTTAACCCTAACCCTAATCATAACCCTAATCCTAACCCCTAATCCTAACCCCTAACCCTAGTCCTAACCCTAATCTTAACCCTAATCATAACCCTAGTCTTAACCCCTAATCCTAATCCTACTCCCTAACCCTAATCCTGACAAATATGCTCGTTTATTTATATAGCGCTTTTCTTAGTTCCAGACCAACGGAAAGTTGATATGTTATTTAGTAAAAAAATGTTTAAGTCTTTAAAGCAGAAAAATGTCAAAAATTAGGGGGAAAAAAAAGTCAGTTGAAAAAGAAAAAATGTTCCTTGACCATTGTTGTAATGTGCTATGACCAGAAGAGCAGATGCAAATACACAAAGACGTTTATTCACCGAATTATGTTTCTAACGCAATCAGCTTTATTGGTCACATTTAAAAAGGAATAGTAAGTAATTTGATTAGTAGCCCAACAATACATTAGATTTGGTTCTACCCCGTCTGTTAGAACTCTCAATAATACGTAACTTTTTTAAACTATTTAATCAAAATCTATGGTTAGCACAATCACAGTGATTCACGGTTATTAATACCACACACATCAATAAATACCTCAATTATTTTCAGGGTTACGCTTCTGAATTCTGCACTGTAGGAGAATATAAGTGTAAACCAGCGTGTATAGGCTGTGGTAATGTTTGCTCTCCGCTGTTTTGCTGTCTAAATAATTGTTTTTTTAGATCCAGGCTGCAACGTCCTTGAGACAAAAGATCACAGTCCGTTATTTGTTCACCAGTTCAACTCATTTATTAGGTTTCAGGGGAAAACAACTGACGTCCAGACTGAAGACACAGAGCAAATATTGTTCTTCTGTTCATACTAACGTCGGACAAACATGGACAGAATCTCGTAGCGTCGCTCCATATAAAGGACCGTGTATTTATTTCAAAGCGAGTGTTTTCAACCTTTCTTTCACATATTGGGTTTTTGTCTCTCCATCCATCCATCCATCCATCCATCCATCCATCCATCCTCCGTTAATCTTCCCTGTCTGTCTGTCTATCATTAAATAGTTATTCACAGTAAAAGAACAATATGACTGTGAAATATGAATGTTCTTGACGCCTGCCCTGCAAAAAATACATTCTTGACAAGCTAAAAAAATCTTGAAAATAGAGAATAAATCTTTTTATTTTCTCTTACAAAATAAACTATGTTAGGATTAAGCTTGAGAGAAAACTTTGCTTATTTCAAGAAAATAGAACTTGAATTTTCTTGCTTGGAAAAAAGGTGCTAATTCTGATGATATTTTACACAATTTAAGGCGAGACATTTAGACTTTGTTTTAACACGGAACTTCCTGAAATAATAAATGTCAAGTGAAATTTTAACATTTTAAGAACACAATGTTTCTTTTTTTTTTACAGTAAAGCCAATCTACTATCTAATCTGGCTAAATCTACTGTCTAACAAGATCTTTTTGCCTTGTTTTAATACGTTTTACCAAGTACAATTTACTTGATTTCATAATTTTTAACTCATTTTGTTTCTGATGTTCTTATTTTTTCACGTGGATTTTACCGTGTTTACCATTCTCAAAGGCAAGAACGTTTTTGTTCGCTCATTCGGAGGAAATGTCGTTTTCTACCCGAGCGTCAGGTTTGCCTAGTATTACAGTTTGTCTGTTTGCATCGGCAACTCTTATTAAAAATTAACGCAAGCAGAAAGACGTGATACAATCGGCAACTGTCCGAGGGTTGTGATCATGTCCAATAAACCTTGTTGTCCGACCGTGATCAAATATTTGCAACTGAGGATCAGAGACGCTTCGTCCTCGCGTAGACGTTTTGTTTTCTGTGAGCCGAACCAATCCATAAACTCACGGTCGATGGGCGTGCGAATGGCTAATCGCGTGGAAAATCCGACCAATGGCGTTTGAGAGCCGACGATGCCCGCCGTGATGCAATTTCTGGAGTAATTGTCGTTATCTTTAGTTTGTATGCCGAGCGCTCCATCACTGCGGGTTAAAAACCAAACTTCAGTCTGAAGAAGAGTAAAGCCAAGGAAGACGGCTTATCTGAGAGCGAATGGGGTTTGCATTTTAAGAGGTTTTGCGGCTGAACTTATCACATGAAAGTTTAATGCGCTCAGATAGAGGACGTTTACTCGCGTCCGTGTCGTACGGAACGTGAAGGATGTTGGTTTAGAACAGTCGTGGTATAAAGCTCGAGGCTGGCCAGTTCCAGGGGTGTAGAGAGTACCGGACAGCCATACTTGAGTAAAAGTACAGATACTTACTGTAAAAATGACTCCATTACAAGTAACAAGTCACCAATTACAAAACGACTTGAGTCAAAGTAGCAAAGTATCCCATTTGAAAAGAACTTAAGTATTAAGAAGTATTTTTACTCGTGCTCAATATAGGCCCAAAAAAAAAAGAAATGTAAAACAAACTATTGTTTTCCAAGACAGAAACAGAATTTAACCTCAATGTTTGAAAACTGGTAGAACAAAGTAGATAAAAAGAACAAAAAGTCAGTCTCAATCACTTAAATTTTCAAGTAGATATAAAATAAAATGATTAATCTGATTAGTAAATTATATATTATATGTATTATATAAAGTTATATATTATATAATAACATTTGTAAAACACATTTTTACGCCCCTAATTCGCGTTCTTGTGGTTTCTAATTCACAAATAGCCTCCATTACCTTCAGCAGCCTAAAGATGGCGATATTCACCTCGTTCGCCCAAGAAATTAACCGCGGTATGAATCGATTCCGGCTTGTCACACACAATTACAATGTAACGAGTAACGATAAGTGTTCGTTCAAATGTAGTGGAGTGAAAAGTACAGCTACTCAATCACAAATGCAGTGGAGTAGAGAGTAAAAGTTGCTTTTATTTTTTATACTCGGTGCAAGTACAAAGCAGCCAAAAACATACTTAAGTAAAGTAACGAGGTACATTTACTCAAGTACCTTACACCCCTGGCCAGTTCTCAAAGTGGTTTTTATGCCAACGAGGGTGTCGGCGCGGGGCGAAAGCAAGGTCGCGGTGGATGATATTGTGCAGTGGTCAGCGCTTTGATTGGATGAGTCCGTGTGGACTGGAGCAGGTTCACCAGGACGTCCAGCAGGGGCTTCACAACGTTGGCGAGAGTCTTTGGATCCGCGTCCGTCGACCTCAAATCCCACGCCGACATCATGACCTACTCACACACACTGAGTCGTGATCTACACACGCCATTCCAAATCACGGAAGAGGCAGGTTCACTCATCGCGCTGCTTGTACGAGTAAAATAATTAGGCAAAATGAAATGAAGTGAAAAGGAATGATCAGAACTGCAAAAAATGAATTCTTGACAAAGCCAAAAGATCTAAAATGTACACATTAAATCTTCTTTTTTTCCCAGACAAGGTAAATTAACTAGCTTAGAATTAGCTGTATATGATTAATTTGCTTGTTCAAGAACATAGGTCATGTTTCAAGTCGTCTTACCAAGTAACATAGCCTCATCTAATTGGCCAATTTTTGACCAAATGTTACTTGGTTTAAGTAATTTTACTCATTTAGTTTTTTTTTTTTTTTATTATTTTTTCATGTGCATTTTTTGCAGTGAGTGTACCATTTTTAGAGTGTCTTGTGCTCATTGATGAACAATGGACATTTTTCTTCTTTAGGCTATTTTTGTCCTAATTCCGCTGTCACAGATAGAACCCTTATTTTGACGCGGACTATTGTTTCGCGTCATTCCGCGTTCGCGATGTGTTTACTTCCTGTCTAGTGTCATGTCTTCCCGCGTGTGTTTTGTTTTGGTGATCAGCTGTTTCACGTCACTCCCTGTCCTTCCGTGATTGTCCTAATTGTTTATCATTTGTGTTCCAGGTGTCTGTCGTTATCATGTCTTTAGGTTAAGTATTTATAGTCCGCGTTGTGCACGGGTTTGTTGTCGAGTTCTACCGTTACGTTTGGTTGTGTTATGTCTCGTCTCGCCTCGTGTTGCATTTTGTATATCAAGGCTCGTTTTTTTTGGATTAAACCCCTTCACCAAAGAAGTTAACCCCTCGTCTTCCGGCTGTTTTCATGCTGTGCATGAAATCCATACCCCCTCCATACCCCCCTGTCCTGAAACAACCAGCTCATCCGTGACATCCGCATAGCTACTTCGCGTTGGTCTGGGACTAGAAAAAGTGCTATATAAATAAACTTGAACTTGTGCGTTTCATTCGCCGCCTTCAGGGTCTCGTCCAGATCCACAAAGCTGTGGGTTTTACGACTCGTTTTTGCGGAGCGATCTTGTCGTATCCGCTTTTTACAGAATAAGTTAATATACTCGTACAGAAAGGCTGCCTAGTCTAGTGCTCGGAACCGAATCACACCTGTTCTGTTATTTTTTTGCTCTGTGCTTATTTGTTTTATTTATCGCATGTATACACTTTTTTTTTTTTTGCAAATGCATTGCAACCTGCACACATGACAATAAAACGCTTTGACTTTGACACCTGCACCTACTAAAACTGTCACAATCTTCAACTATGATACTTCATGTTTTCCTAATGCTTTGTTTTGTCTGTGTTTCGCCTCTCCTCAAGCCAGCAGATGACCATGACCTCTATCAGAACGTTTGAGAAGATGGAATCTCCTAGGAGCTTCGGGTTGATCTTCTCTATGATGCCTCCTGGAGCTCTGTAGACCTGATGACGCTGTTTACGTGGAGAAGTGGAGCCGCCTCTTTCTCCACTGAGAAGTGAAACACCATCCAGAATCATCATTAAAATGGCGCCAACTACTAATGAATGAAAATCGACAATCCTCTTACATATTCACACGTGCGCTTTGAGACAGTTACACCTCTGAAAAGCGCCCTACAAATGCTCAGAACTTGACCTTGACAAACCCAGTGCTGGTTGGCCACATTGAGACACTTCTGTGGAATCGACAACGTTCGCCATTCCGACGTGTTTCAGATGGTTTCGTTTGAAACTGGTTCAAACCGTCCGATGCTGATAACGCTCGGTCATTGTGGGTGTCGACGCGGCCCTGGGAACACCAGCTACGTCCCTGGGTCCTGCGGACGGATTGATTTATTCCTTTCTCCGCTGACTGTGGCTGGCAGACGGCTCGTGACGAGCTTCAGACCCGGAGCAGAGACCTTGAGCAGATGCATTAGGACTGAAGGAGACGCTGATGGAGGTGATGGAGTTGAGTGACAGAAGAGACTTACAGAAGAGCCGGCGCTCCGAAGAAATAACCTGAGGCTTTTTCAGAGTCAGAAAGTGATCACGCTGTCCGACAGAATCGTGGTGGAAGGTGTTCAAGGTTCAGCAGGGCGAAATGTGCGTCAGATATTTATTCTTTGTGGTTTGGAATTGAGTTTATACCGATTTCCACGCTGCAAAAAATCCACGTGAAAAAAACGAGAAAATTGAAAAGCAAAATGAGTAAAACTAAAATTTAAATCAGGTAAAATTATCCGCCAATGGGGTGAGAAAGGGTTGAAACCAGACAAAAAAATCTCTTTACCTTGGTAGATTTGTTTCAGCATTTCAGTTCTTATTCTTATTGGCTTTAAATAAAAGTAGCAAGTTTCGTAGATTTAGAAACAATGTGTTCTTAAATTAAAAAAAAAAAATTTCTTGACGTTTCTTGTTTCGGAAGTTCTGTGTTAAAACACAATGTCTATTTAGAAAAATGTCTCAATTTAGGTTAAAACATCATCAAAATTCACAATATTTTCCTATTTAAAGTCCTGTCTTGAAATAAGCACAGTCAATCTCTCTCTTCATCCTAACAAAGTTCATTTATTTTGTAAGAGAAAACAACAAGATTTATTTTCTAATTTCAACATTTTTTAGCTTGTCAAGAATGTATTTTTTGCAGTTCAGTCTAGTTTGTTCTGCTGAATGTGCAATACCGTTATTTATGTTTCATACATTTCATGTCATTGTGTTTCTCTTTTCTTTTCTCTTTCTTTTTTTATTTATATATTTTTGTTAATATATGCAACATAGAGGGGGAAAGGCGGAGTCAGACCAAGCTCAATTCCTTGATGTCACTTGCAACTTGACCAATAAAGTTGATTCTGATTCTGATTCAGAAGGAGACACACACACTGCTTTTTTTGTTTTATAAAAGGTAAAAAAAATACACAATGTAGTGAGAGATGCTATAATATGTTATATTTAACAATAACATCTCTATAGAGCGAAAGGGAATCATTAAAAGAAGTAATGTCGATAAAATTTGACAGCATAACGTGAAAGATACATACACACATACATATGTCGACACACAATTTCATGGGAGTAATATAGAAATTGATTCCCAGGAAAAGCACAAATTATTCCTTTCTATATTATTTGGACAGTCCACACTGAAACAAATACATTCTTCAGAAGCCAAAAAATCTGGAAAATGCATCCTGTCTTTTTTTATTACAAGATAAATAACTAGTTTAATTAAGCCAGGAATTAAGAGTGAACGGTTAATTTGCTTGTTTCAAGTCGTCTTACCAGGTAAAATTGTTCTGTAGATAATAATCTGTCAGATAATTTTACTTGATTTAAGTCTTTTTTTACTCACTACTTTTATGTTCTTATTTTTCATGTGCATTCTTGCGCGTCACTTTATGAATGGAATTTTGTTCTAAATGTCATGAAAAATGTGAATGGATTGTAGATGCAAACTGGTCTTGGACTTGTTGGGCGTATCTTTTATTTTTTATTTTTTTCACCCTCCATGATTTTATTTGAAAAATGACTCTAGGTTTCCAGAAAGTGGCAGGTGTTGAGATGTTGTAGGAGTGAAGGTGAAGAGTCCAGGCTCTTCATTAGAGCATCTGAGGGTCTGATTGTTCTAAAGGTCAGGGAGAATGTGAAGCTTCACGGCTTTCTTGATCGCACGCGTTCCTACGTTCCGATCGGACCGGTTGCCATGGAAAAACTGTCTTCCAGACGTTCTCGGCCAAAGGTCAGACCTGAATCACAGACTGTTTCCGTACCTGAGCGGCTAAACATGTGTGGAGCAAAACCATCGATGCCATCACAACGTTAGCTTTAACCGACGCAATCTCACCGTCTTCTGGTCCGTGTTTAAATGAGAACATCATCTTTAGAACATCTTTCGCGGAATCTCCAGTGTGAATGGATTTTGTTACTTTACTTGAGTATTTTTCGGCTACTTTGTACTTGCACTGAGTGTCTAAACTATAAGCAACTTTTACTCTCTACTTGACTACATTAGTGATTGAGTATCTGTATCTTTACTCTTATATTTAGATGAGATGGAGTATCTGAATCTTTACTCTTTTTGAACGTTTTTTAACGTAAGGTGATATCGCCATCTGCAGGATGCTGAAGGTGCTGGATGATGTTTATCGCCAGAATCACGTCAATTATTGAGTGTTTTTTTTTTGCACATTTGAGTTTTACCGAGACTAACTTTTTATTCTTTATTTTTTACTGTTTTGTTCAGCCTTTTTGAAACATCGATGTGTTAAATTTCATTTCCTAATTAGGAAATAAAACCTCATATTTAAGGAGATTTGTTGTTTTTCACACTTGGGTTGTTTGACCTAAATTCAGTGCGAGTAAAAAGTTCTTTAACTTTTGTAAAAAGTAAAAAAACGGATCAGATCCAAAATTATTCAGGGAAATTAGAACGTCGCTTTTTGTTTAGCCAATTTGAAACACTGATGTGTTAAATTTCATTTCCAAATTAGTAAATAAAAGCTCATATACAAAGAAACTTGGGTTTTTTGGCCTACATTCAGTGCGAGTAAAACGTTCTTTAACTTTTGTAAAAAGTAAACAAACTAGTTCAAAAGTTAAATTGGGTACTTTACGACATTTTCTCAATTAGTGGTGACTTGTAACTTGTAATAAAGTAATTTTTACTTTATTACATTTCAATTAATTTCAAATTTTAGAAGGCCATGGGATTAAGTCTCGTGAAAAAAGAAAAAATTGACACAATGCAGTAAAACCTCTAAAAGAAGGCCAAGGGTTTAAGTCCTGTGAGAAAAAAACTTTTACTCAAGTAGTGGTGACTTGTAATGGAGTAACTTTTACTGTAAGGTATCTGCACTTTTACAAGTAAGGCTTTCAGAAACTCCACTGTAAATCTCCCAGCATGATTCCCAGTTCCAAGAACGCTAAAATAATCCCATTGACTTCACGAGGTTTGACAAATTCGAAATGTATAGTGTTTATTGAAATGAAATGAAAAGCCTTTAATAAAATGACATGTCACTACAGCAGACAGAATAGATAGAGGAACAAGTACATCATATATACCGTAATTATGCAAATATAAGCCCCCCCCTGATTTTTCAGGCACAAAAAAAAATAACAAATTTTTTTGTTTGTTTCTGGCTAAATTACGTTAATTTTCTTTTTAAAGTACTTTTTTTTTTGCACATTTGAGTTTGACTGAGACTGACTTTTTGTTCTATTTTTTACTTATTTGTTCAGCCTTTTTGAAACATCGAGGTGTTAAATTTAATTTCCATATTAGGAAATAAAACCTCATATATAAAGATTTTATTGTTTTTAACACGTAATAAAACAATTAAAAAGTTATAAACGAGTTAAAAAGTAACATTGGATACCTTTTTTGGGAAGTTGGAGACTTTTACTTAATTAGTGGTGACTTGTTGAGAACTTGAACTTGTAATTAAGTAATTTATACTTCATTACATTTCAATTACCTCTAATAGAAGGCCATGGGTTTAAGTCACGTGAAAAAAAGTGGAAAAAAGAATAAATTGACAAACTGCAGTAAAAATTCTAATAGAAGGCCATGGGTTTAAGTCCCGTGAAAAAAAGTGAAAAAAGAATAAATTGACAAACTGCAGTAAAAATTCTAATAGAAGGCCATGGGTTTTAGTCCCGTGAAAAAAGAATAAACTGACAAACTGCAGTAAAACCTCTAATAGAAGGCCATGGGTTTAAGTCCCGTGAAAAAAGAATAAATTGACACACTGCAGTAAAACCTCTAATAGAAGGCCATGGGTTTAAGTCCCATGAAAAAAGAATAAACTGACAAACTGCAGTAAAACCTCTAATAGAAGGCCATGGGTTTAAGTCCCGTGAAAAAAGAATAAATTGACACACTGCAGTAAAACCTCTAATAGAAGGCCATGGGTTTAAGTCCCATGAAAAAAAGAATAAATTGACACACTGCAGTAAAACCTCTAATAGAAGGCCATGGGTTTAAGTCCCATGAAAAAAGAATAAATTGACACACTGCAGTAAAACCTCTAATAGAAGGCCATGGGTTTAAGTCCCGTGAAAAAAAGTGAAAGAATAAAAACTTGACACACTTAATGCTCTTGGGTTTCGTTCATTCTCACAGTGTTTTCCACTTTGCCTTGTGTTTATGGTCACACACACGGTAATAAATGCAATCGCTCGCGTTGGCAATGCTATGGATTTCACTGTCAGTTATGAGCAACTTTTCACCTGTTTCCCGAGCAACCGACACAGTCCGCACTCCCTTTGTTAGTCCGCTCACGATTTCACAGTGAAAAGCCAGAGAAACGTGAAGGTTTCAGCTCATTCAGATCATTCGCCAGTTAAACTCCATCACCATCTACTGAAGATCTTCTGGTGTGTGGAGGGGAGGAAGCCTTTTATTTATTTAAACATTTATTTGCCTAAAAGGACAAATTCGAAATGTGTAGTGTTTTTTTAAATGAAATGAAAACGCCTTTAAAGTCTATAATAAAAGGACATGTGACTACAGCAGACGGAATAGATAGAGGAACAAGTACATCATATATACCATATTAACGGGAATATAAGCACCCCCTGATTTTTCAGGCACAAAAAAAATTACATTTTTAGTTTTTCGTTTCTGGCTAAATTACGTTAGTTTTCTCCTTAAAGTACTATTTTTTCTTATTTAACAAGCCAAACTTGTGACTCGAATAATAAAACAATATTCTATTATTAATAATATTTATTATTAAATAATACCACTTTATGCGACCTAATGCAGTAAAACCTTGGGTCGTGGGTTTAAGTCCCTTGAAAAAAAGTGAAAAAAAAAACTTGACACAATGCGACTTAATGTAGAAAAACCTCTAATAGAAGGCCATGGGTTTAAATCCTATAAAAAAAAAAGTGAAAAAAGAAACACTTGACACCGTTAATGCGGCCTAATGCAGTAAAACATCTAATGGGGTTTATGTCCCGTGAAAAAAAGTGAAAAAAGAAAAACTTGACACGCCTATTGCGACCTAATGCCGTAAAACCCCTAAAAGAAGCCCTCTAATAGAAAAAAGTGAAGAAAAAATCGACTCACTGCAGAAACAACTCTAATAGAAGTACATGGGTTTAAATCCCGTGACAAAAAGTGAAAAAAGAAAAACTTGACACACTATAAGGGACCTAATGCAGTAAAACCTCTAAACCTCTAAAAAGACTAATACAAATGAAACAGTAAAACTCAACAGGCAAAAGAAGGCCATGGGTTTAAGTCCCATAAAAAAAAAAGAAAAAAGAAGAAGAAAAAAGAACTTGACACACTTACTAAAAAACTTGATGTAGTAAAACCTCTAATAGAAGGCCTCTAATAGAAAAAAGTGAAATAAGAAAAACTTGACACTCTATAAGCGACCTAGTGCCGTAAAACCTCTAATAGAAGGCCATTGCGTTTTATTTTTCACCTCATTCGTCAGGGTGGCCTTCTATTAGAGGTCATACGGTATATTAGAAGCAAATCTCAAACTAAAAACGTTCTAGAACATGCGCGGTGAAATCCAGAAGCGAGTGCGAATCCCGACTCGTTTAGCTCTCGTTGGGGTGAGAAGCGCAGTTGAAGTGAGAAGTGAAGCGGCTAATTTTAACCGTTTCGAAGGCTCACGATGCCCGAGATGATGCGAGTGTTGCTGACTCACTCTGCGGGCATCAGTGGGAGGTTTTCAGAAGATGCGTGATGAAAGACAAACACCACCTCAGGGCCACCACTCTTCCACAATATCAATACTTCAACCCTCCCAGTCTCAGTTGAAGTTCCAAACTCTCCGATCCAAGAGCAGGTGAGAGGAGACGAGTGCTTGAGGAAATCTGGCCGCGTTATGGAGAGCCAGTAGGTTTTTATTTCTTTATTCAAACATGTGGAAAGACACAGCTCAGTGGTAGAGCGTATGCTTTGCGTGTATAAGGTCAT
Organism: Paedocypris micromegethes; assembly: GCA_028031935.1. Lineage (NCBI taxonomy): Eukaryota > Metazoa > Chordata > Actinopteri > Cypriniformes > Paedocypris > Paedocypris micromegethes. The sequence goes on from CM051493.1 coordinate 10,712,920, forward strand.
GGGTTCAATCCCCATCAGCTCCAAAACCAATGTCTTGCTTCATTTTTGTGGAAAAAGCTGACAAATGTGTCTTCAAACGCAAAAAAAAAAAATTAAAGGGGGTCAAAAATTCAAGTCTTTTTAAAGGGGGTGTAGCTCAGTGGTAGAGCGCATGCATGGGTTCAATCCCCATTTTTGTTGAAAAACTGACAAATACATCTTAAAAAGCAAATAATTATTTATATATAAAGTTTTTTTAACAGGGGTGTAGCTCAGTGGTAGAGCGCATGTGTGAGGTCATGTGTTCAATCCCCATCATCTCCGAAACGAATATTCTTTAATAGTGTGGAAAACCGACAAATGTATCATAAAAAGCAAAATAATTATGCAAATGAATGTTTTTTTAACAATGAGGATGTAGTAATCCTAAAAGTTTGTGCAAAATTAGACTAATTTATCTATAAAAAAAAAAAAATGAAAAGGAAATGAAAGACATTTTAAAGCACTAAAAAGGCATTCCTTTCAAGAAAAGGCATATTTGACCGGGCCTTCTAAAATCGGTTAACAGCTTTTTCGAGTCCTTTCGAGCTTCAGGAACTTCTATGATGCAAGAGCGGTGAAATCGGCGCTTGGATACGAAAAGACCTGGAAACAAAAGGAACCTGGATGATGAGGAGACGGGCTCTGATTAGGTCAAACATCATGCTGCTGCTGCTGCTACGTTTGCTTTTGTTGGTTTTGGGGATTTTGTGCTACACTTTTTTTTTCACTAGTAGTTAGGTCGCACACAAAGTCATTCCAAGTCTCTATCCGAAGTCTCTATTGTGTTTCCCGAAATGTTGCAGCGTCATCAAACACGAAGGAATGGCGTAGGAAGCAGTTTTTCATTGTTTTATCAGTTAGTCCGTTTAAATCTAGATTGAAAAAAAAAAACACATCTCAGCGTATTTAAAACTGTAATAACAACATGTTCAATGACTGATATTAGCGAATAGGAAGGCTGCACAAAGTAGAAGCCCGGAACCGAATCGTTCTATTATTGTTGTGTTAGAGCTCTTCAAAGTGTTCAAACTTCTTCAAACGTTTGTTCTAGCTTGTTTCACTTCAACAACGTTGCGGAGACAATGGACATTTTTCTTTTTAACTGACTTTTTTTTTCTAATTTTGAACACAGATGAACAATGTACAAATTTTCTCCTTTGATGATTCGACATGGCGACTTTGCGTTGGTCTCAGACTAAGAAAAGCACTTTATATATAAACTTGAACTTGAACATGATTGGTTCCTGGCGAAAGTTAAGAGTGTCTTTAATAATCCATTTGCCTTGTTGGAAAAATCAGTTTATTTATTTTTTTTTACTTGCTTCTTTTCACTCGTTTCCCAACGTCTTTAAGCATTCAAGCAAGATATTGCGTAGTTATAACTTGTTTGGACGTAGATGCAAAGCATGAAATGTGAAAATGTAATAACAGTGAGAAAAAATTGACAAGATGCGATATAAAAAAAACATTCCATTGTGATAAATTGTGACTCGTACATATACTGTCTTTACATCTGTCTAGTAAACAGAGCCAGTTCACATTCACGTCCGCAAGTTGTCGGGACAAATCATTCCGTTCTAAATTAGATCAGGATGTCACCACTTACCGAGCCACTTTCATCCAGACAAATGTGCTCGTCCCCGATTCACCAGTCTCATTTCACACGCCTTTTGTCGCTGAATCAAAATGGACGCCCGAAGCTAAGCGTAAAACCACACTGCTTCCATTCTCACACATTTCATTTCGCCACATGTTCTTATAAGTGGATTAGTTCAATATATGTATCTAAATGCCCAAGGCTCGCGGTTCCACACCTCCTCTGTGTGAGGTAATGCTGTAGCCAGATCACTTAGTAATGTCGCAAATGTCAATGATTTGCCTGAGAAAATTGTCAATTATTTCTGGCTTTTCTATTTATCATAGAAGCAAATTGTAAGATAATGTTCAGGTTTTTTTACTGTTTTTTTTTTGCCTGCTAAATCTTGTACAACACTTTACAAACGGCTAAGATTTCTATCTATTGTATTATAAGGATGGTAAAACTTCGATTTGCACAATGTATTTTTATTTATTCATTTTTTGGTCTATTAAATCTGCAATTTGAAGCTAAACATTGTCCCATTGCCATGGACTACTACTCCCATAATCCTCTGTTTTCCTGGCTTGTTGTAGTCACATATGGTGTCTGTTTGCCCTGTGTCCACGTTTTCTTAGTCAAAGCCTTTAAAAAGAAAAACTTCAAAAAAAAAAAAAAACCAAAAGTTCAATGAAATAAAATAAAAAATAAAAATGTTTTTTTTATTTAGAACATCACGTTATTTTTTTACTTAATTTTAATCCAATACGTTTGTCCAGTTTTTTTGCTTGTTTGTTTTTATCTGTAAAAAAAAGTAGCAAATGTGAAATTAGCGACGTCTAAAATCCCAAACTAGAAACATGTCAGCGAAGGTGAAAAGCAACATTGTTGGGGAAAATTTAGTTGTGAATGATACACTGAGCCAAAGTACAAACCCTTTTGTTTTGTCTCCGCTTTTTGAGTCAAACTCAATGATCTGGAGCATTTTCTATATATTGTGAGACACCGGCCATTACAGGACCAGGGACAGCACCAGGTGTAGAAACTGTAATGGACTCAAATCGAGGCTAGGAAATTGAACTGAAGAGAGAAGAGCTGACCATCCGTCTAAATGTCCATTTATTGCGCGCAAAAAACCCGGAAGTGGTTGAAAAAAACCGAAAGTGATTAACGGCAATAATAAAATTTGACGTGACAAACAATTTGTATTAACTTTGACAGCCCTAGATTGTATATAAACAAAATGCAATACTTTTCCATCCATTTTCTTATCTTTATTCATTGTTCACCATTGTGGCTGCTGCAAAACGTAAATTTCTCATTGTTGGGACAAATAAAGGTTTTTTTTTTTCTTCTTCTTCCTCTTCTCTCAATCTGTGATATTGAGCACGTTCCATCCCACCTCACATACGCCAAATTTTATTAGAGAGCGTGATTATTGCATATAGACTGACCACAATAAAAGGCCAATCTGAAATTCGCAGTTCTGTTCATGTTTTTTTGGACCTTTGTGGAACGTTGATCAACTCATCTTCGACTAGCTGGAAATCAGCCTAGAAGTTTCCTATTTTTGTTTACTGCAGATATATCACTTTTCATTTCTATAAAGCGAATTTTTTTTTAAATCTCAAAACATCACGTGAACAGTTGGTTAGGAGATACTGGATCTGAGTACAATTCCTACTTCCGCCAAAAGAAAAGCAGTTTGCCAGTGTTTCTATTTAAATGCTAATATTCCGATCTGCGGAAGACGGCTTGTGTGGGAGTCTGAGCGAGTTGTTTTCGTGGCCAGTGCGTTCCTGTTCGAAAAAACAGACTCTCGTCTTAAAATGAAGTTTCCTTCCTGTTCAAATGTCAGTGGATTCGCGGAAATGTCTTTTTTTCTAAGGTTTCTAAGCATGTAGAAGAGGAAAGAAATACACAATGTACACATTTCATAATTATGGATTCTGCAAACACGTAATAAAAAGGCATTTGTCAGCGTTCCGACTGAGATGGTGGGGAATAAAAGTGCTGGACGTTTGACGGATTTTATCGGTTATTTGGTGTGTTTTACTGATGGTGACGTTTAGGGAATCTCGGATATAAAAGATTTACGCACACGTCCTGTAATCTGCCTTTGGAGGATATTTTAATTTCAGCTGGAATGATTCTGATGGTGCAGACGTGAGAATGACTGGTTCCATCAAAGTGACACTCAGTAAGTACGAAAATAAATTACTTCACAGAGCAGCGTGAAATTCCACTGCTAATCATGTGAGTAACTATTATTTTTACATGTATTTCGATTTTTCATGGAGGTCCTTGACCTTTAACCTGTTTGACCCGTTCGACCTTGCTTTGTTTTTTTTTAACGAGTGTGCAATAAACAAATCCCTGGATTGGTTTGACCTTGGATTGACCTTTTGATTTGACCTTGGATTAACCTTTTCCAATAAATGCTTTCGTTTGTATATGAACCTTGTCAATACAACAAAGAAATGAATTTATGAAATAAACGTTGGGGTGCGATTTATCTATCACTTCTTTTTCTTTTCTGGGTCACCAGCCAATCACAGTAACTCGTGGCCTGAAGGCGGGACTCACGTCCCAGCCAATCACAGAGCGGGAAAGTTCATCTCACTTCAGCCACTATTTATCGTGAAAGAAATAAACCATGTTACGTCTCCTCAGTCCAGTCAGTGTTTGTTCTTCTCAAGTCTAGCTTTGTGTGGAGACTGCTTATCGGGCCGAGTCTCTTATCTCCGCACGCTGATAAGAAAAGGCACGAATCGGTATTTCGTTTTTTTTTTTTCGACTTCCCGAGCTCTCTCTCGTTTGGCGATGTGAATAACGCTCTCCTGTGTAATTAGCAGCGGCGCCGTCATCGCTTCCGAGCTTTAATCAGCACACGTGTTCCCTCCGTGATTAACTCACGCCGAGCTGCTCCGCATTCCGCTGCAGCTTCCAGCTTCCGTATCGAGAACCCAACATCATTTCTTTTTTTTTTAATGTCAAAGTAAACAATTTTACAAAACATTTACAACTTTCAAAAAAAAAACCACAACAATACTCTTGCAATGAAATACACAACGTATGGATTATATCAAGAACATTCCAAACCAAATCAAAAAGATAAAAAATAAATAAATAAATAAAAAAGCAAAGAGCGCACCAAACATCATTTCTACCCCTTTGTCTTTGGATTTAAGTGAAAAGTATAACACTAATGGATTTTTTCTACTGAAAGGAATATATATATAGTGGCGCTTCCACTTACGAATGACTCTGTTAACAAAAATGTCCTTTTACGAAGGGAGTCGTCAAGAAAATATTGTCTCTTTAAACGTGATTATTTTGCTCTACGATAGGCCAAATTTTGTCCAGACGTATAAAACAGTTTTTTTTAGTCTTCAAGCACGTCAGTAAACACACATAAAAAAACACTTTTACAGAAGTAACACGGTTACGGAAGTCTTACTTGCGGAATCGCCGATTATTTGTTGAGAAACTGTGACACCCGGTGGCGGGGAAAGGCAACGCAGGTGAATTAATTAGACAGGACACGGAGAAATAATAGGAAAGTGCAAACAACCGTCGTGTTATTTAGAAACAACACAATTACAAAAAAAACCCCAACTAAAGTACAACCCGAGTGAAACGCTCGACTACAACATGGTTAAAATCTGGACAAATTATTGGATTTACATGCAAAACTCACCCACATCACGAAACTGCGGAACAAATTAAATTAGTAAATAGAGGTAATTTTGGATTTCAAATGCAATGCAGTCACTAGTTTTAGAATGAAGTTATGAAACACATTTTAAATAGTTACATTTTCGTAAAAGTGAACAGGACAAAGTAAAAAGGGCCAAATATGAAAATACAAAGATGAAAGTTTAAAAAAGGGACAACACTAAACAAAAATAGCACGGATATTCTTAGCCGTGCTCTTCTTTCTATAAACGAAATACTCAGATTATGCTTTTTAGCCCATTAGATGTTTTGATGAAAATGATGTGATTGCAGAAGAATGTCGTGTCCGTTTTTCTCAGCAGTTCATCCCGAATGCGACAAGGTTACGACTATTTTGACTCTAGTTTTCATTTAGGAAATAAAAAAAACAGTAATCAGCCATAATTTATAATTCCAAACGTGTCATTGCACTTAAATGTAATTACAAATGATCCAGTTACAGACTGTAATTTATATTAGATGATCAAGTATTTAAATGAGCCTGAAGACAGAATCGTCAAGTCTCCAGTCTGTACGTGTGTGACGTCTCACAGAAGATAAGATCATGTGAAAAATGAAAAGTGGAGTTTTGTTTGGCTTTAATGTATTTTCGTTTCTTTTTGATTGGGTTTTGAGGGAGACATGTTAGCTTAGCTTAGCGCAACCGGCTACAAACGAGTCCAATGCGTCATCGTAGAAAGAGTGGAAACAGTCGAAAATGAACAACACGAGCAAGAAGTAAAAAAAAAATTCAAGGAACAGACAGGATCAAAACGCCAGGTCTGCTAATTAGGGGATAAGTGCATACGTAAGTCCTGACCACTAGAATCGACTTTTTGTTATCTGTTATTCAAGTGAAACAATATCAAATAAATCAAAACCAGTCACAAGTTAGGTGTGTTAAACAACCAATAAATGTGTATTTTAAGAGAAAATGTACGTAATTGAACCAGAAACTTAAAAAAAAAATTACAATTGTATTATTTTTTTTTTTTTATTTTGTGGCATGATTATTTGTGGGGTGCTTATAATTGCGTAAATACGCTAGTAATATTTTTTTAGTCTTGGGGCCATACGTCGATTAAACAGTTGGCAAATGAAAATACCCTGATGATAAAAGACATTTCAGTGTTAAAATTATTAATAGCTGGTCACGGTTCAAATTAGTAATAGTAATGGTCATTATTGTACAGTATCTGGTGAATTTTGCTGCCAGCAACATCCAATTTACAGAGGTGTAAAGTACTTGAGTAAACTTTAGACATTTTTGTACATTTTGTAAATTCTGTACATAATTTTTTACTTACTAGTATTTTTGGCTACTTTGTACTTGTACTGAGTATCAAAAATATAAGCAACTTTTAAATTTCACGCAGTCCCAATAAATTCATGCATGAAATAAAGTACAAGTACTAATACAAGTACAAATACTACGCTCAGTGTATAAATGTCTAAAACAATTATCAGTTACTTTATGCGTTCGTTGTACGTATTGTTTTTATTTTTTTTTTCCAAAAAATCAAATTGTGTTGCACAAATGTATACATATTGTATATTTACAAAATGTACAAAAATCCCTAAACTGTACTCAAGTATTTTACACCTCTGCCAATTTAACAACTGTGGGTGGAATAACACAATTTTTACAGATCCGTCCAAGAAATATTCTTCAATAAATATTATCATTATAATCTAAAACATATTCTATAATAAAGAGCAATAAGAAGAAGAGAAGAGATTGACATTTACGTCTTGTCCAGCAGGGAAACACCTTCATCACCGTGTCACGCGCTTGACAACCGTCCATTTTTGGCGACCTTGATGTCGTCACGACGACCGAACAGCTATAAATCAATCGAGGAAGATTTATTCTCCGACTTCACCTGTCAGGCCACGCGTCCACTTTCACCGCACGTAAAAAATAAAAACAGATGCAAGTTATGGCATTGCATTTCAAGGTTTTAAGAGAAAAAAAGACGATGTGTGTGGAAGGTGTGTGGGAAATTAGTGTGACAAAATGTCCTCATGAGAGACGAATAAATATTGAATTATTATTTATTAAATGTTTGAATCCGGCCCGCCGAACTTGTAAAAATGTAATAAAAGTCAGATTTTTTTTTAAAGCAAATTCGATTAATCTGTTATTAACTAAGGGTTTTTTTATTTTTTTATTTTTTCTTTAAAAAGCGGAACCACAAGCACAAAATGTACATAAAATGATTTTTTTTTTTCAGATTCCTTTTTCATGTACATTCGATTAATCTGTTATTAATTAAGGGTTATTTTATTTTTTTAATTTTTTCTTGAAAAAGCGGAACCACAAGCACAAAATGTACATAAAAGAATTGCACTAGTATATTTTTAACTATAATTATTTATTTTCTATGGAATCAGATGTCAAAAATATCAAACTTAAATATCTTTAAGTTAAACTTAATCTTTAAATTAAAGAGATAAACAAAAATCTTCACATTTTGGTTTGAAACTTTTCTTCCGCTTCAGATTTTTTTCGTCCATTTCGTTTATTTTTTTTCAGTTTGGACTTCTGGCACCAGCTTCACGTGGGAACCCTTACTCTGATTGGCTGGTGAGAATGTGGTTGACAGCCCGGCCCCGCCCCTTTGTCAAATGTTAGAACCCTGTGTGGCCTATCAAATCGCCTATAATGTAAATTGCAGAATTCCCGCCTTTCCAGGATATTTGTTTTTGACCATTTATCATTTTCACCGTCTGCTGGAATATAACGTTTTTTTTATTATTCGAACTTTATTCAATCACTCCACTAACTGGCTTAAATTGTTCAGATGACGGCAAAAAGTCCAAATCTAATTTCGAAAAAACTACACTCATGATTCGCCGGTCTCATCAAATTTCGAAAAAACGTTTTTTTTTTTTCTCGTTTTTACGCCGTTGTTGTTAAATCTTTGTTTAATTACCCCAACGCCAGGTGTGTGTTTACGAGACCCGCGAGGCTTTTAGCCGCTAGACACCGTCCTTCCTGACACGTGAACATCTCGGCACATGAATAAACCAAACGCTGAAAGCATCTTCCAGCGAGCAGCTGCGGATTCTGCCGCTCTGGTTTATAAGGTTCCGAATCAGCTTCACAACGGCTGGTAAAAGAGAGACGGAAATGCTGAGCCACAGCTGCGTAATTATCTAAAATATCCTTCCACCGACGTCTCTGAGAGGGCGTTCGCAATCGATTCAGATCTCATCCAGCGGAGAGAAAAGCTGACAGTCACGTACGTGATGGCGTGGAAGAACCTCCAAGAGGAATCAGATGCCAAAAACGTCACACATAAATATCTAAGAAACAAACTAAATCTTCGTGTTTTGGTTTGAAACTTTTCTTCCGCTTCAGATTTTTTCGTCCATTTCGGGGTTTTTTTTTTCGTTTGGACTTCTGGCACTTTTTTTGAGTAAGAATACTGGAGGCCCGTCTCCATTTTGCATGTTCACAATCTTTTGTTGCTGGACTTTACATTATCAGAGGTGTGAGAAGTACCAGACAACCATACTTAAGTACGGATACAAACTATATAAGTTACTCCAATGCAAGTAAAAAGTCGCCACTATACAAAAACTCGTCAAAGTAGAAACCGCGGTTTGTTTAAAACGAACAAATGAAGATGAAAGTAAAGACCTCTTTACATGTATATGAATAGCAAAAATATCAAACGTAAATTGGTGTGAAATGTATCACGTCTTCATTTTCAACGAAAATGAAAAGATTGCTAGCCAAAAAAATGTGAAGCATTTCATGGAAATTTACGTTTGATATAATTGCCATCATTTAGAAAATCTAGAAACCAAACATCCAAAACTCGTTGGAAAGCAGTGGAGTTTTTCCAAGATAGAAGAAAACGCGCTATGTGTGTAATATACATTTCTAGTCTTTTTTCACAGTATATATTTGTAGATTAATAGTCATAAGAGCAACTACCTCATTCAGTGTTGTCTGTACAGTAATAAATGCTTTCACAGATGGTAATGGTGTATCATAATATTTATATATCAAAGTTTTGTCTTTTTAAACGTTGTAAGTTTAAAGTGTACTTCATATAGTTATTAAATGCATCATAAATCGTGATTTTGATTGGCTGAAATAAATGTGTTTGTTTTAATGGGCTGCGGGTCACCCCGGCTTTAGATTACACTAGCATCCGTTACTGTTGGGGTGAATGTGGTTTTAAAGGTTTTGAACGATTAATACTGAACACGTTGAAATGCGAATGAGAGGTCAGCTTGACATTTTTCGTGGTCGTGAGTGTCAATACGGTCCAGTCACTAAACGATTTCCCCGCGCATGACATTCCCGTATACGAGATTGTAATGATCACGATAACGTTTCAAAGACTGAATAAGGAAATGCTATTTTGAACTGTCTCTCTAACACGATGACTGCACTTTAGTCACCACTGCACACTGGGTCACTTTAAATCACTTTAAAACACTTTAAATCATCACTTGAGTCACTTTTTCTGCTTTTGTATTCTTTTTTTTATTTTTTATTCATATTTTATCTGTATATTTATGCCGTGTTTCTCTCCCTTATTTTCTCTCCCCGTAAATTTTTGTATTTTTTATCACTTGTATTTAATTCATATTTTATTTATTTTATATATATTTAATTTTTTTTTCCCCATCTTAATTTTTTCTGTTCCGTCACAACCCCCCCCCCCATGTTAACATGCTGGACGATTGCAAAATACATTTCACTTCACGTTGTTGAAACATAATTGTGGAGGTGACAAATCAAATTTGAATTTGAATTAGAATTTTGAATTGCAACGTGATGCTTGATCTCTGTCTTTCCTCTTCTCCTGGGCGTAACTTGGTCTTGGAGTCTGCGCTTTCCTCTCTGGTGATTTTTGACGAACTTTTCTTATCGTGTTGTGTGATTTATTTCAAGCAGGTACAGCAGGTTAGACAACAAACCGGGTTTCAAGGGTTTCAGACGTCACCTTTACTTTTACTTCAGACATGCTTCACTCTAAAACATTACATGTTGGTTCACGTTTCAAACGTTGCGTTGGAGTCTACTTTTCACACCACAGCTACTGTAATAAACTCACTCGACACGCAAATCATGTGAAACCACTGCTGCTCTTCCACCTTGAGTCGTCTTTGGAACTTTGGGGCTTTTGGCGATGCATAAGTTACGAGGCTGCCGGTCGAGGAAGCGGCAAGTACGTGACGTGTTTTAATGCAAAGTCCACATTACAGTACGCGTGTCAGCAGAAGTGTGTCCTCGCACAACTCCAACGTCGAGTCACGCTCACACTCGATAAAACCAAGACGCCGCTTCTATCGATGGAAAAACTCTGATATGGGGGTGACACGACTCTGGGCATCAAATATGAAAAACTGCATTATTTGACGGAGGCTCTGTGTTTAAACAAACGCATGAGGCCGAGTTCATTTAAAAGTCTATTGGGTTTAAGAGTTTGGCCTGTTAGTCTTCGTTAACGTAGAGCGGAGTCGTTTAAAAGGCTGTTTATCTCTAAACTTTTGATTTACTTGCATGGTAGTGGCTCTGAAAGGCGGCCGAAGGAACTGGACTGGGCTGGATCAGAGTTGAGCGGTGTGTTTGTGTGTGTGTGTGTGTGTGTGTGTGTGTGTGTGTGCGTCTAGTCTGGTGCCAGCACCCCATAATGCACTTTTTATAGGCGCCTCCTGATTTCCTGGACGGAGTGAGTCCCTTGGTGGAATATCAATGACTCGCTGCTGAAACGCAATGAATGAGTGTGTGTTTAGCACGGAGTAGCTCTGTCTCACCGAAACGTGTGTGTTTCTGGTCCCCCGATCAAGAAACACGTGACGAGGACGCTCTTTACGAAAATCTCGATGTGCATTTCTTTCCGTTGCTCTTCTAGTCACTTGTCGGTGAATGCCAATGAATGATGGACTTTACATGAGCAGCTGCCGATAATCAATTAGTTTTCGTTTTTGGCCAAAAAGGTGGCCAAATTGCCGCCCTTGATTGAGTCAAATCGTATTATTTTATTTGACCAAATATTCGGAAAAAAAAAAATAAAGTTTTTTTGGTTGACCAAATAACCATGACTCAACAGCGCCCCCTAGAAAATGAAAATAGATTGGCCTATTGGAGCTCATATGGCAGTTTTTTCATCGCAGACGCGAAAAAACCAGTACACATATTCACCATGTTGGGTCAAGCAAAAAAGCCTATCGGGTCATCTCCGCCAAACCAACAGGAAGTCGGCCATCTTTAAAAGTCTCACTTTAGAAAATTCTGCGTTTTTGCACGGCATGCATTTGAATCAAAAAAGCTGAAAATTTCACAGACACATCTAGAAACGTGGGTGACAAAAGGTTATTTGGCGATTTCTTTCAAAAGAATTACTACAGCCGAGAATTTAGCCTTTGCGTTTTTCCAAAACACAAATCTTAAAATTGCTCCCATTCGCACACTTTACATCTACTGAAATGTAGGCCCCTTCGCTCTAAATACAAAAGTGAAGGGAATATTGAAATCTCACCATAGCGCCCCCTGCATAATTTGAAATTTTGAATGTAAGAGGCCAAAATGTGTCACAGGCAATTTTTGAGAAATTTGCTGAAAAATTCAAGCAGGCCATCCTGAGCATAAAAGCCAATGACAGCCATGCTGTATTTTCAACCCTGTTGTCATGGCGACGACGAAAAATACACCTTTCATTCTTACGGGCAGAAATTGCTCTCAATCGCGGAAGGAAAAGGCGGCGTTGCGGCTTTATTTTTATTTTTTTATTTTACTTCAATGCATTTCCAGAGTTGATTCAATCCTACAAGATATAAAAATGTTCTTCTGTGTGTAAGGATGTATGGAGGGGACTTATTAAATCTGGAATTATTAAATCATGCAAATTATGAGGCGCCTGGGATGCTTTATTAAAAGATGGCAGATATTATTAAGTGTATATTTTGGAGAATGTGTATTATGTTTAACATTACAAGAATTGTGAACGCCTGGGAAGATTTTAGCACTATAACCATTTTATATTTTACCAAACAGTCATGTGATATAGTTTTCAAATGAGCTCAAAAATGAAAAGGCGTTGAATAAAACGTCATGAATTAAGCCTTCGTGGCTGTCCATTTCCATTTTTAAACTCAAGCAGTTTTATCAGCGGTTTTGGATCAGCAATATTTCTGAACTGGTACGTGATTCTTAGTAAGAAAATCAAGAACAGAAAAAGCACATTATCCATAGACGGAATGGTTGGAAGGATGGATGAATGAATGGACTGATTGGACAGATGGACGGAAGGGTGAATGAATGGATAGATGGATGGATTGACGCACAGACAGATGGAAGGATGGATGGATGGACGGAGGGACGGACGAATGGATGTGAATGGATGGGCAGATGAATGGATGGATGGATGGATGGATGGATGAACTGAAGGATGGATTGATGGCTGAATGGATGGAAGGATGAATGGATGAATGGACAGACGGACGGACAAATGGATAGATGAAGGTTGGATGGACGGAAGGATGGGTGGACGTACGGACAAAAAGGATGGATAGTCGTAAGGATGGATGGATGGAAGGATGGATGGATGGACAGAAGGATGGTTGGTTGGATTAATTGAATGGACAGACAGATGGACGGATGGATGGATTGACAAACAGATGGAATGGATGAATGGATGGATGGGATGATGGTTGGTTGGTCTAGTTAGATCGACGGAAGGATGGATAGATGGATTAATAGACGGACAGATGAACAGATGGATGGATGGATTGATAGACGGACAGATGGACGGATAGATGGATGGATTGATAGACAGATGGATGGACAGAAGGATGGTTGGTTGGATTAAATGAATGGACAGATGAATGGATGGATTGACGAATGGATGGATGGACGGATGGTTGGTTGGTCTAATTAGATAGACGGAAGGATGGATAGATGGATTGATAGACGGATGGATGGACAGAAAGATGATTGTTTGGAATGATTGAATGTACAGACAGATGGACGAAAGAATGGATGGACGGATGGTTGGTTGGTCTAATTAGATAGACGGAAGGATGGATGGATGGATGGATGGATAGATGGACAGATGGATGGACGGATGGATGTGTTTTTCCATGACCAGTAACTCCTATTTTGCTTGATAATTGTTTTTGAAGTTTGTTCCTCGGCGTGAGTGCAGAAGAGTGTCGGTGAAGAGTGTCGGTGAAGAGTGAAGAGTGTCGGTGAAGAGTGTCGGTGAAGAGTGAAGAGTGTCGGTGAAGAGTGTCGGTGAAGAGTGTCGTGAAGAGTGAAGAGTGTCGGTGAAGAGTGTCGGTGAAGAGTGAAGAGTGTCGGTGAAGAGTGTCGGTGAAGAGTGAAGAGTGTCAGTGAAGAGTGTCGGTGAAGAGTGAAGAGTGTCGGTGAAGAGTGAAGAGTGTCAGTGAAGAGTGAAGAGTTGGTGAAAAGTGAAGAGTGTCGGTGAACAGTGAAGAGTGTCAGTGAAGAGTGAAGAGTGTCGGTGAAGAGTGAAGAGTTGGTGAAGAGTGAAGAGTGTCGGTGAAGAGTGAAGAGTGTCGGTGAAGAGTGTCGGTGAAGAGTGAAGAGTGTTGGTGAAGAGTGAAGAGTGTCAGTGAAGAGTGAAGAGTGTCGGTGAGTGTTGGTGAAGAGTGTCGGTGAAGAGTGAAGAGTGTTGGTGAAGAGTGAAGAGTGTCGGTGAAGAGTGAAGAGTGTCGGTGAAGAGTGAAGAGTTGGTGAAGAGTGAAGAGTGTCGGTGAGTGTTGGTGAAGAGTGTCGGTGAAGAGTGTTGGTGAAGAGTGTTGGTGAAGAGTGTCGGTGAAGAGTGAAGATTGAAGAGTGTCGGCTGGTAATTGAATGTGTTGTTGTGCTGGGGACGGTGGCTGGCCGAGCTGCAGGAAGTGAATTATAACCTCTCAATTAGACCCGGGCATCTATGAAATATTGAATTGGAAACTCTTGAAGATTCCAGTCACGCTGTGGTGCTGCATAAAAGCTGACGGACTGCCTCCCCGGGCCTGTCAGAAGCCTCAGCTTTACTCACTCACACACACACACACACACACACACACTCATTTACACAAGCTCATATATGAAAATCCTTCTCGTGCCCTCTCACAGACTTCCATTTTCAGCGCATGTTTTCCTACACAAAGTCCTTGGTTCGTCCTCTAGCTGTAAATTAAAGTCTATAGAAAGACCGAACGTAATTCTAATGTGGGATCCTGGCATAGCATCTAAGAGTTGGCAAATAATAATAATAATAATATTAATAATATATTTACATATTTACATGTGCGCTTTGAGACAGTTAAAACTGTGAAAAGCGCCTTACAAATACTCATTATTATTATATTATTATTATTAAATAATAATAATAATAATAATAATAAAAAGTTTCTTATTTGCTTATTTTATCCATTCTTTTTCCAAACAGCTTTTCTATTTCGGTGTCCCGGTGAGCAGGAGCCAATCACAACGCCCGGACGAACTCTGAATCTGAACCATGGAACGCCCTAGATTGTTGGCCGACCAATCACAGAGCGGACAAATTTCAATGCTACGATTCTCCCGATCGCGTTTCTGGAGACCTGGAGGAAACCCACACAAACTCAGCCAGAACATACCGGCTCTCACTAAATGACCTGATATAATACAAATAAATATTAAATGCATGTTAATAAAACACACGTTTGATCAAATAGTAAATAAACGTGTTTCTTTTCGGGAAATTTGTATTCATTTATTGAGTTTGTTAAATTATGAGTTTTATACACACAGTTCAATGCAAAAAACAATATATACAATATTTTAGGTTTTAAATTAGGGCTGTCAAAGTTAACGCGTTAACTCGTGCTTCAAGTTTTAATGTTATTTTGTAATTATTTATTTATTTATTTTTTACAAAAAACATTGTCCTGTTTTTATTAAGAGTGTAACCTAAAAAATGGGCACTTCAAACTTTCAATTTGTGTTTTCAAACAAAGTGTGTTTTACCTTGAATAAAGAGTGACTCGACCTCGGAGGGTTAGAAAACGAAAAAAATATATTGCAAATTGAACAAAAATTATAATAAATTGTTTAAACTAGTGTATATTTAGTGTTGAGTTTACATTAATTTACATATTACACCTCATTATCCATTATTTCAAGCTTTAGTCATTTAATCGCCATTAATCGCGATTAATTTGGTCAGGGAAGTGCGATTAACTAGTTTAAAAAATGTAATCGTTTGACAGCCCTAATTTAAATATTATGCATTTTAATATAACACTTAGAACAAACAATGTTTATGAATACGCAAGACAAAAAAGCAATGACAGAAAATTCCTTTATAGTATTTTCGAGTCACGATTCCCAGCACTTAACTGCGAATAAACGTAAATCCGACTCTGTTGATCGTGTAATCGAATCATTGTCAGTTGTCGCCTGCGTTTGTCGAGCTGGTACAAAACGTCGAGGCAATAAACTGGAAAACCATGAAGGCCAATTCGCTTTTCTAATGAGGGTTGAAGTCGGGCATTTATTTCGGAGCGTGAGAACGAAACTCGACTCATAGATATTAAAGGTGTGCGGATCTCACCCCATCACTGAGGCCATGAATTATTCATCCTGTGAGGTTAATGCGACACAGCATCTCGTGAGGAACCAGTTGTGTGGAAAGCAGATCTTTCGCAAGACTTTAAGATGTCTCCTGGACAATCTGGTGAAGGTGATTTTACAAGGTGCGTCTAGCATGATGCAAGATACTCCGTGTCTTGAGATTCCCACAGACCATCTGGTGAAGTGGTTCTCCTGAGGAAATTTGGCTGACACTTTTATCCAAAGCGACTTACACAAAGAGGAGCAAGTGAAGCAATTTGTCTAAAAAAACATGACGGTCAGTGAACATACAAGAGAAAACACAGACATTTTTTTTTCCCGTTTAGTTTTTTTTTATTTGAGTGTTTAAAATGTTTACAACCACGTTAAACTGTCTCTTTAAGCAACGCGGCAAAAGAGCCTTATGAGTAAAAAAGAAAACAAAAAGAGTAGAAATAAGTGAGAAAATATTACTAGGTAAGATCTATGAAAACATTAAACAAAAAATTCTTGTAAGACGGTAGATTCGCTTCTGTTATTTCAGTTCTTTTTCTCATTGGCTTTAATATAAAAAAAAAACAGTTGTTTTTTTAAATTGAGAAACATTGTGTTCTTAAAATAAAAAAAAATTCACTTTTCCTGCTTCAAGAAGTTCCGTGTTAAAACATGAAGTCGACTTTGAAAAATGTCTCGATTTAGTGTAAAATATCATCAAAATTAGCATTTCGTTTTTCTTAGCAAGAACATTCAAGTCCTATTTTCTTGAAAAAAGCAAAGTCATCTCTCACTCTTAATTCTAACATAGTACATTTATCTTGTAGGAAAAGATGTTTTTGATTAATTTCAAGATTTTCTTAGCTTGTCAAGAAGCTCCTCAGGCCTCTGTTCACGGAGACATCCATCCAGGACGGGCACTACTCGAGATTCTTCCCATCATTCACCTGAATCCTGAGCATCTGACATCACTCATCATCATCATCATCATCATCATCGGATTCTCTTCACACTTTGCCTGGTGACCCATATGGAACTCGATGGATTAGCCGTGACTTATCCTGCGCTCCACTTTTGTACCTTTGATGTTCCTCACAGGTTCCTTGTTGTGTGTGTGTGTGTGTGTGTGTGTGTGTACTACACTTACCTGCCGATCTCATGCTGGGTTTATTCATCACAGGCTTCATACATGTGCCTGACATTCTCCATCATTGTCTGTGAATTAATCCGGTTTTGGTAAATACATGTGTGGCACTAAATTCAAATTTTTTATTTGTCACATACATGCATGGTACGACTTGTAGTGTAATCTGTTTTTACGACTTTTTACGGATTTCTTCAAGATTCGTTTTTTTTTTTCTTATGTAACACAATTTACATTGCAAATTGGTAAATGGAAAATCTGACAAAATTGGAAATTAAAAAAAAAAAAAAAATTGGTTGATGATGCTCACTTTATAAATTATTTAAAAAAAATTGCTAATTCGTAAATATTCATGATTTTATATGATGTGGAAATTTAAATGTACTCAGTTAATTACAGCTTTGTCTTGTCTATATAATTTTCGCAATTACATATAAACACACACACACACACACACACACACACACAGGAAGTTATATGTTGGTTTTGCAATATTAATAGAAAACTTCTGCTCAAGTGTGGAGATGCTGAAAGCAGTTTTGGGTCATGGAGGTTTCGGGCTAAATAATTGATCTGGCAGTTAGGGAAACCTCGGCTGCTGAAGGAGATGCTGACATTGAGAAAATCAGACTCGCGCACTTCCCGAAGTGGCCGGAGATTCACGCACACGTACGTCCACATGGGTTAATTCGCAGGTTAATGGATATGAAGCGTAGTTAGTGTGCGTCAGCAGTGCAGTAAGTCAGGTTACGTGAGGAGGTTTTATCCTTCATCAACCGATGGATGTTTTTTTACAGATCGACTACTTTGCATTTGCGATTGATTAGGAACCGCCCTTTTATTAGAGTCCAATGGAAGACATTGCGTAAAGTATTCCTACCCCAAAAAAACCCCCGAAAAGCAGGGGTGTAAGGTACTTGAGTAAATGTACTTCGTTACTTTACTTAAGTATGTCTTTGGCTACTTCGTACTTGCACTGAGCATCAAAAATGTAAGCAACTTCTACTCTCTACTCCACTGCATTTGTGATTGAGTAGCAGTACTTTTCACTCCACCACATTTGAACGAACACTTATCGTTACTCGTTACATTGGAATTGTTTGTGACAAGCCGGAATCAATTTATACCGCGGTTAATTTCTTGGGCGGACGAGGTGAATATCGCCATCTTTAGGCTGCTGAAGGTAATGGAGGCTATTTGTGAATTAGAAACCACAAGAACGCGAATTAGGGGCGTAAAAATGTGATTTACAAATGTTATTATATAATATATAACTTTATATAATACATATAATATATCATTTACTAATCAGATTAATCATTTTATTTTATATCTACTTGCAAATTTAAGTGATTGAGACTGACTTTTTGTTCTTTTTATCTACTTTGTTCTACCAGTTTTCAAACATTGAGGTTAAATTCTGTTTCTGTCTTGAAAAACAATAGTTTTTGTTCTTAGTTTGTATTCACATTTCTTTTTTTTTTTGGGCCTATATTGAGCACGAATAAAAAAAAAAAAAATACTTCTTAATACTTAAGTTCTTTTCAAATGGGATACTTTGCTACTTTGACTCAAGTCTTTTTGAATTGGGTGACTTGTTACTTGTATTGGAGTCATTTTTACAGTAAGTACCTGTATTTTTACTCAAGTATGGCTGTCTGGTACTCTCTACACCTCTGCCGAAAAGTCATTCGTCTTCTTTTCAAACGATGCCGTAAATTGTAGTTTGTGGGGAAAGGTTTTCCAGACACGCTGTGTTTGTCAAAAGCCATTGACGGTAAAGTTAAAGTGATGAACTACCGACAATTGTTTACAATCGTCTACCGTTTATCGCGCCAACAGCGCCAACCGTCCGAGCAGATTCGCTTCTGAGAGCTCGATTCGTTTGCAGACAGTTTCATATTTGGGTTTTTTTTCCACAGCCGAGACTTTTTTTGTCGGAGCATTTGAATATTTCCCCTCTGGTGTGACAACTCGAGTCAAAATCCAGAAAGATATTTGCATCCACTCGTCTTCTCGCACCTGGCCGGTTACGCTCGCAAACATCGCCGCATGTAAATCCGAGCGTCTCGCGAGAATCGGGAAGGTCACGGGAGTCGTTCCGGCCTCGGCAAAGTTTCACTCCTCGGAATGCTAAATGATCCGCGCCGTCAAATCGGCTTAATTAATACCGGCCATCTGCGAACCGTAAGATTTGTGCCGTCCCTCGACAAGCCTGTGGGGAAAAAATGCATAATAATGGAACCTGCGTAGTGGATCAACCTTCCCAGATCCATCACTGCCTCGTAGATCTCTGCAGCTCATGGAGAGCCAGTTCCCATTCACACTCGTTTGCAAAGAAAGCGAATGGGTGAAAGACCACCGGTGGGGGCTCTGGACGAAAAGGGCGGCCATTATTACAGGCTCAGAGCCGGCCTGAGGGAGGCGGAGCCAGCTAACACATCCACTCCTCTCCTCCACTAACTCGTCATGCTAATGTGATTCCGATGTTCGAAACGAGTCTGAATCGTGTTACGGAGAGAAAACGCCTCGGGAACTCTCCAGACTTGTTTGAGATACGTTACGGGTGAGAAAAGCTTTTACTTGAAAGGGAACGACCCGAATGGAGACTTCAGTCCTGCTGAGATATCTTCTTTATCGTGACACTCGAAGACTTGAAGAAAAGGAGCAGATTGAAGGTCTTCTACCTTGAAACGTGGACTAACTGAGCTATATTTCGCAGCAGGTCTGTACTTAAGGGGTGTCAGGACTTATGGGCCGTTGTTAACAAGTAGGATTGATTGGTCAAGAATTCTTGGTTTCATGGGCATGATTTATTTCAGATCGAGAGCAATCGAATTTCAGCGACAGGTTTGACACCGAGATACGTTTAAAACAGACTTTCGTCAAAGTATCTGCAAGGTGTAGAATAAGTTGATATAATCGTATAGAAAGGCTGCCTAATGTAGTTGCTCGGAACCGAATCACACCTGCACCTCCTGAAACTGTCAGAATCTATAATTATTGCACTTCATGCTTTGCTAATGGAGGGAAACATCTTCTGGAATCATTGTCAATATGGCGCGGAACAACCGAAACATGATATTCGGTTATATTTTTCGGATATTCAAACCTCAACCATAAATGTGTATTTTTTTCTAGCGTGTGTGGACTGAATGGTTCGGATTGCAATCCATATTGCAATATATCGAGATCAAAAGAGAGAAAGAGAAGATGGGAGTTGGTGGCAAGAAACAAGGTCCACGGGCAGACGAAGAACACGGGCAAGTCACCGCAAAATCAAAATCCCTGAGGCTTCTTGGAAGTGAAGTCCTGGTTGTAGGTAGTTTGGTTCATCGTACAAAGACAGGTTTTTTCCAGTGATGGGTGGTTTGTATTTATTTTGGTGATTCTCACCTTTGAGTTCCTGCAATTTTCACTGAACTAAAATAAGCGATTTTCTGGTAATTGGGTCTGCAGTTCAGGACAAGCACTGCTTTATCTTTCGGTTCTGATCCAAAATGTAAGGAAACTTTTGCTTTCAGATCAGTGAGAAAAAAATGTACGTCCGGTCCGATTCACAGATTGTGTGTGCGGTTTACAAACGGCTACATTACTCAACTTCTCGAGTCTTATCCAATTGATACAGAGTGGTCAAAAAATCTTCTTTTAATGTGTCCACTTTGAGAAAGATGAACATCTAGGAAAACTACATTTTTTTACAACTAAATCAACAACATTTCTTTTTTCAAGCCACTTTATTAGGAGATCATAATCATATCTCATAATGCAAATTTGTGTCTCTTTATTGGGTCAAAATGGTCGTGTCCCGATGTGTCCCAAATAAGTCGACTGTGTATGAAGTAGCATCACGTCCTGAGAAGTCACAGCATCACCAGCCTCCGTTCATCTGTGCCTGTAAGTCGGGTTTTTAAACAACAATTCTTAATCTCCCGCTTTTCTTCCAAGTAGCAATTCTGCTTTAGCACCTCACCAAAACGTTTAAAGCTGCTGATGAGACCATGTTAGCGACTGGTTGTGGTTGCCCTCTGTTCGAGATGAACACACACAATCACGCATTTGCTCCAGACGGAGTGACTTAGACGTAGATGACATTTTCCCAATTTCACACTGTGCTGCCCGCTAGAAGGCAAGTGAGCAGAAACACTCGAGTATGGAAATGCTAGAAAGGGATATCAGGTACGAGAGTGTGTGTCTGTGTCTGTGTGTGTCTGTGTGTGTGTGTGTGTGTGTGTGTGTGTGTGTGTGAGGCGAGGAAAGTTGTGTTATCTCCTCGAGGTAATCACCTTGTGCTTCCACTCGGACGGCAGATTTGCCCGTTCTCTTGTAATTCACTCGGCGAGAAATTGTCTGACTCTGGCTGTGTTACGAATAAAAAAAAACGACACAGAGATTCGTTTAAAACGGACTTTCATCAAAGTATCTGCAAGGATAAACTGATATAATCGTATAGAAAGGCTGCCTAGTCAAGTTGCTCGGAACCGAATCACACCCGTATCTCCTAAAACTGTCAGAATCTTTAATTATGGCACTTCATGTTTTCCTAATAAGGGAAACATCTTCTGCAACCATCGTCAAAATGACGCAGAACTTGCTCAGAACTTCAACATGAAGTTTTCGGCTGAAACTGATGCCAACTTGTATTGGTCAGCCAATCAAACCTCAACCATAAATGTGTATTTATTTCTTATTATTTATTTGTGGACTGAATGGTTCGGATTGCAATCCATTTTGAAATATATCGAGATCCTTATCAAAGGAGCAAGGGAAGATGGGAGTTGGTGGCAAGAAACAAGGTCCACGGGCAGGCAAAGAACACGGGCAAGAGGTCGATTTCCAGCGACTTTTCCAGACAGATAAACATGTTTGAAGGATTGTAGAGTGAGCGAGCAAACGTCCTCTTTTCCCCAGACATGTCCTCTCTTCACCACGTCCGGAGCATCCAGACGGGTTTTTATTTGTTTTTGTCACACGTATTAGGTTTTCCACGCGGAACATCTCACACGCGTTTAATGAAGACGTCACCTTTTCTACATTTGATAGAGTAATACGTGATGTCATTGTTAGTTGGATCGGTCTTTGTAACGATTGGTGAGAAGGGCGGGGCTTGAAGCAGTCTGAATTCAATTGAATTGAAAACGCGTCCTAATGTTTCAGACCTTGTTTGTTAAGATTGTTTGTACACGTACAGTACATTTTAGTTAATGTATCAAACGACATGCCCATGTAAAGAAAACAAACTAGTAAATTGCAACTTTCTATAGTATGAAATGATCTGTCATATAAAAACTTTACAAAAGCCAATTTTTATATGAAGACTAGCGCTGTCAAAGTTAACGCGTTAACACACTACATTAATTTTAAGCGCTTAATCGCGTCAATTATTCTTAATGCCATTAATCACAGTAGCATTTTTTCAACTTTCGGTTTGGACTGAATAGAAACGAGAGCCGTGCGCTGTCTCCAGGTGTGACTCATTAAGATCAGCAGCTCACAGACATTGAGTTCAGGTGTTGTCACTTAGATGCAAAGTGTGTCTACTATGTGTGTGAATAAGTGTGAAATGTAGCTACTAATCCAAACAAAGATAAACAAAATTTGAACAAACAGTTGAAAACGCAGGATCGGGTTAATGCTAATGTTAAATGCTATATTTGCTAATCTAGTTTAACCATTAGGTTGTACGTATATGTTTTAGTGACACAGGCACTGCAGTGCGACGTGTTTCGTACAGTGGATTGACTTTTGGCATTTACGCACATAAATTCACTTTGGTAAAGGCCAATTACGTCTGTCTGAGCTACTTTAGCGCCGTAGGATATGTGCGTGATTAGATTCATTACTACACCCATTCAAACGTGACCTTGAGAAAAGTTCCGCGCACTTTCCGAACATTTACCCCATACATATGCATAGTCAGCTCCACAGCTTCAAATCATTCTGAAACGTGGATTCATATGGTTTCCTCTACTTCAACAGTCCTGCCCCGTGTCCTCTTTGGGCTCTCACCTCGTTTGATTTTAATGAGGTCATAATCGCACCCGCGGCCCCACACAAACCTGTCAGGAACTGGATGGAGGGTGGCTTTATAAGGGACTTCCTAATGGAGCATCTGTGAAGAGCGCTGAGTCAACGCAAGTGTCATTCCAGCCTCCTGACCAACGTGTCGGAAAATCCCGTCTGTCCAACGCACATCAGTTTGTCAAAGTCTTGTCATAGTCTCGCCTGACGAAGCCTGACGAAGTTCCTCTTGTGTTATAACCAGGGCTGTCAAATGTTGAATTTTTTTAAACGAGTTAATCGCACTTCCCTGACCAAATTAATTGCGATTAAATGACTGAAGCTTGTAATATTGAATGTTGAGGTGTGATGTGTAAATTAATGTAATCTCAACACTGAGTAAACACTCGTTTAAATACTGTAAAATAATTTAGTAGAATTTGTGTTCAATTTGCAATGTATTGTCCTTGTATTTGAACCCTCCGAGGTCGAGTCAAACCTTTTTCAAGATACAACACAAAAAAAAATGTCAATTTTGGTCTTACATTTAAGTGTTATCAATTGAAAGTGTGAAGTACGTATTTTCCAAAGGTCAGTGTCACTTTGCGCCTAAGTGACAACACCTGAACTCAATGATTGGGAGCAATAACAACTCAAAAGCGAATAAAACACCCTAGGAATTTACGCAATAAAGTACGTCCCCGGTTTTTGAGCTTCTAAAATTGGAAAATAGGTTTACTTAAATTAGCCTTTATGAGGAAAGTTCTCTTCGCCTAAAAAATGAGCCTAAATGAGGAAACGCTAACTCTCCTACACATGGAATTTTTTAAATTCCAAAGTTTATGGAATTTGGGAGGAACGCACGCAAGAACATGCAAACTCAACACAGAGCTGCTCTCGAACTCAAATCTCAAAGGAGTCGTCGTTGGTTTGAGGCGACAACGGTTTGAGTTAAATGAATCGTACATTTTCGGTTTAAATCTGTTTGCAGTGGACCGAGGTCCCGGAATACGTTTGTTTTCAGGACGTTTCAGCTCATCTAACAGCGAGCGCCTTGTTCTCGACCTGCTGCCGTGTCGTGTAGGCGATGAACAGTCGTGGCGTACGTCACTACCGTCGCATTCTTTACGAACGCCTGTCGCTTGATTACAAACCCCGTCTACTGTACGTATATCACCCCGCCCGCCTTCTCCAGATAATTCCATTATAGATGCAAATAACTGGAAATGTTTTGAAAAATCGAATGAAACCGTTTGGAGGCGGTGCTGGCTTTTCTCAGCGCGGCACATCAAAGCGCCAGTTAGCTTGTTTACAGCGCTTTCCCCTCACGATGCACGTGCTTGCGCTCTGGCGTGTACTGTAACTAGCGAGCGTATGTTTGCGTCGTAGCCAAAGGCAACGGATCCGTGCGTCGAGGCGTGTGGCCGCCGCTCTCCGAGACTCTGATGTTACGGGCTTTTTAACGAGAGGAGCGGCCATGAGTGTGAGGGAATGATCCGCTGATGAATTATTCATAGCAACATGCTAAAGCAGACGCGGCCGAGATTAGTGCGCTCTTCGTCTACCGTGGACACCACAAACCAACAACGTGGCTCTTTGTGTCGGGATGCGGATCAGTAAACGAATCCCGGAATGGCGTCGCGTTAATTGGCGAATAAACCGAGCAAGAACCAGCACGTGCCGCCTGCTCTCCGCTTGCTAAACGCCTCACCCGAAGACTTGAAAGTGTGATCTTTGAGTCCGATTTACCGACAACAAAGCGAGCATGATTAATGCTGTGCGTGACCGAATATGTTCAAGGTTTTTGCCAACAGAGAGGCAGTGCTTTTCTTTTTTTTGCCAGATTAGATGAGTCACTCCAAATGTCAACGCAGATGCTGCTGATTCTGAGGCTTGAAAATCGCCGCACCTTCTTGAGACGGCGAGTCTGCGTGGTGAATTTGTTCGCATGGATTCCAACATGGAATTTGTTGTTAGTGGCGACACGGCATTAGTAAGGCATGTTCTGGAGATCCTGATCTGCAGCCTTGGCTTTTGAGAAGGTTTTGCCGATATCTGCCGTTTTACTTTGTTGTGCTTAAAAAGTACTTTTGCAGTGTTTATGCGTTTGCTCGTCATTGAGAAAGAAAAATCCTGACCAACTTTTTCAAGTCAGAATGGCGCTAGAGGCAATTCCAGAGGGCGGCACTTGGAAATTCAAGTAGCTGCTCTGCCGCGGCAGAAAGTCGCCAACCATCAAACGTTCTGGCGTATCAACGCTTCCTGAATCATGATTGGTCTGCAGAACACGACCATCACAAAGACCGTTAACCAAAAGTGCTGAAATACGTCATTCGCCTACCTAAACACAGGGAGTAAGGTATTCCGAAAACCGTTGTCGCAAAAGTCACTATCCAATCACCACCTCGATTTTTGGGTTCATGGGAATTATGGTATTACATCTTGTAAGTTGCTCGGGTCACTGTATTTTGTTTGTGACTAGTGTTTTCCCCGCTCTCTTGTAGAAAAAAATAGTTTTATTGGTTAAGGTTTCCCACCCGTCTCAAGAAATGAATCACGAGGCTTGGAATTTTCATTTAAAAAATTATGTGATTCCTAAAAAGAATGCGCACGTGTCCTTGAAAAAAATGCCGTTCTGTGTTTCACTTAAAATATTGAGAACATTTTGGAAAAAACAAATTAAAATGTACATTTCACCTCTTCTTTAAGTAAAACAGTGCAATTTTTGCCGTCAATTTACGAAACCATTTTGGCTAAAAAATGGAGAAAATGAGAATTGTGTGAGTGTCTCTGTGCGTAAAATATGAAAAGTTGCTCTTCTGCCAATCCAGTCTTTAGTATTCTAACCATCAATAATCAAAAAAATGTAGAAAAAATATTTTCTCAAATTAAAAAGCACAATCCACTAAGAATAGTAAAATTAACAATGTCAGGCTGAATATTTCTAGATTTTTTTACTTAATTTTATCAAGTATGTTCTACTTAAAAAGTAGGCTCTGAGAAACTACTTAAATATAATTTGTGTAATATGCCAAACTTTTTTTAAGTAAATAGCACGTCACATTTTTTACAGTGTGTTTTTTTTTTTTACCTCGACCTATGGGTATATTGTCTTTCATAAGTTATTCAGATCAACTATTTTGATTTTGACTTTTATCTGTTAGAAAGCTTAGTTAAGCGAAGCTAAAGACTAGCCATTCGTCTTGTTCTGGTTAGATTGGGTCATGTTTTATTCAAGGCCTGAAAATACTTCAGGTTTTATTCTTCTTAAGTTTGTTTTGGCATTTCACTTGCAATTACTTTTTTGTATCGTTTTGCTAAGTGTTTGTTTTGTATTGTTTCGTTTCGTTCTTACATGCTTACATTTACCCCTCGAGGTAGTGTTTTTTTTCTTCTTGGGTTTGTTTGTTTCTACCGCTTCTAGTAGTAGTGGTGGTAAATAATGAAGCAAAGGCTTAGCAAACCTTTCAATTTCTAATATAAAAGTTGCATAGACTTATGCCAAATCTACGGGAATGTGTCAACATTGTTTAAAAATTTAAAAATGAGCTGTTTTCTTTTTCAAATTAAATGTTAATGTAAAGACACATTGTGGTGAATTTAAACAGCTTAAATAAAGAAAAAGCATCTGCATCAGGGCATTGCTTACACTGCAAAAAATACATTCTTGACAAGCCAAAAAATCTTGAAATTACACAACAAATCATGTTTTTTTTTCTATAAAAGATTAAATAACTATCTCAGATCTAAGAGTGCAAGAATAATTTGCTTGTTTATGAAATCTTTTTATTTCCTTATTTTTTCCACATGCATTTCTATGGAATCAGATTATGCTTCACATTTAAGTTTGTTTTTGTATTTTTTGCTTGCGATCTTCATGTTTTTGTTTGAAACTTTTTTTTTCAATTCAGATTTTTCGTTCATTTTTTATTTTTTCTCACCAGCCAATCAGAGTAAGGGTCGCCCCCACGTGAAGCTGGGATCAAAAATCCAAACGCAAAAAAAAAAGCTTACGAAAAACCTGAAGCGAAACAAAAAGTTTCAAACGAAAATGTGAAGATTGCGAGTGAAAAAAATACCAAACGTAGTTGCAAGCGAAAAATAATAATGTTGAAACATTTTTGCTCCTTTCTTTGAAATTTACGTTGGATATTTTTGCCACTAATCTTGATTACATACGTTTTTGTATCAGATGACCTGGTGAATTTTACCCCACCATCACTTTTTTGTCAAGCATCTTTGTATTAATGTCTCCTCAGATCCGCTAAAATCAGATTGTTCTGTCCCAACAAGTATTTAATTACGTATTTAGAATCCTGCTGCACACTGCTGCCGCTATCTTCGGGGAAAACGTCTGACCCAATTTTTCCCTTTTCGAAATCTCGCAGGATTGTGGTGTGATTATTTCACCCCGTCTCCAGCCAATAGCATGACATCCAGAGCCCCAGTCTCACGACATGGCAGAGTTCACGAGGGAGTCGGGCTGCTCGGGGTCTAATTAACCCGCCCATAAAAGACAGATCGCTGCCCGGCTGAATGTCATTCCGGCCTCCTCCGCTGAAGTTCCCACAGGGATCCGGGCTAATTGCAAATACAACCTTAACACGGGACATTGCCTGAGGAGACGTGGAGGTGGCACCGTGAGGCCGTTAATGAAGCTGCGGAGAAGGCGTCGCTCGCCATTGGCTGGCTTTAATCATCGGGCTGATGTGTGCGGCGTTCACCTCCGTGACAGTTAGGCCTGTTTAAGAGAGGCTGAGCAAACTTACTGGAGTGTGAGAGTGTATCTGGGCGAGCGGCCGTAATGAGACTCCAAATTAATAAAACCAGTCCGCGGATGTCAGAGAAATGGTTTTTTGCTAACATTAGAGCACAATGGGGAGAAAAACGGGGAGATTTTCTTTCCGCGCACCTGGAATAATTTTTTATATATTCGTATTTTACCTGGTCATAGTCATGGTCACTGGCAGTGATGGGAATTACAGCGTTATAAATAAACAATGTTGCTTTTTTCAGTATCGAGTAATCTAACGCAATTACTTTTTCCTCCATTACAACGCTGTTATCATTACGGACAAAAATACTGTTACTATAATTATGTTCATCGAAGCGGTTTTGGTCCGAGCAAAGTCTGTATTGTTTTTCCCTCTGGTGGGTGTGGTCATGGGGCGGGACATCACTGGGGATGGGTGTGTCTGGTGCGACTGAAAACGTGATGATTGGCTTAGATTTTGCGTTTGGTCACATATAAGCGCTCACCCAGCAGGAATCAGCGATGAGCCCAAGAGATGGACATTGATTAGTAAGAGTGTACATTTTTGTTATTGTTATTTCATTTTGGTACATTGTTAAGTATTATATTGAGCGCAGAACAGGTCTTGTTAAACTGTTTACTTTTGATAAATGGGTTTTTTTTTTTTTTTTACTTTTGTTACATTCCTTAAGAAGATAGAACATAATTTATATTTAGACATATTTGTTGGCCAGTCATTTTATTTAATATATTTTTTTATATTGACAGTATATTTAATATTGACAGTAGCCAAGTTATTTGAAAAATTAACAAATCAAGTAACGCAATATCTACCTTTCCTGTTATTTAGTTACTTTTATAACGATGTAACCCAATTACTAACTCTGTACTTGTTGTTAGAAGTAACTAGTAACTGTAACTAATCACTTTTTTAAAGGAACGTTCCCATCACTGGTCATAGTCATTTTTCACACCAACAACCAATGAATTAAATACAACAATCTACTGTTTTTTACATGGACTCACGTGCGCGTTGAGACAGTCGAAATTGTAAAGGGCGCCTCACAAATGCTCCGAACTTTGAACGTGAACTATAGCGGAGCGGCGTTTTTTCCGCGTATCCGTGGTTGACGCTGTAGACGTGTGGAATGTTGATGTGTGTGGTTCAGCGCTGGGCTGCAGTGGTGTTGTTCTCCCGGGGCTTTAAATGTGAGGATTAAGCTAAATGAGTTTGTCAGGTTCACTGTTTCAATCCCCTCTACTCGACAAAAGAACGGCACTTTTGGGATTTTAATATCCTTTGCTCTGCAATCCTGCTTTCTTGCAGCCAGCAGTTTATGACTGTTTTTTTTTTTCTTCTTCTTCCCTTTTGCACCAGCAAGATTAGCGTGAGGCAAAGAAAGCGGCGCTCTGATTTGCTAAAGCTGCCAGGGAAAAAGAAACAGACTTTTTATTTACCTCCCCCTTATTTATTTTAATCAATCTTTTCGTTGTATTTCCAATCCCCTGCTAGTCTTCTCTCATGCTAGATTGATTTATTGATCAGGTGACATTCTCAAAGGATGTACATATCAACCTGTATATCAATCTCGACATCTGTCATTGTTTATATATAACTATATATATATTAGAACTGTCAAAGTTAACGCATTAACGCATGCAGTCAATTTAATTTGCTTATCGCGTCAAATTTTATCAACGCCTTTAATCTGTTGTGTTTCTTTTTCACTTAAGTTTTTTTTCCCCACTTCCCGACTTTTAGACGGAGGGTTTCACTTTAAAACCTTGCCAGCTAAATCCGTAGCACAATTTCGATATGGTTCACCATATGGACAATCTCACTCACTTTAACACTGAAAAAAGTCTTGCAATGCCACGTTATGCTGTATATTCACGTATTATTTTAGATTTGCATTAGAGTTGCAAAATACTCTGTGCATCATTTTACTTCCTAAAAAGTAGCCTACTTGAATTGTTTTACTCAAGGTATGTGAGTAAAATGCCTGTTATTTGTAGAAAAGTTCTAGAACAAAAGCAAGCACAGACTTGGAAAAAACAAAGTGTCTTTTTAAACGTAATGCAAATGTATGAATATTTTCTTTATTGATTCCAGTAATTCAGTTCTATATTTACGGCTGTTCATCTTTGGTTAGATGCTGAGACTTTACATTCGTGTTAATTGAAAATTGAAATTGAAATGAATCAGCGTACATTAAAATGGAAACGTTCATTGTTAAACAAATAATTCAACATTTGATTTGTCAAAGTCGTTAGCAACAGTTTCTGAGTTTCTTTGCCTGTTACATTCTAGTTGATCTATTATGTTTCTTTCAATGTCTTTGATTATCTGCTACAATTTCTATCTATTTGCAGATTTGTTCCGAAACAAAATACTAATTTACTGTAACTTTGAGCACAGAAGTTGAAGGGGGAAAAAAGTTGCTTTTCCATAACAAGAATCCCCCATTAGTGTTTGTGCTGAACTTTTCTTTTCACCTGACACATGATTGGTTTTGTAGAAAGAAGGGAGAAGAAATGATGGGGGTCCGAGGTCAGGAAATGCCAGACGGATGAGCTCGATATCTTCTGTAGCGCAGATATTTCCAGGCTGCTTCTGCTGTGTATTAAATGCCGTATGCACGTCTATTTCTAACCTTCCTGACACACTGCATTTGCTGAAGTGTGCGCTAAAATTTGCTTCGGATGCAGAACGAAACTGCAATGGCGGATTAGAATAAACATTTCATGAGAAAGTCATATTTCCTCTTTGATCAAGCTTGTAAAACCTCCACATCTGTCATTAAATATATATATATATATATATATATATATATATATATATATATATATATATCTGGGCTGTCAAAGTTAACGTGTTAATGCATTCATAGGGATTAGAAAAACAGACAATACTGTATTTACATGCACTTACAATTGAAAACAGACAATCTAAGCTTAATGTAGACACACGTTTCATTTAGTGATAAGTGATAAGTATTTATTAAGCTACAGTTCAATTTCAGATGACCAAAATTCCCCAAAAGTCACAAAAAAAATGACTTTTTCTGCATGTTTTATCTTGAAATAAGTGTGACTCAACCTCGGGGGATTTATATTGAAAGAAATACATTATATTATAAAGAAAATATATTGCAAATTGGAGAAAAACTATGCTAAATTGTATTGCAGTATTTATATACTCTTATTACACCTGAATATCCAATATTACAAGCTTCAGTCATCTAATTGCGATTAATCACAATTAATTTGGTCAGGGAAGTGCGATTAATTAATTTTAAAAAAGTAATAATTTGACAGCCCTATTATATATACCAATAAAACTGTACACAATTAAATAATATTGTATCTTATTAAAGCTGTAAAGAAATTTGAGGCAAATATTTAAGGCTGCATTAAGTATTTGCGTTCCTTTGCACACTTTAATTTCCATTTCAATTTAATTTTGCCTTGATTTTCTCTCCATTCTAATAACTATTCATTTTCTTACATTTTTATAAGAAATAGTACATGTTTTTTTTTCATTGTAGAAAATATATATTGTATATGTTTTTCAATAAATCATTTTATTTCATGTTTTTATAATAAATACGTTGTGTTTTTCCAAGAAATATATTTTCCCGTATATATTTTTTTCTACATACTGAATGCATAAAAACGCATGACCAGAGAACCAAAGTGGAGCTTCTGCAGGCTCTGAACATCTAGTGATGTGTTGAAGACGTGATGCGTTCCTGTGTCGAGCAGCACGTCGTGATCACGCTCGAGCGACCAGCACACGGCCGCGTTTAACCATGACATACATCCAAACTCGAACATCACATCCCTGTCACCCGCTCGACTGGTGCGAATTTAACAAGTTAACGCGTGGTCTTAGGGTTCATAACTCCTTACGCTCACAACAGAGTCCTTGAGAGAACCTTCACGTTTCCTTCCATTCATATATATTTCATGCAGCCTTGTCAAACGCAATTACAGCCTCCTCGCCTTGCGTTCCCGTGAACCACACCAGGAATTTATCGCTGTGGTTTCCTCTGCCCTGTGGATGTTTATCCTCTGCTGGTTTCGTCAGGCGGCTCTTAGCTGGCGTGTTTGTTTTCAGCCTAAAAGCTTCATCAGCACTGGGACTATTGGAGCTCGTGTTAAGCAAACTGTGTATTTTCAGACAAGAGATGGTGGCGTGGGAGGCGATGAAGATGCTGGGAACTCGCTCGCGTCTTTCTGGTTTGAGTCGTGCCAACACCGACGCCAAAACCGGGGTTGCTGTTCGCGTAATCTGGTGTTTAGTGCCTAGTTCTTCAAAAAGTGAGAACGTGACTGACCGAGCTAGAAGACTCGTGCCAAGCTTGTTGATAATATCCACCCATTTGCCATTTCTGGAGCCAATCCCAGCATCCCAACAACGGAAGGCGGGACACACCCAGTGGCCAATCAAGAACAAGGAACGGCGCAGAATCATTCCCACTCTCACTCACAACGTTGGGCATCTCCAGACTCAAATAACACAGGTTGTTGGACAGTGGAAGGAATAACAGACCCGGAGGAAACCCAAGCATAAGCAGGAAGAAAATTGTAATATAAAAGTCTCCCTTCCGAGTCCGGAATTCTACTACCAAGTCTTAACCTTCACACCCCTGCGATATTACACATTGTACAATTTCCACAAGAGGCAAACGCAAATGATTATGATTCCTCGGCCAGTCTGCGGAAAATGCCACATCAATCCAGTGAAGCTCAGCTTGTCCTTAAACCGAAATCAATAGGAACAAATTCCGGCTGTCGGATTGTCTTTAAAAATGTAGGAGGACGGTCCATTCCAGTTATCACTCCAGCCTGAGAGCAGAACAATGCTGTTGCCTGAGCTCCAGATGTGTGATTACACTCTCTGTGGGAACCTGCCCGTGT
Source organism: Paedocypris micromegethes (assembly GCA_028031935.1). Lineage (NCBI taxonomy): Eukaryota > Metazoa > Chordata > Actinopteri > Cypriniformes > Paedocypris > Paedocypris micromegethes. Next base: position 10,745,615 of record CM051493.1, read on the forward strand.
GTAGATGCTCCTCACACAGAGATAGAGCGCTGCCTTCCCTGTGTCTGAGGAAACACTCTTCATCCCAGCAGCATTTCTAGACATTTACGGGTAGCATGCCAAACCATGTCGGTCTAGTAATGTTTAACACTTAATGTTGAATTGCCATGCAATTTACCATTGGACTAATGGTTACGGTTAGGTAAAAGGCGATTTAAAAAAAACTCCGTAAAGTTGGAGCACTGGAACAGGTTTAAAATTCTAGATTATATTATAAAAATAGAGCTTGTAATTTTTCTTGGTGTCAACCACCGAGGCAGCCATCTGCTGCGCCAACGTTCCCTACGATATTAAAAAAAGATTAGACAGCAATAAAATATTATGTCCATAATTAACTTAATTCTTTTGAGTTAGGGTTAAGTTTGGTCTTCCGTCTTCCATCAAAACGGACCCATTCGAGATTCAAGGTCGAGTATCTTTCTGTGTGGCCTCTTTCTGTGTGGAGATTGCTTGGGTTTTTTCCAGGTCTCCGTTTTCCTCACTTAGAACACAAAAACATGCCTTCAGGAGAATTGGACACTGGGAAACTGATCAGTTGGGAGTGAGAGTGTGAATGTGTTGGTGCGTCTCCCTCTGTGATTGGCTGGCCAGTCGCCTGCTCCCAGTGACTCGGAAAGGCAAAAGCAGTTCAGAAAATGAAAGTGGATAATATGAAAGTGAATAGAGAATCAGAATTTAATCAATTGTGAGCCATACAGTATGCAGTATATTCTGTGTGTGTGTGTGTGTGTGTGTCTGCGTTTTACTGGCTAGTAAATGCTACAGCTGAAACAAGCGCGTTTAGCCGCAACATATTTTCAAAACTACACCGCATTTTTCAAGATCAATAGCTCTGGTCATGTCTACAGCTTGTTAAAGGGATTATTGCCGAAGCTTTGTGGCTCTCGGACGCACTGCAATGCTCTTTCTTTTTTATTTTAATTAGACCTCTTCTAAGATTGGATCTTCCACCTCTCCTCGCTGCCAGATCATGAGAGCCAATTTCCATAAATTTATATCGCAGCCCCCACACCAAAACAGCGTGCCACTCACTGGTGGCCAAGATGACCGACAGAGCCACAGAAAGAACGGCCCAAAACAGCACAGACACTTCATTAACTGATAAGCATCTGGCAAGCTCTCCTTCTCCGAGCTTCCACTTCCTGCCCATCTCCATCGGCCCGTCTACAGAAAGCCAGCGTATCACCCGGCAGCAAACGGGGCGGGGGAACGCACCAATCCTCAAATCTGTCAGGATAATTGTGCGGCGGATAAATCTCCCATGGAGAATCTTTCAAAAATAAGCTGGAATCCATAGCGGGTCCCACACTGCGCTGGTGTTGACGCAGGAAGTCAATAACGTCAATTAGCGTAATAAAAAAAGACGAGGGGAAAGAGGAAGAAAGCGATAAGCCTAATGGCAAAAGGCTGCCGCTGTTCAGATAACTGTTTCCACCGCAGATTAGATAAGGCATTGTTATGAAAGCCGCTCGCCTGCAATGTCAGACCTTCGCATCGGTGCTGCAGCACGAATAAAACGCACAACTCTGGTCCGTGATATGTATGCCGTGCATTTGATCGCCGCATCAGGCCAGAAGATGTCGCAGATACATACAATCAATGGACGGCATGTCGCGCTAACCTCCACCGAGTGGTTCCTCGGGCATTAAGAACGTAATTTATAAGCTTCGTCATCCACAGATCTGCACTGCGGAGCGCAATTCCGTCTACGGAATGTGTGTGAATACACGAGGAGCGGTGTGTGTTGAAGCTAAGGGGCTGAGTTAGGCTCGCTCGGAGGCTTTCGTCCTGCGTGTCTATTGAATTATAAAGACGGGATTACTGTAGCTACAGATCTGCCGATGCCCCTGATTACAGTCGCCTCTGTGTTTGTCCTTCGTTCGAAAAGTGTACAAAATAATAACACGGCGCCGCCCACCGAAGCCTAACAATGCGTCTACTTTGCATGACAAAGAGAGAAGGCTCCACTCACAAGCAGAGTTTGACCAGTGTTGGATAATCAGACTCAGGGATGAGAATGTGCACAAAATGCAGAGAAGTGGAGGGGGAAAAAAAGAACGGAATGGAAGGAAGAGTAGTAGAACATGCACTCGACCTGTGACTAGGTGGTTGTCACAGGTCAAGCGGATCAATAAAGAACTGATTGAAATCCTGCACTCTACCACTTTAGTAGAAGCTTAGTGCACACTAAACTTTGAATAGAAGAAGCATTTATTTTTCATGTCCACAGTTAAAGAGACAGGAAGTGGGTTTTGGAATTAGAAGAAAAGCTCTGTCACATTTATAACATTTTGTTTAGAAACATTCATGGTGTCCGTGGCTCAAAAGCCAGACATTTGCCTTGATTGTGCGTGGAAAAATTCGTATACTCAATAACAGTAAGATTTAATCTCGTCGTTAACCTCGTCAGATCCACATACACCCCGGTTTCGAATTGAAAAAGACAGGACAAAGAAGGTTAGTTTAGAGAAATACAAACCAAATGTTTTCTTTTTTTATTGTTGTACCTCTGAAGACTCCTCATAAAAATAGTGTGGCTTAAAATGAGGGGAGAGAAGAAAGTTGCTGTCGGTAACGACCTCCGTAAAAGAAAGTCCTTTTTTCACACATTCATTTGAATCTCTTTCTTAGCAAAGAAACTGTGACACTATGTTAACGTGAACCTGCAGCAGACCATCCAGTAACTGCGACTGTCTCACAAGTGCACATCAAGTCCAGCCCTTGCGCTACAAATCTGAGGCAACTGTTGTAATGCATTTGCTGATTTAGCCCTAAAACACTCAAATCATAATTAATGCAGTACAGGTACCGGGGGGAAAAAAACAAGGAATAATATGGAAAATTGATCGATATTTTGCTAACACTCGAAATTCAACAGGAAAGTCAATTCAATTCGCCTGCTCACAAAGTGACAAAGTCAAGAAGGTTAAACGGAAGAAGCAGGCAGGGTTTATGTTCTCGTAACGAATAAAACGAGTGTTGCAAACAATGGGGCAGCCAAAAAGAAAGAGAGCGAAAGAAAGATTGAATAAAAGCAACATTTGGCACACTCCGCTGCTCCAGTTTCTCTTCAGCTCTGTTTTCTCTTCACCGTTTTCCTTCTCGTAACCCGGGCTCATTTATTGCGAGAATAACATTTGGCACAATACAAATTAGCGGTGCTCTTAAAAGATAAGACTTTGAGAATCAATCAATGAACAGTTGCTTAGAAAGTTCTCTGTATAAATGGGACTTTACTGCATCACATACAGCGCGGTCTAAAAATCACAATTCGCCCCTTCTCACGCAATCCGCCTTCATTTCCAGTGTCACTTTCCCATCTTAAATAGGAGTTACAAGTTAGAAAATAGTACTTCATTTCATCTTTATAGAATCTGTTTTTGTCATCCCATAGCGTATTCATTCATATATTCATAGTAATATACTTATGTATAAGCATGTACAAGAAAACAGTCTCGTTTTTGCACTGGGTACAAAAGTAATTGCTGTCTTTTCTGTTGTGCATTCTATTGCATGTTTTCATGAGAAACCGAAAAGAAAAAGGGAAAACACAGGAGCGAAGGCTTCGGGAATGCTATATCTGTGTTTCCAGGACCTTCTCTTTTGTGTGATTTTTCACCAGGAAAGGTTCCGGTATAGTGCTGATCATTGTGGGGCGGGAACGGTGCAGGGAGTTGCCAATGTTGTTCTCCGCCCAGGGTGCGGAGTGTGCTGGTCTGTAGGAACTGTAACTGGGTTTGTAGGTGCTGTTGTGGTCTCTCAGGCTAGGTATCATCATGGCACCTTCGCCAGGGATGCTCGTCCCTCCGTGTGAGGCGGGAACGTTCTCCTCCATCTGAATGACCTCTATAGTCCTAGCAGCTGCCACCGTGCTTCTCTGCTGATGCCGTTTACGCAGTTTGTAGAAAGCGATGAGCATGATGGCAGCGAGCAGAGTGACTGCCACAAAGCAGCCGATGATGATCTTTGTCGTCTTCATGACTTCGTCAAGGCTGGCGGGTGGGCGTATTGTTCCGCGCGCTGTTGGCACAGAAACCTGTCTGGGAGTCTGGAGCAAAACGGTCGGTGTCGAGATAAAAACGGGCTGAAAGACGGATGGCGAGGCAGTTACCGTTTTTGGCTTGAACACTTCCTGGGAAGTGGGCTCCACTTCTTCCACCGTCACTGTGGTGAAATAACTCAGGATGGAAGTGTTCAGTTCAGCCGCGGTCACATTCAGATAGGCCGAGGCGTTCGAGTTGCCAGCCATGTTGGTCACCATGCAGGTGTAGACACCCGTGTCGGCTGGCAGCACGTTGGAGAAGTTTAGCGTCCCGTCGTTGAGCACTGATATCCGTGGGTGATTGGAGCCGTGTGTCAATACGGTGCCGTTGGGTAGAAGCCATCTTACAGACGACATGGGGGCAGTACGACATTTCAACTCGGCGACACGCTCAGCGGAGATGTTAAGGTCCCTCGGGGCGTCCAGGATGAAGGGCGCCGAGCATTGAAAAGTGCTCTGATCCACCTCCACTAAATACCGTCCGCGCAGGTGAGCTGGGGTGTGGCAGCGGCCGCAACAGGTGGAGTTGGTTGGAATATACTCCCTCAGCCACCAGGCAAGCCACACCACGTCACAGTCACACCGCCAAGGGTTGTGGTGTAGATGAAGCTCCACCAGATAGCTCAAAGGGGCGAAAAGGTCATGGGGCAAAGAGCTAAGGTTGTTATGGGCCAGGTTGAGCTCAACCAAGGCTGTGACATCATCAAATGCATTGCGCTCAATGGTGGTTATTCTGGAGTTCATAATCCACACCTTTTTCAGCGATTTCAAGCCCCTAAAGGATCCTGGTTTTATCTCTGGAAAGTAGTTCTCGGACATTTCTAGGTCCTCTAGCCCAATCAAGGGGGTCAGCACTGGCATCTCCTGCAGGTTACACATTCCAAGGTTTAAATATTTTAGATTGTATAATCCCTCAAACGCTCCCTCGGAAATGTACTCCAGTTTTTTCAACTCTCCCAGGTCCAAGCGCATGAGGGAAGGAACGCGATTAAATGCGTAGGACGGTATGCTTTCGATAGGGTTGTTCCTGAGCCATAATTCCCGCAGTTTGGAGAGGTACTCGAAAGCCCCACTTGGAATCACTGTCAACCGGTTATCAAACAGCTCCAGCGTGTTGAGGCTATTGAGGCCACTGAAGGCCCCCACCTCGATTTGTCGGATCGAGTTCCTACCCAGCTGCAACACCTCCAAGTGACGTAGATGTTGAAACGTGCCCGCTTCAATCGTCTCGATGCTGTTCTCCATCAGGTTCAAGTGCCGTGTGGTGGGTGGGATGCCCGGCGGCACTCGAACCAAGCCCCGTCTGGTGCACACCACTTTGACAAACTGACTACCACAGGAACACACAGCAGGACAGGTCAGTGGTCCAGAGTGGGCAGCGCACACACTCCACGATCGCACCATGAGGTAGACTGCACAGATCAGGGCTGCGTTCCAGGCTCGGTGCACAGTTACCTGCCACAAGAGACTCATGATGTGGCGCGTTCATAATTCAACATCGCGTGGGGATACGGCGGGGGAACGGAGAACAGTGGCCCTACCCTGGATTGAGCAAGACTCTGCTTCTGTTTGCCATCGACAGTGCAGGTTGGGGCTGCATTAAACACAGAGGAAAAGAAAGGGAGAGATGAGGGGAAAAAATGATGAGTGGAGAAGGGGAGAAGAAAAACTGGCTACAGAAGTATTGTCTTAAAAAGAACACACTTACCTCATTAGCTCTGAATTTGTTGCGGCTGGGTTTTTTTTCTCCCCCCCTTTCAGATATTCCTTTTTTTCTGAAGAGGAGAATAAATGACTGGTCTACTGTGATCACTGGGACATGTTCAGCTCTCCCTTTCCAGAAAAGTAAAGTAGACCATGAACTGATTTAACAAAATGGCCCCTTTTAATTCCAGATAGGATACGCGTCTACTGAAAGTCATTGGAAAGATCAGGCCCGTTCAGCGAGGCAGGTGCACAGATCCAGGCGCCTTGAAAAAGATTTCCCTTCAACTCCCCAACTGATTGTCCTTGGAATGCAATTCTGAGCACTGCTGGAGAATTTTCACAACACTCCATCGCTTCGCCGCATGCGTTTGCAACTCAAGACCTAGAGGAGGAAAAAACCAGGGGAGCAATTTCCAAAAGTCTTCAACAATCTCCACTCGTGTTGGAAATTTTTCAGCGTGTCTTCCGCCAATCCCCCACGACACTTGTTTAGCCGATTAGCCGAGCGCTGACGACTTCCCAAAAAAGGCTAACAGACGCACGCCGCGGTCATCCCGTCTTGCTTTTTTAACAGGCTCTGTCTGTCGCTGTAGCAGCTGCGGACCGCCTCGTGCACAGTTAGCAATAATCCATCAATTTCTCTGGAGGGGGGCTCGGGGTGGTGTTGCGGGAGCAGAACGGAGGAGGGGGGAAGGAGGACGAGGGGAAACAGCAGCAGCAGCAGCAGTGGAGGTGGTGAAGCTATCCGACGATCTTCTCCCGCTCGTCCTCTCGCACTTTTTCTTCTCCGTCTGGCTTCCTCTCTCTCCCTCTCTCCTCAGTGTCAAGAAAAAGAAAGGATGGATGGTGGCGCGTGACGCATGGCTAATCTCGCAGAGGTGTCTTGCGGAGGATTCCGTGGTCAACCCTCCCTCTCCCTGGTGTGGATCATGCGGTATTCCTTTATTTTTCCCTTGTCTTGAGGTAGTAAGTTGTGGCAGTTCGCCTGTTCTGGCTGTGAGGCTGCAGGTTGGCAGCGGCTCTGCAATGGGAGGTGGGCAAGAGGAAGGAGAGAGCGAGGGAGGGAGAGAGAGAGAGAGAGAGAGAGAGAGAGAGAGAGAGAGAGAGAGAGGCAAACACACTCACGCTCAAAAGAAGACCGTGTACAGCGACGGTGACAAGAGTAGCGGTCCTCACCTCTAGCACTCACCCTCCTCTTTCTAATTCTTTCTGTATGACTGGTTTGCCCACGACAGAGTCTTTCTCCTTCTTTTGTCCTTCAGTGGAAACGTGAATGTACTGCTGACGCATCCCGCTCTAAGCAGTGCATTGGTTTGATGCAGTGTTCTTGTGTATTAACACATTGTCCCCTCCTCGCTCAGTATACTGCCTCTCTCTCTCTCTCTCTCTCTCTTCTCTTGCTCTCTGCCTCTCTCTCTTCTCTCTCTTCTCTCTCTCTCTCTCTCTCTCTTGCTCTGCTCTCTCTCTCTCTCTCCTCTCTCTCTCTCTCTCTCTCTCTCTCTCTCTCTCTCTCTCTCTCTCTGTGTCTCTCTCTCTCTCTTGTCTCTCTCTCTCTCTGCTCTCCTCTCTCTCTCTCTTGCTCTCTCTCTTTCTCTCTGTCTCTCTCTCTCTGCCTCTCTCTCTCTCTTACTCTCTCTCTCTCTCTGCCTCTCTTTCTCTCTCTTGCTCTGCCTCTCTGTCTGCCTCTCTTACTCTCTCTCTCTGTCTGTCTTTCTCTCTCTCTTGCTCTGCCTCTCTCTCTCTCTCTCTCTCACTCACACAATCACACGCTCTCGCTAAATCACTATAACTAGTCATTTAATTTCAACTCTCTTCATGATATTGAGATTTGGAATTTTTTTTACCCCCCCCCCCCCCCGACAGCCTCAATGTAGTACAGTATGTTACATTTTTAATCACGATAAGCCTATATAGGAAGGCAAGCTGCTTAGACACACCATTATGCAAATACGTGTGCCATAGGAATGTATCTTCATGCTTTCATTTCTTGTGAGACAAACACATAATAGCAGGCAATAAAGCATGCTGCACAAAGACTCACATAAATTAGCAGTGTGACAGAATGTCGAGTCTCATGAGATGCCAAGGCGAATAAATTAAAATAAAACACAGATGCAAAAGAAGGCAAAATTGGGAAGACTGGGAGGAGAGCGTACAACTCAGAGAAATAATAATGCCTGGTTAATGTTTTATATGGTTTGAGAAATTGTCATTACAAATTTGAATTGTCCAAAACCTCGTGGAACACATTCAAATGTGTGTGTTTAAAGGTGTGTGTGTGTGTGTGTGTGTGTGTGTGTGTGTGTGTGTGTGTGTTCCTGCATTTAGCACATTGGGCCCAGAATGCTCGTTTTTAGCACAAAGATTAAAGATCATTGAAGATCCACAACATTGAAGATCTGTTTGAGAGTGAAGATGGGATTTTAAAGCAGTGGTTATAACTGGGTTTAGAGTAGAGTTAAGGGAGAAAGGGCATATTTTGATGTGTTTGAATATATTTTCAATCGGGTTACAGTGATGAGAGAGGGAACGTATTGTTTTGATTGTAAGTCAATGGTGGGACCCCACAATGATTTATACGCTAGTGTGTATAAGTACACAAGTGTGTGTGTGTGTGTGTGTGTGTGTGTGGGAAAGAGGGGGTGGGTAGTTTTGTAGAATTCCCATGTAGAATTGAACTGGATACGCCTTAATCATTATTGTTCCACTTATGAAGAGATATTAGATCAGCGTCTGAAGAAGGAACATCAGTGCTAGGTGACATCACACGAGAGACGGCTGAGTTCTGTCAGAACCACTCCTGCCTCCCACATTCCCAGTTCATCCAGTGCTAATGTACAGCGTTTGCAGAATTCAGACCGCCGCATGGTCAAGGGACGTTATCCATCCGTTCAAGGTAAATCTTGTTCATTGTCCAGAACCTTCCCTCTCAGGTTTATCCTCCAGAGGACATGACATTTTGAAAATCCTTCCATGTCGAAGTGGTATAAACTGCGCCATCCAGTCCGGAACCAGCGATGGGAAGCACTTTTGCCATCATTTGTTCTGGTCACTGCATAGAGCAGCCAAGCCCTGAATGGTACTTTTGGAAGGCGTCTCATCTTCTGCGAATTAGACGAAGGGTCGTAGCACTTTTGGCTGATGCACCGTGGAGCTTTTTCACTCCAGGGAGCTGCACGATTTTCCCCAGTCTGGGTGTACGGCCAATTCCTTGACCCGTCTATTTAACAGCTCCCCAGTAGAGGTAATTGATGTCTATGGCCATTATGGAGGTCACGTGCATGAAAAGGTCAGATTGAAGGGTCCTGGTTCTTCTATGATTTGCTCTGCTTCACAGTGAAATTTTGAATTTTCTGAAGGTCTCAGACTCGGGCAGAGAACACTTGGCAAGAGAGGTTTTAGAATTGGCTGGTTGAAGTTATTCCTGCCCTTTTAATTGCAAACTGGATTTATGTTATTATTAGGGCTGTCAAAGTTAACACGTTAACGCATGCAATTAATTTTAAATGCTTAATTGCGTCAATTATTTGTAACGCCGTTAAACAGTTGCTGTTTTTTTCACTTTTGGTTTGGGGACGTCACCAGGTGCGGCTCGTTACGATCAGCAAAGTGATTGTTTTCACCTGCTGCTATTTAGGCGCAAAGTGTTTAAGGACAGACACTCGCTTGTCTCATAGATCTCGTCTCCATCTGCGGTGTTTTGAAGGTTCTTGAATTAACTTGTTAAAACGGAGACTCAACCTGCTTTTTTCCCTTTTACAGACGCGGTTCCTTTTCAACTGCAAATAACTTGCTCGTCAGAATTCTCTGTCGGATCAAATCTCTGTTCAACAAGCCGCTGCTTTAGATGCATACGGATTAGATAAACAAACAACACTGTATTTACTTACACTTATTTTTAAAAACAGACATTCTAAGTTTTTGTAGACATATGTTTCATGTTAGAGTGATAAGTATTTATTATGTTACAGTCTGTTTTTTGCTGACAAAGAGAAGGCTTAACAAAGTGTAAATAAAAAATGTACTTTATTTGTGTGTTTTATCTTGAATAAAGTGCGGTTAAAAAACTAAGAAAATATATTGCAAATTGAACAAAATGTATACTAAGTTATATTCAAGTATTTAAACGAGTGTTTATTTAGTGTTGAGTTTCCATTAACTGACATATTACACCTCAATATCCATAATTACAAGCTTTGGTCATTATATTGCGATTAATCGCGATTAATGTGGCAAGGCAAGTGCGATTAACTAGTTTAATAACGCTTCGACAGACCTAGTTATTATACCACTAGAAGGATTTGTTGCGATACACGAGACTGTGTGAAATAGGTCCTCGTTGCTTCGAAAAAACACCCATACGCGCTTATATAGCGATATATAATGTTATGTGTGTATATATAGTATTTTGACCTGGTTGTGGGACAAGACGGATCCACACGGGGGTGGAGAGATGGATGGCGAGCGGTTAAAGTGGGCCCGTGTCGATAAGCGCTCCCTCTGCTCTACATCCCTAGTTCTCCTGTGCAGATGGAATACGTGGCTTCCCGTGTCCCAGTTCCTGTGGCCGTCATCTTTGGCGGTCACTGTGAAGGGTGTAGGGAGTGAGGCTGTAGTAGGGAGTGACGGACCCTGTGCTACACTTAATGCTACTCTTCACATGCACCCTTCATTACGGTAATTACAGCCGAGTGCTGATGAGAAGACCTGTGAAAGAGTCGAGTGAATGAATGAAGCAGCTTAGCTTAGCATGTTAGCAAAGTGCTGTTCTCAGGGCTTTGGTTTCACTGGAATCGATCCGGCCGGTAATGATGAAATTCCTTCTGGCTTTCCTCGTGCTACGTGTCCGTGTTTTCTTCGGGACGCGGGAGGCTAGTTTGATTTATTAGCCGTCTGATTTTGCTCATCCGTAATGACCCCGGTCACGGTGTCGTGTGGAGATTTGGGTGATGCGCAAATTTCACACCAGCCACTAGATAGTCGATACATTGTTCGAGTTCAGTGCGTTTGTTTGTGTAGAGCTTTTCTCGGTTACAAGTGTCTCAAAGCCGCTGTGTACACATGTAGAAATGGATTATTGTTGCATTTATTCCACGGATTGTGGGTGTTTAAGATTATGGCGATGACCAGTGGACATGTGTCACAGTGGCCAGGTAAAAAAAAAAAAACCTCACTGACAGGAAAATCTCTGGAGATGGTCTTCTCTGGCATTCAAAATCAACACTTCAAAATCATTGTGCCTGTTGTTCCGAGTTATTGTGATGATGATTCCCTCTTGAGTGGTGAATGAGGCGGCGACATCCCTTCATGTAGACACAGCCTCAGAAAATCCAAGGTAGCGACATAGAAAATGAACCCGAAGCTTCTCGGAGATGCCATCTTCCCAAGATCTTGATCCTGGTGGCACCGACACTCCTCCGGGCGAATAATAAAACACTCAGCGCTTATGAAACACTGAAAAAACCAAGCATTAGCAATAAATATAGTGCCGTGATTTAAGATTTTGACACTCTTGTGTGCAGGTGTGTTTCGGTTCCCGGGCACTAGACTATGCAGCCTTTCTATACGGTCAAAGTATAAATCGTCCTCTATTGTAGCTTCCAGACAGGCTTCAAGACATTTCTGGCCGCACAAATGGGTTGCACATATATAAAGTAATTCTTTTATTTTCTCTCATTTTGATTTCCCCATTAGAGTTCATGGACAGCCATGCCGTCCATTCTTACTACTGTATTTCTCTGGATTAAACGGCTCTAAAAAACAAATAGTAAGCTGAGATAGTAAGCATTACACATTTATACATTTTGTAAACTGATTTGCAATTTCAGGCTCACAGAGTAATATGTTTCTATGAAAAAATACACTTTTGCACCAGATACTTGTTTCATGACCATCCTTGCAATTACAATGTGCAATTGTAATTCTTACAAATTTACAGTTTGAACACTTTGCAAAATCTATCACAAATCTGCAAAACAATACAGTACAATACAATTTATTTCTAATGAGGTACATTACCATGTTTGCATATTTAGCTGTTTTTTTGTTATTATTAATATTCAACGTTTCAGGCCATAGTTTATATGCTCTAGATGTTTCGCATTCAATTTCATACGCTGATCACATAGTCTTTCTGAAATCCAAACTTTGGGAACTTCCTAAAGAGACATTATATGCCGAGTCTGACGGACGTATCGATGCTTTTAGTCTTCAACATCAAAAACTATAACATCACAAGAGCACAATGTGTGTCGTCTCATTCCAAAAGAATAAAGTAAATCAATATTATAAATATGGATCGAATGCTGAAATGAACAATAGTTGCAGAACTTTTCTTGCAGCTTGTTTTATTAATATGATGGTAAGAAGTTGAGCAGTGATAACGAAACTGAGTTTAGATAAGACATGTAAAATTACTGAAACCTGTCTAACCTATCCTAAGTACAAAATAACGTGATAATAACGTAAATAACGTAACGTAGATCATGAAGAAAGTTAACATCCACTTTTTTAACTTGTATTAGCTTTTATTAATGAAACTTTTGAAGCGTAATTACTTGGTACATTTAAGTACAAATGTATTATTTATTACTAACTGCTTATTCTGTCACATAAATTACATTATAATTGCTTGGTATAAAAAATAAAATGCATCAACGCAGTTTGTGAAAGTTTTACTACGCTTGTTGGATTGCAGGGAATTGGTGTTTCTGAATAAACTTTTTAAGTAAAGTTTGGTTTTTGTTGACGGTATTTCGGAGGTATTTTTCTTCCTGAATAATCATATCTGCACATCCAAAATTTGCTTGCAGCAGTTGCTTGCACGACTCATTTAACATAAAACTGCCTTCGTATCGAGCTGAATTATTCATTTAGAAGCAGAGCGAGTGAAGCTTTTCACTAAATCTGTGATCAGATACGCTTCTTCATAGGGTTTCCCCTTTCTCTCGGTTTTATTAGTAATAATAATAACAATATGAGTATTTGTAGGGCGCTTTTCACAGTTTTAACTGTCTCAAGTTTGAAAGTTTAAGGTTTTGAAGTTTGAATACTATTTGTGTTTATTCATTTATTTTATTATTGTTTTTTCTTTGATCGATTGGTTAAACTCACTTCCAGATGGCATTAAGTAATTTTTTGAGGATATTAGTACTTGTTATAATAATTAGTTGGTCACCAATCAAGAGTGTGTTTCTTGGTGTCTTTCTGACCCAAAAATAGAAAAAAAAATGTTTCAGAAAAATGATGTATTATTAGTGTTATTACTATATTTAAAAAATAATTTATGACTGAATTAATAAATGAGACTTTATTTATCCCACTTTGGGGAAAATAAGTAGTTATAGTAAGTAATAGTATAAAAATTTTACAAAATAAATCAAAGGTGCAACATCTACAAGAAGTAAATGTACAATTATTATTATTATTATTATTATTATTATTATTATTATTATTATTATTATCATCATCGTTGTTGTTATGAGTTTTTATTTTTGAGTATTTATTCAGTTGGAGGGAGATTTGGTTACACAAATATTGTGTTTTTGGCTAAAGTTCCTATGTGTTGATGCTTGTCGATTACTAGTTCATTATTAGTGTTATTACATGTGCAATAAGGTTGTTATTATTGCACATGTATACCTAGGTTATGTAGAAGAAAATCATTATTTGTCCCAACAATGAGAAATGTATATTTTGCAGCAGCCACAATGTCAAACAATAAAAATGATAAAGAATATGAATGGAAAAATATTAAAATATAAGCATTGCAGTCGGGGTTTTTTGTTGAAATTTTTAATTTCGTCCGGGTAGGACTTTTTTTATTTATTTATTTTTCGTCTTTAATTTCTCCTTATTTATGTATTTTTCTTGCTATTTTCCCTGACATGTACCCATTCTTGACAAAACATATTTTACGAGACATAATTTGCATGACAGACCGAATTTACACAAATATAATCACCCCCTCATTATGCAGGCACAAAATAAAAAGCGTTTGTTTGTTTGTTTCTGGCTAAATTACGTTCATTTTCTATTTAAAATACTATTTTGTCATTATTTAACAAGCCAAACTTGTGATTCGTATCACTTCAATGCTGTTTTGCTTAAATAAATGAACCTTATTAACCTTAATCGAATCGATATTGCGGTTTTAACTCTAACTTTTACTTCGCCTCTGACGTTTGAGTAACAGGCCTATTAGCCAATGAAAATTATCGAATCTCCCGTTCCTGGCTTGCGGACCAATCAGAAATGACAACAAAACAAGGTTTTATGCAGCGCACCATTCGATTTTGCCTTTTAAATACATTGTGTGCAGTGCAAGTTCACTAAATACCAGTAAATTGAGTTTATTTTGCTTTCTAATTCTATCTTTACTTTCTAATAAAATATGTTTTAGTAAGAATGGTTCACTTTTTAATTTTCTGAAAGTGACAACATTGTCTGATTTAATTTCAAATAAGAGATAATATTCTATTTACCTGTGTTTCAGATTGTTAAATTAAAAAACAAACGACTAAATGTTAATTTTCCATTTTTATTCTTTGGAATTTAGGTTCAGCTACTGTATTTATTAATCACGATGCGTCGCAATCTCATCACCTCAATCACTTTGTAAGTAGTTTATTTAACCCTCTGTGTTGTAAAAGTAACAACTTATTTCATTCATAATTTTAGTTTTATGCACCTAAAAGTGCAAAAATCGCATCGCAATCGCAATATTTTTCAGAAAAATTGTTTTTTTTTCTCTCTGTTCTGTCATCGTTCTGTCCTACCACAGAATTTTTTTAAGTTCAAGTCAAAGTTGATTTTTTTAGCGTTTATCTTAGTTCCAGACCAACGCAAAGTCGCTAGAAAAAAAATCGTTTTTTTTTAACAACCGGTCATTTACGACACACGTCAATCTTTATTCTTGACGCTCTACATTCATTTCCGTTGTGGTTGGCATGGAGACGTCGGCGAATGAGCAGTCAAGCTAATCGCATCGAAAAGCAGCGATGTTCAAGTTCAAGTTCAAGTTTATGGCGATTTCCTCAGTTCCAGACCAACGCAACGTCGCTAAAAACGACTAAAAACGTCTAGTGAATCCCCAGACTGTCTGCTAGAGCGACTCCTACGTCTCATCGGAAACGAGGGAATCGACTCTAAAACAATCAGCCTCACAGACTCGCTCTTTCTGTTTTTTTATATTTCCTCTCCAGTCATATGCAAATGCGGCATTGGCATGCAGGAGCGTGATTGGCTGCTCGTCGTTAGCATTCGTGTGGCGTCTGGCTTCATCATCAGTTTGCGGTACAAAGAGACGTTGTCAGTGTTTAGCGTTGGGTAAAGAGATGTTAATTATAGCTGCACGAGACCCCGGTTCTTCCCCCTTTCCACCGCAGAACAAGACGCCACTGTCAGAGGCCAATCTCTGCGAAGTCGAAAACGGAGAGTCGAGTCGATGAATGAAACGTCTGACAGAATTGTGAAAACACACGTCATAAAAAAAAAAAAAAAAACACACTAAACGCTAAAAAACCACACGCTCTTTCGTGTTATTAACCGATGTAGGACATGCGATATACAGGACGGTGATTTCCAGAGGTGTAAAGTACTTGAGTAAACAGACTTTGCTACTTTAGGTATTTTTGTACATTGTGTAAATATACGATAAGGATACATGTGTATAATACAATTGATTCCAGAAAGAAAATGCCCATCCACTACCACATCTCATTCTCTCTCTGTATCGCTATCTCTCTCTCTCTTCCTCTCTCTCTCTGTCTTTTTTTCTCTCTCCCCCTTTCTTTCTCTCTTTCTCTCTCTCCCACTAACCCACCTCTACTTCACTGTCTCTCTCTCTCTCTCCCACTACCCCATCTTATTCTCTCTCTTTCTCTCTCTCCCCATTTCTTTCTCTCTCTCTCTCTTTTTTCTCTCTCCCCATTTCTTTCTCTCTCTCTCTCTCTCTCTCCCACTAACCCACCTCTACTTCTCTCTCTCTCTCTCTCTCTCTCTCTCTCTCTCTCTCTCTCTCTCTCTCTCTCTCTCTCCCACTGCCCCATCTTACAAATATATGTGGAAATATATTTACAAAATGTATAAAATATTCCTCAAAGTTTACTCAAGTACTTTACACCTCTGGTGATTTCAAGTGACGCTGCAGAGTGTGTGAGCAAAATTCGATTCCGGAAGAAAGTGTCAAGTTTTCAAGATATAAATGCAACATACGTAAGTCTCGCCTGATTAAAGTATCTGCAACATATAAACATAGAGTAAGTTTAAATTAAACATATGCGTAAGTTACACGCCACAAGCGACTACACACTGCGTTTCTCATGATTCCTTGTGTTTTTACAGCTTTATTTCTCGTGTGTTTATTTTTTTACAACTTCACGCTGCTAAACAGAAGCGAGTTAGTATCGTAATTGTGTCTTTTCTTTGATTCCGCATGTCCGTGACTTCCTACTTTCCTCATGAGCAGGTTCACATGTTTATTTTTAGCAGATGATGTGTTAGTGTTGTGTTTGAGTTGTGTGCAGACGGACTCTTAGGTGTTAACATAATGTTATTGTGTGTTGTTGCGTCCGGTTCAGTGATGCACAATGTGGGTCATTTGTGAAGAACCTGAAAACATCTGCTGCAGTGTTACTGCACTAATGTACGAGGAAGTGTGTGTGTGTGTGTGTGTGTCATATATGTTTGTTTATGCCTACCCCCCCTCTCTTTCTCTCTCCAACTAACCCCCCTTATTCTCTCTTTTTTTCTCTCTCTCCCACTAATATCCCCCCATTCTCTCTCTCTCCATCTCTTTCTTTCTCTTTCTCTCTTTCCCTCTCTCTCCCACTACCCCTATCTCTCTCTCTGTCTCTCTCTATACTTCTACCCCCCTTATTCTCTCTCTCTCTCTCCTCTCTCTCTCTCTCTCTCTCTCTCTCTCTCTCTCTCTCTCTCTCTCACTCTTCCCAATCTTACTCTCACTTACACACACAAACTATAACTAGAACAGTGCGTGTTTTTAAAACAACAACAGAGTGTTATTTCTTTCCATGCTCTTTTCTCACTAAGGCTGAATTGTTTCACGAGCTGAAAGCATTCTCTGACTCTGGTGACAAGGGTTGGAGCGACTCTAGTTTATATAATGCTCGGCTTCGTCCAAGGTCTTTTTTTTTTTTTTTTTTT
>CM051493.1:10764488-10777441 GCA_028031935.1 Paedocypris micromegethes
GTGTGTGCGTGTGTGTGCGTGTGCGTGTGTGTGTGTGTGTGTGTGTGAGAGTGTGTGTGTAAGACAGTGGTGTATTATGTCGCATTGTTGCAGATAAACAAACAGTATTTGATCTTTCTGACTCTTTTTAGCTTCTATGTTGTCTGAAGGGTCAAATTGACCCGAACATTGCCTTTAATATAATATAAATTACCTTTAATATGTATCTCAACTAAATCGTTTTTTGTTTATACAGTATGTAGATCACACTAACTAAGACAAGCAGGAGAAGTTTCTTAGTTCGACCCGAACATACTAGGAGGGTTAAACATTAAAGTGAATCACTTAACAGGATATAACTGTGTTTGCTTTCATTTCTTATTAACTCTGTTGACCTCTTAAACTGTTTGTTGTACAGTTACGTTTATGAAGTAGTTTAAATAATCGTGGCTTTAATTGTATTGAATTGAATTGAAAGTCCTTTATTCGTCCCCAGAAGGGGAAAATTTCACCGTTGCAGCAGCAGTACAATTTTAAAGTAGAATTTTACAATAGAAAACAGCAGAATCTGAATATTATGATTTAAACACAGTTTAAGGAAATATAAAATAAGGAAATCTAACACATATATACACACCTGTATACTGAAATTGCCCTGTTCGCAGATATTGTACACGCACTGGATACTCGTCTTGTAGAGAAGAATATTTACTAGTGCTGTCAAAGGTAACGCGTTAACGCACGTGATTAATTTTAAGTGGTTAATCGCGTCCATTATTTTCGTCAATTTCCAATATTACAAGCTTCAGTAAATGAATCACGACTAATTGCGAATAATTTGGTCAGGGAAATGCGATTAACTAGTTAAAAAAAATTTATTGTAATATTTACACATTACACCTCAACTTGTTTACTCAGTTGTAGTGCAAAGGGCAAAGAATTGGACTTATGTTTGTGTAATTGGACTTTATGTACACCCACATGACCCCGGGAGCCACGACGTGTCAAAAAATGCCAATCTTTCCTGCGATTCAGACAATATGATGGATAAATCTCAGGTATTTCAAGGCAAGGAGAGATGTGTCCTTTCTTTGAGACCATGAGACCTACAATGAGTGCTGGTGGAGGAACTGTTAAAAGTTCACCATCTTGCCAATCCCCAACGCTAAGGTTCACGTACGTACGTTTAGATTAACGCAACGCCGTTAAATTCCAGCGCTCCGCAATGCTCGTTCCGCCACTGACAGTATTGCCCTGTTGTCAATCCAATGTTCCCGTCCCGTAACGTGACGTAGTGCGAGTTTAATTTAACCCTCATCTGACAGAATCCATTAGCTTGATAACTCCATGTTTACAGTTAGTTTGAACACACCAGGCGCCCTGAAGCCAGCGAGCGGTGGCTCCCGTGAGGGCTGCTGTGCTGTGCTGCCGGTTTAGCATCACAATTGGAATCGATTTTCAGGCGCGGCCCATTACGTGTGGATGCACTTCACCTATTGAAAGCTGGGATGATACGCTCTCACACGCAGCACTAAAGCCTTCTCTCCCGAGACTGCGGCTCGCTGACCTTACCTCTCGGAGAAATACGTTTCGGATTTGCGTCACATTCAGCTGACGGCTGTTTAGAACTACTTACATGCATGAAATATGACAGGAAAGCAGCGCTGTGACAGAAGCGTGTCATTAATTATGAACAATTCACTGACCTTTGAAATTTATTTAGCGTACTCCAGGACAGCTATTAAAAGGAAGTGGAGCGTAGTGGTACTTAGGAGGTACAACCTTCAAGCCGTCGCGTCCGAAACACTATACTAACCATCAGGTGTGTCCAGGTAGATTTGGTCTTTGGCGAGGTGGCACATGGGTCCCATGTGCCAGGCTCTATTGTCCCTCTTGCTCACTGGCATAAATTGCAGGATAATGGTGTTAGAATCAGAACATTACGCTGTTTGCTACCTTGACCACCATGCCACTACTGACACCAAACATACAGTATATTCCCAAAAGTATTGGGTCACCCAGCCAAATGACGAGGTTTTTCAGGAGTTAGACTTGACCTCTTAGTTCCAGTGAAAGGAACTTTGAATGCTTCAGGATACCAAAACATGGACAATTTCTCCCTCCCGACCTTGTGGGAACAGTTTGGACCAGGAGCCCATTCCTCTTCCAACATGACCAGTGCTCAAAGCCAAGTCCATAAAGACATGGATGACAGAGTCTGGTGTGGACGAACTTGACTGTCCCGCACTGAGTCTGGACCTCAACCCTGTAGAACACCTCTGGGATGAACTAGAGCGGAGACTGAGAGCCAGGCCGTCTTCACCAACATCAGCATGTGATCTCGCTTTTAGAAGAATGGTCAAAAATTCCTATAAACACACTCCTCAACCTTGTGTACAGCCTTCCCAGAAGAGTGGAAGCTCTAATAGCTGCAAAAGGTGGGGCGACATCAGATTTAATTCATTTGTGAGTCAAGGCCGGTGACTGAATACTTTTGGTAATGCTTCGGACGTCTAAGTGAGACTCATACCTCTTGACTTTGTACCAGAATAGTACCAGGCTGAATCTAAATGACAAACTATGCATATTGAGACCAGGATTAGCAATTCGAAGGGAAAGGTAGATTTGGTGATTGGGAAAGAGGGTGTGGCCTGCTTTTGTGGGTGGAGCCTGGCTTTGAAGTTTTCTAGACAGATCCATAGATTGAAGAATAGGACAGGATTCTGATTTTTCAGTCGCAAAAAAAACTGCCGCTGCACAAAGACGACGTTTTTCTGTTTTATTTGTGAATGCTCCTGACTTGCTCCTGAAAAAATGGGCGCTTGTATTTACGTGCATATTTGAAATCGGCAATTAAGCACCACCTATATTAGCAAAAAATACGGTAATTAAATTTTAGAAATACCGGTGAATGAAACTGGGCACCTATGCCCTCCTCACAATGATCCTGGCAAGGTTACAGCATCTCATTTATCACCCTATTTCCATTTCGGAGAATGCATTTATATAATTGCTCCAAAAAGCTCCATCATTTGGTTTTGCATGTGACACCTAAATGGAAATAATTTGCAAGAAATTAATTTTAGATTGCCTTGCTCTTTGGCGAGCGTGTTTTGGTCGTATTTCTTTGGAGTCGTGATTGAACGACATTCTTTTGAGAGTTTCGACTCGGGTTGGGAATTCAAGGTGTTGCTTTCACTCCCCGAAGCGGCTCCTATTTTACTGTAAAATGAGAACTCACAATGTCCCTTCAGCTGCAATGTGAAGGTCATTAAATCATTTCTATTCAGGCTTCGCTCTTCCACACTTTCCGTCTGAATACAATCTTACGGTCTGTTATGAAACTGGTTTCTCCGCTTTTGACCAGCAGAGGTTCTGAGAGCTAGATGGTTTAAAAGGAGTTTTTCCCCAATCAGACGACATGTTTGTTGGCTCAATTCCCACGTAGAACCCTGGTAAAACGTCTCTCCACCAATCATCCATGTGCAAAATCTTCCCCAGCTTCTTCTCTTAACTGAAGACACACACAAGATGCATTTTGTAATTGACTGTTTGTTAATTTAATCCGTGTAACGTTAAAACCGTTAAGGCCGTATTTTAAACCTTCGGGGGGCTGACGGTAGCCTTCTAGACCTTTCAGTGTGGGTAATTTGTTCAGCAACTGACAATGACATTTAGTTTCTAAATGCTTGGTCGTGTCTGCTCACATATCTCATTTTGTATTCTACTATGCTCTTTGTGAACGCAATTTAGTCTAATTAGGCTTCTGCATTCATCCAAAGTGGGTGTATGTGTGCAGCGCTTTATCTGAAAGTGGCATATTTCTTAAATGTCTGCGACTGGTCTCTCCAGCCCCGTCTTCTCTTGTCTGTACTCGCTCGGCCCGTGAAAGACGATTTGATAAGAGTTTCTCGTTGAGACTTAATTGTCGAGACTCAGGTGAGTGTTTGACCCTTGTTCGTGAGATTTCTCGTGAGTGAGCCGATTTCATGCCAATAATAGGAAGTATTATATTAATATATTAAAAAAAAGTTTAAAATGGAAATTATATACATAATGTTATATAAATATAAATATTGTACATTCAGGATTGGAATCGGTGATTGCTTCCCTCTGCCACACTAGAACAAAAATAAATATGTATTGTACAATATGTTTTATTGTATATGATTTAAAGTCAAAATCATATCTCATTTATCTCAACACTTTATTGGGGCAAAATGGTCACTTCTTCAAGTGTCCCAATTAACAGGTAGGTAGGAAGGTACATAGGTAGCTGGATGGATGGATGGATGGATGGATGGATGGATGGATAAATAGATAGATAGATAGATAGACAGACAGACAGACAGACAGACAGACAGACAGATAGATAGCATGGTAAGAAAGTAACAAAACTAAGATACCATGTGTCTAGAATAAGAGTCCAACCGCTAAGAATTTGTCAAGACGGTGACTGAGACAACATGACAAATTGTTCCATTTTCTTTCCTTAAGTTTTCATTTTTTTATTGTAACACTTTGTTTGCTCTTCTTGACCAACTCAGCATATGTCTTTGCCTGAGAAAAGGTGTGTGTCTCAATTTTTGACTTTTTTGGTGCTTTTTTTTAGTGTCCTAGCCTAAACCGGCGTTTATTCTCACATAAACAAAGCTTTTAGAGTGACCCCGTTTTGAACCAAAAACATGTTTCTCCTCCCAACGGGCCTCACTATAAAAGATTTCATCACTCAAACTGCTCTCCCGGGCCTCGCCTAACCTCCTTTTGTTCGTCATCTAGCCGAGCAAAATCACAGGCGCGGGCCAACACAAAACTTTCCGTATCTTCCTGATTCATAAATCCTAACCCAACCCAAACCAACCATAATCCTACTCCTAACCCAATCCAAACCCATTCCTAATCCTAACCCCAACCCTAATCCAACCTAACCCCAAACTCTAACTCTAACCCTAACCCCAAATCATGAGAATTAAAAATGTGGATGGCTTTCACCCGGCATGTTGATGGCGTTGAGGAGAGCACAAGAGATGAGTCCTAACACCAATCCTAAACCCTAACACAACCCATCCCTAATCCTAATTCTATTCCTAACGCTAATCCTAGCCCTACCTCAACCCTAACCCCAACCCAACCCTAATCCTACCGCTAACCCAACCCAAACCCCAAAACCCTAAATCAGGAGAATTAAAAATGTGGATGGCTTTCACCTGACATGTTGATGGCGTTGAGGAGAGCACAAGAGATGAGTCACTAGGCCGGTCTAATAGCAGAACCCATCCCTAGCCCAACCCCTAACCTAACCCAACCTAATTCTACCCCTAACCCAACCTAACCCCAACCCTAACCCCTGATCTTAACCCTAACTCCTAACCCCAACCCTAACTCATAACCCCAACCCCTAACCCTACCTCCAACCCCAACCCTAAATTAAGATAATTTTAAATGTGCATGGCTTTCACCTGAATGGGCCGGTCTAATAGCACAACCCATCCCTATCCCAACCCCTAACCTAACCCAACCTAATTCTAACCCTAACCCCTAATTCTACCTCTAACCCAACATAACCCTAACCCTAGATCCTGATCTTAACCCTAACTCCTAACCCCAACTCATAACCCCAACCCCTAACACCTAATCTTAACCCAAACCCCTAACCCTAAATCATGAGAATTAAAAATGTGGATGGTTTTCACCCGAATGGGCCGATCTAATAGCACAACCCATCCCTAATCCTAACCCCTAATTCTACCCCTAACCCAACCTAACCCTAACCCCAACCCTAAACCCTAATCTTAACCCTAACTCCTAACCCCAACCCCTAACCTTAACCCGAACCCCTAACCCTAAATCATGAGGATTAAAAATGTGGATGGCTTTCACCCGACATGTTGATGGCGTTGAGGAGAGCACAAGAGATGAGTCACTGGGTTCGTCTATTAGCACAGAAGCAAAGTCTTGATAACTGCAGGATGAAGATAGGAGAGCATCCAGTTGGTAAACCAAACAAACAAGGCTCCATGTATGTGATCTCGGGGGTTGCGGAGATGATGGCTTCATGGCTATTATGTGGTTCAGGTTGCGTGACACCAGCAGGAAACAGACAGGCCGATACGTGGCTGGTATTCCACTGCTCCTCACAGTATTCATATCTGTCAGACGCAGCCACAGAAGTGATCTGCGACTCTATTGCATATGCATAATTCAACACGGACACTCAATCATGGCAGCGTCACTGTTCTGTTGGACACCAGCATATGATTCCAGGTGAAAGAGAAATGGAGGGAATGATTCGGAACTGCTACTCAAGCCACCGGGTCTAACAATAGGAAGTGTGAGTGCATATCAATCTTGCTGGATCTTTCTCGGAGTGGAAATAAAACAAGCTCGGTACAATATGGTGGCACAGTGTGTGGAGGCGTGAATGGGTGAGGGTGCCTCTCTGTGATTGGTCGGTATTCAATTAAGAGCCACTTTTCTGGGATTGGCTCTGGATTGGGGCTTGGAATCGCTGAGTAATAATAATAATTAATGTCCATATGTTGGCAAATGTTGTTTGTTTATGCTTATTTATTTAAAGACGTGTGCTTTATTTATTTATGTTCTTTCTTCCGTGCATTGATATTGTTAAGTGCAAATTCCCCACTGTGTGACAAGTAATTTCCATTCATTCATTCATTCATTCATTCATTCATTCATTCATTCATTCATTCATACTTCATACTGGTTCTAGCCGTGTTTTAAATAACCGTAATCCTGCTCTTTATTTCTTCCCAGGTCAGATTTCTGTCAAACGACACTTACTTCTTCCTTCTTTCTGACTTGTGTCCTGGCTAGAAATGGCAACAAGCAATGCTTCATCTAGACTCCAGCGTCACAACAGTGGCAACGGGGATTCTGATGAATGTCTGTCCCTCCTTCTGCACCTTTTCTTCTTCCTCGTTTTTCCCTGTCGGTTTTCCCCTGCTTTTGCTCTCATTTCCCCCAACATATACGCAGAAGCAGACATCATTCTGCTCTATCTCTCTCTCTCTCTCTCCTACTCTCTCTCTCTTTCTCTCTCTCTCACTCAATGAATC
The DNA here is from genome assembly GCA_028031935.1 of Paedocypris micromegethes. NCBI lineage: Eukaryota > Metazoa > Chordata > Actinopteri > Cypriniformes > Paedocypris > Paedocypris micromegethes. The sequence goes on from CM051493.1 coordinate 10,771,544, forward strand.
AATCACACACACACACATTCTCTCTCTCTGCCTGCCCCCTCTCTCATTCACGTTCTCTCTCTCTCTTTCTCATTCAGTTTCTCTCCTCTCTCTTCTTCTCTGTCTCCTTCTCTCTCTCTCTTTCTTTATCTCTCCCTCTTTCTCTTCAGTTTCTTCCCCCCTCCCTCTCTCACTCCATACATCCCTCTCTTTCTCACTTTCTCTCCTGTCTGTACCTCTCATTCTTTCTATCTCTCTCTCACTCAATCTCTCTTTATCATTAAGTTTCTCTCTCTCTTTCTCCCTCTATTTCTCTCTCTTCCTCACTCACACACTCACTCTGTCTCTCTCTTTTTTTCTCTCCATTTCTTTTTCTTTCTCACTCTACCACTCTTTCTCATTCATTTTATCTCCCCCCTCCCCTCTCTCACTCACTCCTTTCTGTATCTTTTCTCTCTCTCTCTCTCTCTCTCTCTCTCTCTCTCTCTCTTTCTATTCTTTATATCTCTTTCTCTCTATATTTCTCCCTCTTTCTCTTCAGTCCCCTCCCCTATCTCTAACTCACTCACTCACTCTATCCATCCATCTCTCTCTTTCTCATGCTCTTTCTCTGCTGTCTCTACCTCTCATTCTTTCTATCTCTCTTTCCCACTTTTTCTCACTCTCCACAAATTTCTTCTCTCTCGTTCTCACTCACTCACTCTCTGTCTCTCTCTCTATATTTCTAATTCTCTATCTTTCTCACTTCATCCCCCTTTCTCATTCATTTTATCTCCTATCCTTCTCTCTCTCTTCTCCCTCTTTTTCCTCTCTCTCTCTCTCTCTCTCTCTCTCTCTCTCTCTCTCTCTCTCTCTCTCTCTCTCTCTCTCTCTCTCGCCCTGATAAAGGACAATGCTGTGAGGTGGACAGAAATGGCTCTTTGAATGACACAGGTTGGCAGCTCATTCAGTGTGTGTATAAGGAGGCCGTTGGGATGAATGATGCTCTCTCTGTGAGTCGCTGCTTTGCTCCGACACACAATTCCACCGGCATCAATATCTATAAACCCAGGCTGCTGCTCTTCTAACCTTAACAAATGTTGCTGTTTTTCCCACTGTGGCGCAGACGGTGAGTTTGAGCGTTCAATCATTCGATTAAAGACATGCAGATTCAACGTCGCTAATGCGCTACAGCCGCGGAGCTAAAAGTCTGTTTTGGATGTGCGCAAAAGCCAATTCCCTAATATTTTTTCTTCGGACTGTCAGTTGGATTTCACAAGACGACTGAGTGAAGTTTTCTTTCGCCATCGTTTTAATCGGTGGCCATGTCGACACTTATCAGATGAGCGTCTTCTTGGGCCTCTCTCCATGCTTTTCTCTGGTTCTTGCTCTTTATATTTTCTCATTTGACCACTTGATGTGTATCCACTTTGTATGAGTGTGATTGTGCGAATAGTGAGCTAGGTTGAAGGTCACGCTTCTCCGAAGACATTATGTGTCATGTGTTCATCTTCTGATGTATTATGTAGCTGGAATGAGAGACTATTCAATAAATTACTTCTTCAGAAAATCACACTTTATTCATTTCTATTAAATGTATTTTAATATGGCTGATTTATAAGAACCGAAGCGCTCATATATGACGTACTCGAGCATTACTTGTCTTTTACATCTTTTCTCAGCATGTACTGAACATGGTTAAGCTAAACCACGTACAAGTTAAAGCGAAATGTATGTATGACAAATTAAACGTCACTAAATTCCATAATTTCGTAATTTAAACTTGCCTACTTGTCCAGTGATTGATTTCTGGGTCACATGGTCACAATTTGGAGCAATTGCCAGCAACTGCAGGTGTGAAGACAAGCAACGAATGATTATTAGCCCCTGTTTAGCAGACTGAGCGTTTTGATTGTGTCTGTTCCTTGAATCTTTTACTTCTTGCCCATGTTCTCCTTTTTTTTCAACAGTTTTGACTCTTTCTGCGATTCTTTCTGTGAGCCAATAAAAGCTTATACTGTACACAAGTCTGCTTGCGCATTATTTAAAGACATGATGATAAATGATGTGTGTCTGTTTATTTGTGATTGTTCCTGACTTGAAATACGGAAAAATATTTGCGCGTATATTTACCATAATAATTGAATTCCGTGGTTATAAACACCCCCCAAGTTTTTAAGCATCGTATTTTCAGAAAAAGGGGTGTTTATAATCGTTTAATAGTTTAATAGTGGTTTTCAAATAGAGGTAGCATTGTAATAGAGGTTTTACGATACATGCAATTGTCCACGGTGAATTAGTGTTTCTAGACTGTGGAAGATAATCGGAAACCCAGAGGAAACCTACAAAGACGTCTAGAGAATATCCAAGCTCTACCTAGGAAGACCACAAACGCGCTAGTTACTACAGCACAGTGCGGTTGCCTTCTACAATTGCATAGTGACCAGCTTTACATTAATTACATTGATGAATTATTACACCATTTGTTTCGGAGGGTTTTGTTCTGTGTGTGTTCAGCAGTTGTAGAGATGAACTTTGGTGGGGATGAGCAGCTAGTCCTACAGTAGTAGTAGTCCTAGGTAAACAGAAGAACGGCACTAGTTGCCAGTGGTCTTTGACGTGGAATCGAATGGACAATTGTTAGATGATCCCACTGCATCTGGATCTTTCAGGTCAAGGAGAAAAGAAGAAGCAACCAATAGCATGAATGCTAATTTCAGCTTATCTATCAGTTTAATCTCAGAGAGGAATCACAGTTACTTGTATGTGCTGTTGTTGTATGAGGACGACAGAAATGTCCAAGATGTATTCTAAGATTAGGGGTAGTTGGATTTGCAACCTAAAGGTTACAGTGGTTCAAATATGGTACGGAATGGTGTGTGTGTGTGTGTGTGTGTGTGTGTGTGTGTGTGTGTCTCAAAAGACCATTGAGTTTTAATTGACAAAAAGACAATCAAGTCATTACTCGTTATTAAATTATTATTATTCGCTTATTGTATCAAAACCTTGACCCGTGTTGAGACGGTCGACTGTTAAATCCTGTGCTTTTCTTTTTCTCTTCATTTTCACGACTCAACCTTTCAAATGAAAATTATTCGTAGTAGACAAAGTGTAATTTGATATTCATTGATTGAGTGGAGAGCTGTTCAGAGGATGAGGGATTGCAGTTATTGGTATTGATTTCAATAACTAGACTGTTACAATTCATTCAATAATAGACTGGCTCAATCGAGTGCCGAGATGAACTTTGGTGTGTTTCCGTGGGGGATTTAGCTCAGTGGTATCAGCGAACGTAAAGCCCCTGACAGAGCTACCGCTGGCTTTATTGGTAAATCCATTCAGCCGTTGTCCGTCTCTCTGTGTTTCTGCAGAAAAAAAAGCCAGTGAGCTTCTCACCGACCGTGTCACCTTAAATGGCAGAAAAGATATACACAAATCATTGTGGTTTAAGTAGCCAATCACGCACTGACCTCAAGGGAGCTGATCCAGTCCAATGCCTGACATGGGTATTGATCTCTTTTGCATAGGTCGTCATTCAGACTTTTTGGGGAATGACTTTAACACGTAGATCATGTTAAACAAACCACCACTTACTGGACGATTTGAAGGGTGTTATTTAGATGGCTGGATTAACGTTACATTTTTAACTTTTGCAAATATCGCTGGTTATTGCATTTTGGCAATTTTCTGATTCGCCTTTTCCATTTATGGGTTAGGGGATCATCATTCGTCATTCCTTTACTAAAATTCCCCAAAATCTTGTTGCCTTTTTAATGCATTTTCTTAGTCTAAAAAACTCCACATGTAAGTCGGTCCACACAAGTGAAGTTATAAAACTGGACATCACACATTTGACAGCAGGCAGTAGATCAGGATCAGGTGAAGGCGATGGCTCAGAACCAGGCCTAAAGTTCAGTGGATTAACCAAACCCCGATTAATCACCACAGAACTAGAAAATGACAAAATGTCCAAAATGACAAACCCCCTCTTGGAGCTGAGCTTGGGTCACATGATCTAGATGCACTGCTTCCTTCAACTGTGTGGCAGACTGAAAACACATCTCTTCAATGAAGCATATTTACAACTGTAATAATAAGCCCGGAACCGAACCCGAAGCCCTGATTCCGCATAGCGGCTTTGCCTTGATCTGGTACAAAGAAAAGCGCTACATAAATAAACTTGAACTTCAAAGAGGCTTACGAGTCCGTCAACTCATTTTGACTTGCTGCTCATTACATTAGGTGCTTTGGAGAAGTTAAGTGCTTTTAGTAGTTGCTGTACTTTTTAAGACTTGTTCACAGCATCAGCCCAATCTATTAGTGGACCAGATAATCGCACCTTTAAAGATTTGCTTGAGTCATTGCGACCGTGTGTGTTATGCCTACAATACTTTATTAGCTGCTGACATAGGGAAAGTGTTGATTCATGTCCTCTTGTAAATGCACAGTTAATGTCAAATGCTTTGGAGCAGTTCCGCTCTCCTTGGTGTTAAAACTGTCACGGCACTGCGTAAAAGAAGGTGCAGTTGAGCGCTATCACGTTCCATGTCTTTTGATATGCAAGGCCAACATTTTGAATGCATGAAATTGCTTCATTTCATTTCCTTCCCAACACCTGACCTTGTTTTAAGAATGATCTTTTTTTATTCACACTTGTCTAGTGTGATTTGCTCAAGACCTTCCGCTTTGATCCGTTGTGAATTCGGACAGTATTTGATTTCTGATGCAACAAAATATCCGACCAAGACGTATTTTCTCAATATGCTCCCAAACCAACTCCGATGCCGTTTGCTCCAGGTGTGAATTCAAATCAATCTGGTCAGAACCAAATCTTGAAAGTGATGGTAAGGTTTAGCCACTAGGGACCATATTGAAGTTCAGAGAAGTTCACATACAAATGGTAAAGAGAACGCCCACAAACTCGGAGCAGTGGGCAGCCTTAGTCAGGCAGTGGTCTGTATCTTGCCTAAGGACACTAAGTTGCAGAAATTGCTGGAGGGGGATTTGAACCAACATCCTCGTGGATACACGTCCAAGTACCATTTATGTAAGGTTTGGGGTGGGTTTCCTCCAGGAAAGACCTGAGAGTTGCTGAGATTTGCTCTTGGTTCCTGTATTCCAGGAATTGGAAATTATGCTTGAGCAAACTAATTGATGAACAGAAGGATACACTCAAGACGACCGCTATGAGAAATCTATCCCAGTTCTCAAAACTCCTGAAGTCTTTCTACATCAGAATTTATATTCAACTAACTGTTGGTTCTGAACCAAAGCGAGCAGCTGTAGACATCCAGGGTGTAGACACACTTGGCATTAGAGCATTGGACACAGTGTGGTACGGTTCTATATCGAGTGTTTAGAGTAAAGTCTGTTTTTAATTGAAGCAAATCTACTCTAATCTGCTGTAAGAATGGCGGATTAAGTTATTTCTGCGCAAAAGCGTGATTAAGCCGTTCTGTGATGGAGCTGGAGATGCTTTCCCCACCATTTAAAAATCCATTATAGCAAAACGCCTTTGTGCGGCACACGTCTCTTTCTGTTTACTCGCTCATTGTTACATCCAGCAAGAGCAGCATGAAGCCACATCTGCTCGGCTGAGATCTTCTCACCAGCCACGCAGTGTCTGGCTGCGTTTGGGCCCAAGACTTTATTAGAGGAAATGAAGAGAGCAATATCACCTGAGTGCGCTGAATAATTTAACCCCAAATGAACTCTGTTCCAGTGTGAATGATTATCACTTTGGAGCGGGTACATGGTTCCTCCACGAGGACATTGATTTCTGTGGCGGCGTGTGGATCTATACGCGCTTGACGAATGACAGCAGTGGAGTCAGTGGAGAGCTTTTCCAGAGGATGCTGGTGAATCCTGCCATTGATGTGGGGTGAATGTTGCGTTCACATCCTTTCTACATTTTAACAATTTCTACAGGTAATGAGCGGG
>CM051493.1:10777457-10810827 GCA_028031935.1 Paedocypris micromegethes
GGGGGGGGGGGGGGGGTAGTAGTTAAAATGTCAGGGTAGTTAAGCCCCCCCCCTTGTTTCCTGTGCGGCAGAAGAAAAATGCCACCAAAGTACTTTTAAAAAGTCATAAATCACCCTGCATGGTTGGCACGCGAGGGGTGGGTGGCGTGCTCTCCCTGTTTGCTTGCATGGCTTTCCTCTGATTTCTTCCCAAAAAAACACAGTATCGTTCAAAAGTTTGAGCTCACTTTGAAATGTCCTCTTTTTTGAAAGAAAAGCATGTTTTTTGTCAATGAAAATAACTTTAAACTAGTCAGACCTTCCTCTGAGCAGGTTGAGAATCTAGAGCATCACATTTTAGCGTCTTTGCGTTGGTCTCGGACTAAGAAAAGCGCTAAGTAAATGAAATGAACTGGAACATTAGTGGGTCAATCAAACACTCAAGATGGCCAGAAATAGAGAACGTTCGTGAAACTCGACAGTCCGTCCTTTTAGAAATGACGGAACTATTCCATGCGAGAAATTGCCAAGGAACTGAAGATTCAAACCCCAAACTTTTGAACGGTAGTGTAGACATTCAGGAAAAGTGGAGTGTCTACCCAAATGTGTGCACCCCATCGTATTGACCAATCACAGAGTGGGACCAATGTGAACCTATCTGGCATCCAGGCCCAGAGTTGCTGAGATTGGCTCTTGCTTTATGTCCATTTCCTTGACTCACCAATGGATATTGAGAATGGATTGTTGGATCGTCCTACAATCACACGCAGGCTTTGGAAATGAACAAAACAAGACATAGAGTGCATAGAACTTAACAAAAGAAAAATAGCTAAATGGTTTGAAAACTGGACCAGGACAAATCTGGATATAAAGCAGTGATGTTCCGTGATGAAGATCAGGTTTGGTTTGCTGTTAACTCATTCACCCCAATGACTAACTGCTCAGTTCTGTTCAAATTCCGTAGGCCTTCGTGTTTTTCATCTGTACCAGGTGTAATATTAATGGAGACAGAAGGGACATGGTTGAGATCAAGTCACTGATTCACATCCACCGTTTTTTTATCGATAAAAACCGTCATAAATCGATAAAACGGACTCGAGCGTGACCGAGTTGTTCATCTTCGTGACGTTATCGGGAAGCTGGAAACAGAACAAACGACTCTCAGCAGTTTGACAAAGTCGCGTCCAATAATGTTGAAAGGTTGCGGAGCGGCTGCGTTTGTTTGTTCAGCTCGTTTGCAGGATGTTTGGAGCGTCTTTGATTCCGAGCAATGAAACGGGAAAAGGTAAACTGCTTCAGAGCGCTTCCTATAAAAAGGCCTATAAAACATCAGGCAAAGTGCAGCTGGAAGCCCTCGTCAGCATCTGATCAAACCACAATCATATCAAGCGTTTCATCTTTCAGTGCTGAATCACAGCGACTGCGCAGACGTTTGGCATCGGTACGGAACCGACTGATAGGATCTACAATGACAACAGAAGGTAGAACTGTTTTTTTCCCCGAGTTCTTCTGTCTTTCCGATGCCCTTTCCTTTGTTCTTTCCCGGAACAAAAGAACGAGAACATTGCGTTTGTGCTCAGAGCTTTAACACGCGTTTGTCTATAAGCGACGCTCTGTAGACTCATGAGCACATGACTGCTGAAGAATGTGTGTGTTTGGGTTGGTGTTTGATGACTACACAACTTTGATCATCCAGACCATTATAGAAAGAAATAGACAACGCTGGAACCACATATTGTCGCATAAATAAACAGTATGTGATGAACAATGTAAGACCCAATCCATTCATGAGCCGTACCATAATCTGAGCATTCGAAGAACGAAGAACTTTCTGGGCCGGTGGCCAGCCAATCACAGGGCTAGACACACACGTTTCCGCAGGAAGTGACAAACTCAATCTGGATTTGAACCTATGTCCGCACACAAGCTATTGATCTATTGATGGAAGCGTTTCCAGTAAAGTTCTCGAAATGGTCTATTACAAGTGAACAGCTCAACGGAGAAACGAGCAACAAAATAATAGTATGTAGTAATGGTCATGAAACTTTAAACGTGAAGTCAGGGTTTGCATTTGATCTAAGGAATTCTGGGTTTGAGAATGTATTGATTCACAACATTTTATTTTGTATACTTTATGTAGATTTATTAATATAGCGGCAATAAAAAAAACGTTTTTATATGAAACGTTTAGTTTTTTTTTTAGTAATAGCATTTATATAGCATAATGGTCTCAATTTATTTCCAGAAACCGTAATATTGAATAACCGTAATACTGAATATTTCCGAAAATACCGTATTTATTTGAATATAAGCATCCCCCTGATTCAATTTTCAATGTTGTTTTACTTGTTGAATAATCATTTAAAAAAAATCTATTCTAGTCATTAAAACTCCACAGAGAATTTTTATATTATTATTAATATAAGAAATATTAATGATTGTATTTAGTTTAATCTTACTTTTTCCAGTGTTATTGTGTCCCTGTTAAGTGTTTGTTTCTTTTTTTAGATCTTTCTTTTCATCTTAATTTAGAAAAAAAGCTGTGCTTATATTTGCGTAAATACGGTAATAATTTCAACAGAAATTAGTATCTTTGGTTATACTGTAATTGTTCTTTTTCTTGACTGAAAACAACTATATGTTTGCACTGGTGCGTTCTGGGAAAAAACATGGATTTATTAAGTCACTAATTGGCGAAAGTTAGAAATTCAAATTTTATTTGTCACAAACACAATTATTTTGCGTGAAGTGAAATCGTCTGGCGTAAAATATAGTGGTGGGGGGGGGTTAACATTACAAATACAATAAGATAAAAGATAAAAGCGGTAAAACACAATAAAAATAGAGATGAGATAAAATATGAATAAAATATAAAAGACAATACAAAAAAGGGAGAAAAATACAAAAACATGAATAAAATATAAAAGACAAAAATACAATAAAAGGAGAAAAATAAAAAAAAATACAAGATAAAATATGAATAAAATAAAAGATAAAAATACAATAAAGGGAGAAAAATACAAAAATACAAGATTAATATTCCAGACAAAATATGAATAAAATACAAAAGACAAGAATACAATAAAAGGAGAAAAATACAAGATAAAATATGAATAACATATAAAAGTAAAAAAATACAATCAAGAGAGAAAAATCTTTAAAAATCTCTAACATGGTGTTGTCGACTCACAGGTATCTCCACATCCACAGTGGACTGTGTGTTAATAGCGTTGAGTTGTTTCATCCCTTCACAAGCTTCTAAAGACCGTTCCAGGTTTGGCGTTGACTGGTAAAAGTGGTTGGTGAATCTGGGCACTGAGCAGACCTCGGGCACTAGACGCTGATGAAAGTGGCACGGCGTCTGAGAGAAGGCCATCTACTGATAGCTTATCAGCTCTGAGAGTAACGGATCCTTTACTGTAGCGTCCGCACTGGAATACCAATGTCTTCTGAAGACTCGCTGAAGCAAAACCTGTTTGTCTTTTCTGCCGGAATAGATGGAACGGGCTTTTTCGGGAAGCGCAGGAGCCAATTACACCAGACCAACGCGTCTGCACTGTCAGTAGAAAGGCTCGAGGATGATTAGGACACGTTTTATTGACACTGTAAATTTGTTTTAGCCAACTAAAGACTTACACAGTCAGACGCTGAAACACAGTCTGGACACGGTCTGATCTGAAGGGTTTGGGATGCGGCTGGGGAAGCGGTTTGGGTGGGGGATTTTGCTCTTTGTGATGGAAATGCAGATGGTTGGATAATAAATGGTTGTGAAAGGTATAGATTGATTGATTGATTGGTTGGTTGGTTGGTTGGTTGGTTGGTTGGTTGATTGATTGATTGACTGGTTGGTTGGTCGATTGTTTGGCTGGTTTGTTGGATTATTGATTAATTGATTGATTGGTTGATTGCCTAGTTAACTGGTTTGTTGGTTAATTGATTGATTGATTGATTGATTGGCTGACTGGTTAGTTGGCCGACTGTTTGGCTGGTTTGTTGATTGATTGATTGACTGGTTAATTGGTTGATTGATTGATTGATTGGTTTGTGGGTTAGTTGACTGACTGATTGATTGGTTGGTTTTTTTTTGGTTGATATATTTATTTGAATAACTGATTGGTAGGTTAATTGATCAATCAATTGATTGATTGATTACTTGGTTGGTTGGTTGGTTGATTTGATTTGATTGAATCATTGATCTGGTTATTGGTGGGTGTGTTTATTATGCATATGCATGTGTTGATAATCCACAAATGACAGACAGACAGACAGATAGATAGATAGATAGATAGATAGATAGATAGATAGATAGATAGATAGATAGATAGATAGATAGATAGATAGATAGATTGACAGAGAGACAGACAGATGGAAAACTTGATAGATATATAGATAGATAGATAGATAGATAGATAGATAGATAGATAGATAGATAGATAGATAGATAGATAGATAGATAGATAGATAGATAGATAGATAGATAGATATGCATCTATGTGTGAAGGAAATAGAATTAAAATAGAGTGATAGAAATAAAATGTATATCAGTGGATGGATTGTATATCCCAACTTCCTTTATTGAAATCAATCCACAGACGCGTCTTCCGTCCTCATGACTTGACTGAGGTAGTGTTGTTGTCATTATGGATTTCTCATTATGCTTTACAGTGAAAGCGAACGCTGTGGTCTGAAAGCTTCATCCAGTTGCATCAAGGGTAAAAGGGTCAGAACGTCTCTGAGGACCAGGAGCTTCAGCTTAGTGATGTGTGGTCAAAGTGCCTTCAAAACCCAGTGTGAGGTGAAGAAATATCAATTGTGGGTTTTTTTCATCTTTTTTTTTTGGCCTTTTTGTGATATCTGTTGTAAAGAACATATATTTGTCTCTTGTTGGTTTTTCTGTTTCCGACCCTTTTTTTAAATTATTATTATTATTTTTTTTTTTTTATAAAATTCAATACTTTTGTTCTATAGTTGTTTTAATCAAGTGCATAAAACCAATTTAGAGTTTCCGCACAATGACAATTATCAACAGTATGAACATTTAAGCACGTGCTTAAATTAAGAAATGTAATTTACACATTCCTTGCCACACTTTTACTTTTACTTACAATTTTACAGTGAGTATTTCACTGTTTCCTCTTTTTTATCATACACATACAGAATCGCTTTTTTTATTTATCCCCATTCATTTTGCTAAATTATTTTATTTTAATTTAGTTTAAACATTTCTTTATCAGTGATGCTTGTTTTTGAATATTTATTTCCAAGATTTTCCAAATTCTGCTTAAGACCATTCAAATGTTTAGTTCACAATGTGTTCTTTTTTGAGCAGTTTTTAACTTAAATAAAAATTAAGACAGGTTGTAATATGGGAAAATTGCTGTAGATGACTATAACATACTACTACTACTACTACTACTACTACTACTAATAATAATAATAATAATAATAATAATAATAATAATAATAATGAAAATAATAATAATAATGAAAATAATAATAATAATACTATAAAAGATGAAAGCTGTAAAGGATTTATCATAATGTCATAATCTCTCATCAGGGATTTTATAGTGTCCAAAAACAGTTTGTTTGTGTGTCCCAATATCAAATTGTGTCCCCATATCAAATTCTTCTTCATTTTCATTCACCCTGAATAAAAATGGAATGTTAAAGCCTCAGAAATAAGACAATGAGTTACAAGTACGAATTACAATGGGAAATGAACAAAGCAACAAGCAAGAGTTGAAGAACAATGATATAATTGTTGCACTGGAGGTGTGTCATCAACAGATCAATCAAGGTCAATCAATCAATCAATCAATCAATCAATCAATCAATCAAACTTTATCAGAAAAGTTTTTTTTATCAGAAAACTTTATTGGCCAAGTTGCAATGACAACAAGGAATTAGGTTTGGACTTACTCCGTCTTTTCCCCTCTTTTACATATTAACATAAATATATAAATAAAAGAAAAAATGAAAACAAAGACATGAAATACAGTACACACATTCATTACAGTATATTTGGAAGTATACAGTAAGAATTTGCTTTAACTCTTTGCTTTATATCAGTGTGGAATCAGCTTGTTCTCCTTTTTCCAGAAGGTCTCTGGTTCTATCCTACAGTCTAAAAGCATGTGTTCAAAACATCTTGAGGTCTGGAAATTGCCCCTAGGTGGGATTGAGAGTGTGAATGTGTGTCCAACTCTGTGATTGGTTGGCCATCAATCCATCTTAAATTTAAGGTGTGTCTGCCTTCAGGCTCCGATTGGTGACCCAGCAATGGAAAAGAAGTTCGTAAAACGGATTGCCAGGGAAACAAGTCTGAGAGAAGATGGTCACGGTGTAGATCAAGAAGATCGTCTGCAATGAATAAAGTGTGTTATTAATTATGTACCCGTCTGTGCCAATTTCTAGTAGATTGGCACATCTCAGCAGCGTTCGGTGGCCTCGGTTGTCATCAAACATTCATAAACAGCATTTATATAATACCTGATATCTCTGCGTTTTAGCACTTGTCTCAGCTATTCAGAAGAGTCATAAATGTTGCATATTGCCTTTTTTTTCCTTCTCCGTTTCGTCACGATTCCGTCAAGTGTCAGCTTTTGTGATTTGAATTAAATTTGTAGTTTTTCATGCAATCTTTCTTTAATTTTTTTACGTGAAAAACTAATTTTAATATTCACTATTGGCAAATGTTAACGCTACTACGAGTTCTTTTGACCAAACACAAAAATGTAAACATAAATGGATCAGTACATTTTTAGCTTCCTCTCTCCTTTGCCAGAATGTTCTAGTGCCAAGAAAACCATTAGCTTGACAGTATCTCCCGAAATGTATATTAATACACCTTCATTCTCTTGTTCGTGTCTTGGAGTGCCAACTAAAGTTTTTTTTTCCTCTTTAATGCGTCGCTTTGGCAACCCAAGTGGTGTCATTGCTATGACATCAAGTGCAAGTGTATAGAGAGAGAGAGAGAGAGAGAGAGAGAGAGAGAGAGAGGCTGAAATGGATTGGCTGTGGGAGGAAAAATGAATATTTAATAGCAGCCTGTTAGTCATCTTGATTTTCTTAAACTCCTAATGTGATCAACCCGTAATAAAACGAGTGACTCTAATTGCAAAGATATGAAAATATTTCAACTCAGCCCAATGACCAGTTTGCCTTTTTTTGCGGCGTAATCTAATTAGGGAGTCTATGGTGGCTGGAGATTACGTTCTTGATGAGTCTTTATTACAGGGGTCCGAGGGGTGGGCGGGGTCCTATAGGGGCTTACCCGGGGCCTTTGATCCCTCTTATCCCCTCAAACATTCCCTCTCTTTTACCCCCATGTGGACACAGCGTAATCTCTCCATTGCCATTTAAAACGAGCTTAGCACGTAATGAGTGATGAAAGCTCTTCTTCTGTCCACGGGTTTGAGTGTTCAAGCCACGACTGGGTCAAGCGAAGACTTTTTCGAAGGAAGAAGGGAACGAAGGAATTTTTTCTCACTACGTTTTCCAAGTACAGTATTTACTCAAATATAAGCATTTTTTTAATTTAAAAAAAAATAAATAAAAATTCCACTAGTGGGCGAACAATTGCTCCTCATTACTTCCTTGGTGTACCTAAAATTGTAAGACTAAAATTCTGGCTAAATACTCAACAAACCATGTTTCAACAGAACTTGTGACTCTTTTACTTGAATGATAGATTGAGAAAAACAGTGAATTTAAATATTATTTCTAGGTGTAGTGAAGTATGTCTCCAGTAGGGGGTGCGATGAGTCCTCTTGCTACATCCATATATGGGCGTATTCTGGTTTTCTTTGTACGCAGACTTCCCCATGTTCCACACTTCCCTTTTCCAAACTCCTGCACCTTCTTCACCCCCTGAAACCTGCTTCTCGTATTCTAACTACGACTGACTTTAATGCCTCTTCTTTCCAGAGCAAACCTCCACCTAAGATCTTCCTCCACCTTCTCTCTACTCTCACTGCAAATCACAACGTCATCTGCAAACATCATTGTCCAGGGAGACTTCAGTCTGACCTCGTCTGTCAACCTGTCCATCAGCATAGCAAACAAAAAGGGACTCAAAGTCCCACCTCCACCCAACAACAGCTCATCTAGAACAAGGGGTGCTTATATTTATGTGCATGTTTGAAAAAGGTGCATATAGGTTTTTGAGCATCAAAAACTTGAAAAAAAAAAATTGTAAGAGATAATCTGTAAATCATTAGATACAAGAGAAATAAATGAGTCAAGAAGGGTAGCAAAGCACCAGTGTGGGCAAGTCTTGTGGAAAAGTAGAAAACTGTTCATTTTCTTCAAATTTTCTATATATATATATATATATATATATATATATTTTTTTTTTTTTTTTTTTTTTTTTTTTTTTTTTGAAAATTGGGATGCCAAGACATTTGTACTAAAGGGGACATGGGCAAGCAAAGCTGTTACTGGTGCTCAGTTCATAAACCTTCATCTTTGATGGTGTTGGGTTGTGGTACCACCAGGTGTGTGGCATGGGCAACTTTCAAATCTAGAAAGACATCAACAAGTTCCAGGTATTGAACCTGGAACACGCCGATTGCAAGTCCAAAACTGCCACAAAACACTACTGAGTAAATTATAACATGCTGTACCTGTTTTTGACTGCAATGACACATGTATTATTGAGTTATTCACCTTAATGCAGAATACCTTAAGTCTAAAATGTAATAACGGTAACTTGCCAGCATTTATAATAATAATATGAAATACATTAATTAATAATACAATAGATAATAATCCACAATAGAAGACAAAGCGCTTGCCCTTGTCGCACATTAAAATGACAGTCCTTAAGAAGATTAGAGAGGAACTGTGGGGGTCTTACAGAGTCCCGGTTTAAGCCATTGCTGTTAACAGATCGCTGTGTATTGATGTGTATTGACACGTTTATCTCCAAACAGCTGTGATCTCATGTACGCTTTGTGCCGTCTCCGGCGAAGGAGCGGAGAAAATCTGTCATTTTGGCAGGTTACATGCCTAATCCACATGAAAGAAAGGTCAGATCTATGACTTTCCAATGGAACGTTCTAGCATATCCCATCACCCGTTGCAATCAAAATGAATTCCTCTCCTTTAAGACGGATGCTCTGTTGCTTGGTTACAGTGCATGTCAAGATAGATGGATTGTGTGAGTGTCTACTTTGACTCCTTCATTGATCACATTCTCTCTCTGGTTGATCAATCAGTTCCTCGGTGTGTGTGTGTGTGTGTGTGTGTGCGTGCTGAAACCAGCAAGTGTCAAATTGAAAATCATCAAGCCTCAACAATGTTTTGGCATGTTTGTGTGTACTGTCCTCATAGTCCATGGGTTTGGCATGTTTGTGTGTACTGTCCTCATAAGCCATGGTTTTGGCATGTTTGTGTGTACTGTACTCATAGTCCAGGGTTGTGTTGTGTATGTGTGTAATTGTATAAGAGGTCTGGATAAACACACACTGTCCTCATAATCCAGTGTTAGGAATGTGTATCAACCTCAACTGTCCTCGTATACCACAAACAAGTCAGAAACTCCCATTTTTGCCTTGTCCTCACAGTGTTATGGGATCTCTAAAATGGACAGCTCAAAAGGAAACCTGAGTAGACGGAATTCTTCCCAATGAAAAGTTGTGTTTTTTTAATCTGACCCACCATCAGACCATGTTTGTGTGGAAAAAAGTCCCCATAAACCACCCGTACTTATATTGATAAGTAGCATCCAAAGTCCAATCATAATGAGTGGCTTGTGTTACATTTTTATATCACGGCCTAACTATGCAAGAAAAAAAATTAATAAATAATGCCGTCATATGTATTGAAATGTGACATTCTAACACATTTCTTTTTTCTATGTCCACGTATTTTGTAATGCAATATAAATTGATTTACTTGGAAATATAAATAATCTGTGGTATTGCACAGAGTGATTGTGCTTTAATTCCACGGAAATAGCAATTGTCCTGGGAATTGTACTGGAATTCCCTGGAAGTGGAATTGACCAGGGAAATTAAATCATTCCTACATTATATTGAGCGAAGTGAACACTGTTTTATTAGATGATAGATGAGCATATATATATATATGGTGATCTGTATATATCACTCGGATATTTATATATATATCACTCTCCAGACTCGAAATTTTCTCATATTTCACATTTATGATTAAAATGCACACACATATACAACATAATGATCCAGTTGAGTTTATTGTGCAAGCTGGGACTCTGTCACGAATCTCTCTGGAATTATCCGCCAGCTTTCTTGAAAAGTATTTTATGAACCCTTTTAGAGACTGTCAGATTGAATAATATTCCAGTCTCCTCTGATAATTTCATTTAGTTTAATGTTCTCCTGGCCGTACTCTGGGAAAAGGTAATGCGTTTTGGCTTCACCGTCCTTTTGGCAACAGATGTGTCCTTTCGACTACAAAACTTGCTGGATTTTGTTGAGTTGGATCACAAATCGGAAAAATAAGAAATAAGTTTCTGTTTGTGTGCTGGCGTATATGTAGAACGTTTTAAGAGAGGTGGCACGTAAACATTATTCTAATATTCTCTTGTTCAAAATTGGAATCTCTCAATGCAACTTTTGTTTTTATCGCTCAGCAAAGCAAATAGTTTTTTTTATTGTATTTACATGTTGTTGGTGACCATACGTCTACTTCTCGGTTACCATCACAATGTCTTCAATTGAATTTTACGTCTCTTATTTTACTTTCTTTTTTGCCAGAGTTATATATAATTCAGATTTTTCACGTAGGTCTCGTAGATCTTTTTCTCGTGTCCTTTAACTGTCTGCTCGTTCCATTCTTTTTGACTTTGCCATGCTCTTCAGAGGAAACGAGAGAAAGGGAAACCTGCTCCATTTTTACACTTTTGAACATCTCTGGAGATTGATGGGTAATTTCTCTCAATATCATACTTCCGTAAGGAGAAATTTAACTATAGAAAAAAAGAGATAAAACGTTACCGTCTAAACTTTCACTCCGCACTGTGGTATTAGTCCTCCATATAAAAGACACCGCCTGTGTTATGACTGTATTATTACATTATCAAGTCACATGGTTTGTAGACCAGCCTGAAATTTGTATTAATGTATAAATGTATTCATATTATGTATATAATTTTAGTCAGTGAAAATTTTGGCACTTCGATCTTTGTCGAGTTACTATATAATTTTGCATTCAGTCAATTTAATTGGAGATCATCATCGTGACATGTAGGCAGTGTCGACCACGGTGGAATATTATCTTGGATCATAAATTGTCATCTCAGAGCATCGAGGATCTGCTTGAGAGTCAAGATCCAGGCCCGGCCAGAGGCTTTGCTTGCTTGGGTTTATATATATATATATATATATATATATATATATATATATATATATATATATATATATATATATATGAGGGCTGGTAAAGTTAACGCGTTAACGCACGTAATTAATTACATTTGTTAATTCGCGTCAATTAGTCATTAATTTGGGTCATTAAATTAGTTTCGGTTTATTTCCACTTTCGTTTTTTTATTGTGCAATGAATGGACTTTTAGACGGAATGGACTAATTATACCCGGAGTGGACCAGCTTACTCAAATTTTTCTTTACGGTATATTACAGTATTTAAGCGAGTGTTTATTTTGTGTTCTATCTTACACTAATTTATGTGTTACCCTTCAATATTACAAGCTCCTATACTTATTATTAATAATAATATTTTTTGTTTACAATTAATCGCGATTAATTTGAAATGCGATTAACTAGTTAAAAAAATAAATTGTTTGACAACTATATATTTTACTGTTTTATTATCATAATACTGATTAAACAGTAGCATTTGCACAGCAATACCGTCACTTTTCAGTCAATTTTTCCTACACTTGTTTGCCTTTAGCAATGTTTTTTATGCAAATATGCTTAAAAAATATAGTAAATATACTGAAGATGTTTTTACTGATATGAATTTTAGAACATTGATGTTTAACCGTGAATGAGTTAAATTACATCCTCTTAATCTTCCAACTTAATTATCAGTCTTTCTGCTAAAATGACCTTGAAAATCACAAGACAAAAAGTGCGATTTGAAATAGTTCGACTCTTAGAATGACTGTGACTCTTGCGGTGAATGTCTTAGAAAGAAATCAAATGTAAGATGTGATTAACCAGAATGAAAACATGCCCAGAAAGCTTGCACAGGTTGTTTTATCACAGTGGGATTTCGGTTTTAACTTCATTAACAAAAAAAAATATCGGTGAATAAAAGATCTTCAGTCCATCATTGTGTCAATTATGATTAAGAATTTATAGTTTATGTAAATCAGCGAGCATTTCTGATAGTGGTCACGTTACCCTTTATAATGAATTATTTAGAAGATCTACGCATATATTTCAGCATTTCGTATAAGGGATATTTGCACACGACCAAGGCAAATCGGAATCTGGACATTTTTCTACAGATGTGAATGTGTGTGACAATGAAAAAAAATAGTACTAGCCATATGACGGAATATTAATGTGTATACGCTTCCGTGTCGCCACCATCATTTCTATCTTCATAACTCCCTCGTGGTATCGCACATGGTCTCTTATTCGCACAATTGTCGTCTTGCCCTTGTGTTGCTGTCATTTTTACGACTTTTTCCGTTTCGCTCTATCCGTCGAAGTCTTGATCCTCCTCTGTACTCATTCACGGAGGATTTTACACACTTTGAGCAATGACCGGTAAATCACTGCAAGGTTTCGTACACCATTTCGCACATGAATCAGTTCCGGCTGACGGTAAAAGTTGACCTATAGATTAGACAATTATTTACATGTAGTGAGTGGAATTTACATCATTCCGACCCTATAATGCACAATCTTCACTTGTGAACTAAAAAGGCTACTGAACTGCGAAAATGAGTTCTTGACGAGCTAAAAACAAATCTTTAAATTAGACAGTAAATCTTGTTACTTACAAGATAAATTAACTATGTTGGGATTAAGAGTGAGAGATGACTTTGCTTATTTAAAGAAAATAGGACTTTGTTAAAAAAAAAAGTACAAATTTTAATGATATTTTACACAAAATCGAGACATTTTTCAAAGTCGACATTATGTTTTATACTAGGGCTGTCTAAAGATTCAATTTTTTTAACTAGTTAATCACACTTCCTCAACCAAATTAATCGCGATTAATCGCACGCAGTCGTCTGAGAGACTGCAAATATTTGAATTGCACTCTATTCTTTCTATAAATGCGGTGTGATTTTAGCTTTGCAAAAAATTGTTCAAACCGAATGGTTTTGAAGTTAAACATCAAAAACCGGAAGTGCGATTAATGGCGTTAATAAAATCTGACGCGATTAAACACGTTTAATTAATCACACGAGTTAACGCGTTAATTTTGACAGCCCTAGTTTTGACACAATACCCGCGAACCTGAAAAAGGAAACGCTGTGTGAAATGTTCTTGTTTTAAGAACACAATGTTTCTCGATTTAAGAAACTTGCTACTTTTTTACGTTAAAACCTATGAGAACAAGAACTGAAATGCAGAAACAAATCTACCGTGCAACACGATTTTTTGGTCTTGTTTTACCAAGTAAAATTTTCTCACCCCATTGGCAGGTTCATTAAATTTATTTTTACTCATTTAGTTTTTTTATCTTGTTATTTTTTCACGTGTATTTTTTGCAGTGTGGTAGTGTAAGTAAGCCACCACAATTCCATTATGTCTGGACCTAAGGATGGCACCATGAGTGAATTTATAGACATTAAATTACGTCAGTGTTTTACAAGCACACAAGTATTCAACTCATGTGCAGGTATGTCTGTGAAATAGTATTCAGTATGTAGAAATGTTTAACCCATTTTTAACCATGGAATAAAAGTTGTAGGTCGTAAAGGTTAGAATGAGCGTTTCTGTTTGACCAGTTGTGGTTTAGACCGGTCAGAACGTGTGACCGTTAAAAAAGTTGCGAGTTAAATTTTGCTATTCGTGAGTCGTGGGGGAGTTGTGGTCCAGTGGTAGGGGACATGGACTTGTGTCCGAAAAGTTGCAGGTTCAAATCCCCCCTACTTCTGCAACTAAGTGTCCTTGGGCAAGACACTGAACCCCACATGGCTTAAGCCACGGCTTAAGGCTGCCCACTGCTCCGGGTTTGTGTGTGTTCACTTCACTGTGTGTGTGTGCACTTTCACGGATGGGTTAAATGCAAAGCACAAATTCAGTATTGGCCATCCCTAGTGGCCATATTGCCGTCACCTCACTTCCTTCCTTCAAGACTGTTTGACCAGTTGCGAGTTAAATTTGGCTATTTGTGAGAAGTTCAAGAGCGTTTGACCATCTGCCATATTTGATCAGGCTTATACAGAAGTACGTCTGCTATTCCATCTTTGCTCTCACATCGTTCGACTTTGGTAATAAAGCTCTTGCGTTTATTTGACATTCTCCCGATTCCTAAATCATTTCAACCACAGAACGATTCCAAAGCCATTGCAGGACACCGATGAGATGAGCGAGCAGACCAACACCAAACAATCCCACTAATGACGCGTGAACGTCTCCAGTTCGCCTGGAGGATCGGTTTCAGATCTCAGAAATCCGACAAAACTCTTCATCTCAGGCGTCGTGCTGACTCTCCAATGGGAAATATTTCCATAACGTTCAGAAAATGGCCAGAAAATGTTGTTGTGTAGTGTCACATACTGTACATTCCTGCCGTCATCACGTTTGATTCCACACGACGTCTGAAGAACATGTTATTCGCTCCTGACTGCTGATGCTTTCGGCTGATAATGATGGCCATTCAAGTCCAGCAGAGTGAAAATTATTCAGTTCAATTGTTCCGCTTTTTTTCGGACCTCATTACACTTCTATGTTTCTCATCAGTTTTGTGACGTCACGTGTGGAAGCGTGTTAAAAAAAATGTACTGTGTTTACGTGAACATAAGCACCAAAGATTTTTCCCATTTTAGAAGCTCATACTTCAAAGTGATTATAAGCACAATTCTTTCACATTTCAAGTCAAGAGCAATCACAGATGGAAATACATCGGCTTCTGAATTGTGTCCGCTTTCTTTATAAGAAAGATTATTAAACTCCTCATACCTTAACCTTAATATAAAGTTCCAGAGATGCATAAATGCTTTTATTGGCTGAATAACAGAAATATTTTACACTTTTGTCCGCGACACTTAGTAGTGGCTAAATAACAAAGGAAGAAATCAAATAAATTAAATTAAATACAATAATTTCGGGAACTATGTCGAAGAAACTTGTCAACGCATCGTGTAAACCAGAATTCACCCATAAATGGACATATGATGCTTTTAACCCCCCCCCTTGTTTCCTCCTATTGCTGCTTTGACGGGTGGTAGCTTTTTAGCTTTTTCTTTTTATCAATTTTCTTAACAATGTTTTATCATTGTAACTCTTAATACATTACATGTAAACGTACTTTTAAATATTTTTTTTTCTTTTATTTATTGATTAAATTTTTTCTTTTCACAATTTTAATTAAAAATAAATACATTTTTATTTATTTATTTTTTTTATATATATATTTTTAAGAATTCGAAAAGGCTCTTTAAAGTGTTTCCAAAGATTACAAATATTTTACTGGCGTGGTTTTTTTAAAGTACAAGCTTTATAACACGTTATTTTAACTTAACTGGATGAGAGGTTTTTTAAGATGGCCTGTGCCCTCTGTTACGTGTCTGTGATTGTGTGAGAGTGAGGGGATAATCCCGTAACATTTAAGGTGCTGAAAGTGAAGAGGTCAAACACACAGAGCAATAATTGTGAACAAAGTGACTTTATTATCAATCATGTGACAAAGGTGAAACCAAATGACAGTAATAAAACAGTGAACCAAAATACTAATAAAAGGTGGCGTCAAATAAAACAAAACGGGATTTCTTACTCCTATAACTAAACGACTAACTCATCTAATAAACCAAAAGTAAACCCGTGATCTTCGGCGCGTACGGCGCCCTAACTAACTACGCTAACTAACCAAAAATACAGAAGAGATGCTCACCTAAACCGAGTGTGTATAACAAAAACAAAACCTACTGTATGGTGCACACGCGGACCCGAACTCAAACGCGAAAACAAACACGGAAGCACACAACAGCAGACAGCTAAAAAACAAGCACAACACACGATGACCGCTACACACCAACAAACAGCCAGAAGATAGAACGTAGCAACAACAAAGTATGAAGCAAACACAACGAGCACGAAACTAATTAAACATCAAGCCAAGCAGCACAAAGTTCAAACAGCAAACCAACCATCAGAACATGCACCATCTCCTGTCTCGCCCACCCCGTGATTTACGTAAGCACACTTTTAAATAAGACGGAGACGCTGATGTTCGTGCTGCATGTCTGGTGTCCGATGATTAGGACCACGCCCCCTCCTCCTGAGTGACGACGCGCTCCTCCAGTTAGCTGCCGACCTGGGAAAACAGCTTTCCCCAATGCGCCATAGTGTTGCTCGTAACACCTCTTTTAACCCTTTTTTAACCCTTTAGAGTTTTTAACCCTTCATACCAAACCCTAAACCCAACCCTAACCCTAACCCTAACCCTAAACCCAAACCCTAACCCCTAACCCCAAGCCTAACCCCTAACCCTTTCCCCAAATCTATAACTCCAACCCTAAACCTAACCCCTAACTCTAATCCATAACCCCAACCCTAAACCTAACCCCAAACCTTATTCCCTAACCCTTTCTCCTAACCCCAACCCTAAACCTAACCCCAAACCTTATTCCCTAACCCAACCCTAACCCCAACCCAAGCCTAACCCCATTAACCAAACCCCAACCCTAAACCTAACCTCTAACCCAAGTTCACGAAGCCGCATCATTTATCGCTGTGTCAGAAGACATTGCTGGCAGAATGATCAGGAACAAGCTATTGAGAGGCATGAATCTTTAAAAAAATGAAAACGTTGATTTGCACTCATCACCATTCCGTCTGAGAAGATAATACGGACCAGTCTTCTTAAACCGTATGTCTCTTTTATACATGGTCGGAATTCGTTTTGAATTCACACGAGCGCTACTATTGGAGGATATTTGGTATTTATGCAACTCATAATTGTGTGTTTGAAATTGTACAGGAGCAGTCAGTGGGTGGCTGTCATGTTGTCGTTTGGTGGCAGGAATGTCTGACGTCTTCTCGTTGGTGGTGCTGATGCTGCCAGCGCTACGGGGATGTTGGCGCTATGAATCAGAGTTAGGTAGATGCCCATTCACGATAAATAAATAAAGAAACGAAACGAAAAATGTCGCATGCATTTATTTCACAGCTGCAAACTGGGTGACATCACAAAACGCTATTTTTAAACATCCTCCCCCTTCTCGCTGTAAATCTGTCCATCTTACTCTTGACATCTATATCCGTCTGTCTCTCTGCCTCTTATGTTGTCTGTTGTTTTTTTTTTATACGTTTTCTGATTCACTCTTTATCCATTCTTAGTTTCTTTTATTTTCATTTTCAAATCCCTCTGTTTATTTCTTCCCTCCATCATTTTTGAGATCCTTAAATATTTTTCAAATTCTTCCTTTCTCTTATTGACTCTTTCAATTATTCTTTCTTTACAGCATTCCTCTTTCCTTTCAATTTCTTTGCCTCAATGTTCCATCCAACTCACACCATCTCTCTCTCTAATCTTCTCTCTCTACCTTTCTGTCTCTCTCGCTCTCTTATTCTCTCTCTATCTCTATGTCTCTCTTGCTCTCTCTACCTTTCTGTCTCTCATCTCTCTCTACCTTTCTGTCTCTCTCTCTCCTTCTGTCTCTCTCTCATCTTCTCTCTCTACCTTTCTGTCTCTCTCTCATCTCTCTCTACCTTTCTGTCTCTCTCTCTCTTTCTCTCTCTCTCCATCTCTCTCTCTCTGTGTGTCTCTCTCTCATCTTCTCTCTCTACCTTTCTGTTTCCCTCTTATCTTCTCTCTACCTTTCTGTCTCTCTCTCATCTTCTCTCTCTACCTTTTTGTCTCTATCTCCTTCTCTTGCTCTGTCTCTCTCTCCATATCTCTCTCTCCTTCTCTCGCTCTGTGTGTCTCTCTCTCTTCTTCTCTCGCTGGGTCTCACTCTCCTTCACTCTCTGTATCTCTGTCTATCTCTCTGTCGTTCTCTCCCTCTCTGTTTTTCTCTCCCTCTCTCTCTCTTTCATCTTCCCTCTCTTTCTCTCATCTCTCTCCCTGTCTCTCTCTCTCTCTCTCTCTCTCGTGTTAGTTTTTCAAATATCTTTTTGACCTATGGCCTTTCTACTTCTCTTTTTAACCGTCCTAGTTTACTGTTTCACCACAAACGTCTTCTAGCTTTTCCACATCGAGCGCTGTAATGGGCTTCCAAATCCTTGTTAACCGGCCTAAGATTGTAACCATAATCGTGAGGGTCTGTTCGATTAAAGGCCATTTTCTGATGGACAATAAGGGAAGGCCGATCAGTTTGTTATTGGCAGCTCAAACGTCTTTAGCCATTTGTGTAGAAGCCACAGAGAAATTAGCTTTTCTCGACCTATTGATCAGGCCACTTTTTGGATCTTAAAATTTGGCTTAGTTATAAATGAGGACATGAAGTCATTATGATAAAAAACATGATATGGGTTAGAGTTAGAGTTAGGGTATACTAGGTTAGGGTATACTGGGTTAGGGTATACTGATTAGGGTATACTGGTTTAGGGTATACTGGGTAAGAGTATACTGGGTTAGGGTATACGGGATTAGGGTATACAGATTAGGGTATACTGTGTTAGGGTATACAGATTAGGGTATACTGTGTTAGGGTATACTGATTAGGGTATACTGGGTTAGGGTATACTGGGTTAGAGTATACTGGGTAAAGGTATGCTGGAATAGGGTATACTGGGTTAGGGTATACTGGGTTAGAGTATACTGGGTAAAGGTATGCTGGAATAGGGTATACTGGGTTAGGGTATACTGGGTTATGGCTACATATACTGGGTTAGGGTATACTGGCAAAAAAAAATAAATTCAAGTCAACCCATTTTCTTCTACAACTCCTAGTTTGTATTTTGGAACTGCTCCAGTATTGAAACCTACACTGACTTTAAGTGCACTTGCTCTACTAATGTGGTTTTGTTCCTAATACAAAGTCGATCCGTGTGCAGTGTGTCCGGACTTTAGCACTTCTAGAGCCCTTGTGTTTGCCCAGCTTCCTTTTTCTTTTATTCATTCATCTTTTTTTTTTGTTCCCCCCACTCCGGAAACTTTGAGAAATGCTTGGAATTCAAGTTGCCCAGAGAAACTGAAATGTTTGGGTGAAATGTGAGAAGACTTCATATGATTTGTGCCCTCAGGAATCACAAAATCTTGTGGCTTTATAAATGTATTTCACACACTATCTTGCTGCACACCTGGGGAAACTCATTCCTCTTTTTTATAGCTTGTGACTTTCTTCTTTTTTATGTTACATTCGGAGCTACAAATCAGTGCAAAACACTGTTCTGTTAAGATATAATTGATATATTTGAGATATAAATATGAGCATCCCTGTCATTAAAAATTGTTATGTAAAAATTGTTTACATAAATGTATTTATTCTTAAATTATTGAAATTACAAGTTGGCAAATTGTTCTTGCAAAATTGAATTAGTATACTACATTGTATTGGTAAAATTGTAATATATTTAGTTAATTAAAAAATTCATTACTTTTCTCTGTTGAAAGACTTCTATAGAGGACTCAAAGATTCAAGTTTTATTTTGACACTTCGCGCCAGAATCATGTTTCTGTCCGTGTTCTTCCTGTCCAGCTGTTTTATTTTGGTAATTATGATTGTATTTAAGCACCAGTTCGTCACCGGTAACGTTGCCAGATTGTCAGAAGTTTTTACCTGTCATCTAGACGTTTTATTATCTTGTCTAGCTCATGTTTTTTAGATCTTGTCTTGCCTTGTTTGTGTTTTTTAGATCTTGTCTTGCCTTGTTCATGTTTTTTGTATCTTGCCTTGCCTTGTTTGTGTTTATGGGATCTTACTGTGCTTGTGTACCGACCTCTGCCTGCCTGACCTTGATTTTGGAATAAACCCCACATTTAACCTGTTAACCTAGTTCCTTCACTTCACTCAAGTATGGATTATTAACACTTGCTAATAAAATGTTATTTTTTAAGTAAGATGATTCAATCAAAGATGATTCGATCTTTGTTATCGTTTCAAGCTTAAATTTATCGTTGTTTTCTTTGTCGAGCGGTTGTAGTTTAATTCGATAGAGTTCAGCAAGGGTCGGTCCTAAGCTCCGAGCCTCCCGGACACGTTTGGCCGAACACTGGTCCGGAATGGCTGGTCTTCTGCTCTTGTAAGTTAGCAACAACAGACTGAATTATGCAGTTGATGTTTTTGAAGTGCACGCTAATATGTTAATGACATCCCGCGGGCAGGATAGTGCGCCATCAAACTGACGCTGACGCTGTGTGACCGTATGTGTGTGTGTGTGTGTGTGTGTGGACGTGCCACCGCCGCACACGTAACAGGAAGCTGCGGTGATTCATAGAATGCTAAAAACGAATACTATCACATCGATATTTCTCTCTACTAGCGGCAATTACAGAATAAATAAAAACAGCTGATGCGAATGGTTCAGCCTTGAGGACTTTTGTGTAGAATCCTGCGCGAGGCGGTTTAAAGTCGAGCAGGAACCTCTCTACACCCTGTGTAGTTTTTACACTTAGTTGCATTGTATTAGTTGTCGCCGCGTCATGATCTCTTTTTTAAATTGATATGTTTCTGGCTGCCGAGTGGAACGTGTCCGTGTTTGACACTGATGCATCAAGTACCAGCGGAACGGCATTTAATGGAGCGGAGATGGATGTTCATTTGACAAGAGGCTCTTAACACGTCCTTCTGTGGCCAACCTGCCCCCACTGACTCATTAGTAATGTATAGACATTCGATAGCAATCGCTTTCAGTCATTTTATTATTACATGTTGGGTGTTTTTTGCTTTTAAAATTTGTTGTGTTAAAATAATGAGTGTCTGTATCTTTACGCCTCTACATTTGAATGGACACTTACCTTTCCTCGTTACGTACATTCAAAACTGACTTTTTTGTTCTTCCAATTTGAAACATTGAGTCTAAATTCAGTACGAGTAAAGTACATAAGTTCTTTGAGAATTGGATACTTTACAACTTGATGATACTTTTACGATTTTACTCAAGTATAAGCCATAGCTCAGGTTCTCTTTACACTTCTGGCTTACATCATTTGTAATGTTGGTACTGATCTACTCTTGTATTTAAACAGTCAGCAGATGTATTTAAATGAAGCCATCGGCATTGCTAGAATTATTTCGCTTTTGTTCGTGTTTTTTAGATCTTGTCTTGCCTTGTTTGTGTTTTTAGATCTTGCCCTGCCTTGATTGTGTCTTGCCTTGATCGTGTACAGGTCGGTTTATTTTCTCCTGTAGTTTGTGTTGAATCGGAGCCGTGATCGGCCCCTCGGGCTCAGAAAGAGCCGTTCGCTACGTGCTAAGACGCATTAGCTGCTAACGTTCTCGTTCACTGGCGTATAAATAACGGGAATTTGCCCAACAGACTGGATTCAAGTCTCACTAGAGCTCTGGTTATAACACGTGCCTTTACTCAGCAAATACTCATCAAACGGAGTGTAGTTTTCTTGCCGTCCAGGAGGAAAGGTTGAAGCGTTGGCAGAGGATGAGTCTGGTAAGTCCGAGGGTCTTTTGTTCTCGGTGGGTTTGATGGTGGCGTGTGCTGGTTTGGATCGGGTTGTGCGTTGGCAGGATTCGCTGTTTTTTTTTTTTTAATCAATTATTCAGAATTCCCCAGATGAAACAAATTTGTTCCAGATGAAACACATTGCGCTCTGTGATTGTTTGGCTCCGCCACTATCTTCTCTTCCTTTGATTAATGTTACTCTTTTGATTATGCCACTTTGTGTCTGACTATTGTTCTAAGACCTTTCTGCTACTTCTGTCTACAACAAGCGATGTCTATTACTGTACAACCTCTCTCTCTCTCTCTCTCTCTCTCTCTCTCTCTCTCCCTCTCTCTTGATCTATTTTCCTCTCTCCCTCTCTCTCTCCCTCTCTCTTTTGCTCTCTTTCACTCTCTCTCTCTCTCTCTCTCAATCTATTTTCCTCTCTCCCTCACTCTCTCCCTCTCTTTTGCTCTCTTTCACTGTCTCTCTCTCTCTCTCTTTATCCCTCTCTCTCTGGATCTATTTTACTCTCTCCCTCTCTTTTGCTCTCTTTCACTCTCTCTCTCCCTCTCTCTTTATCCCTCTCTCTCTCTCGATCTATTTTCCTCTCTCCCTCTCTTTTGCTCTCTTTCACTCTCTCTCTCCCCCTCTCTCTCTCTCATCTGAACAGCTTTTCCATTTCTGGGTGATGGTGAGACGGGCAAACACTTTCACACCTATGCTTCATAATTTTGGACACCTTTGGGAAATCCGCGCAAACTTAACGAATAATGAAAAATGTAATCCATACCTAAAATAGTAGGTTGAACCAGTACCAGAAGGAAATCGTAAAACATTTTTTTTTTCGATACAACATAAGAATTCAAATAAAAATATATAGATTGTGGAAAAAAGACAGATATATCATTATTCTAAATGCATAAAAATAATACAATGTGCTTTAAAGGAAAGGGTTAAAATTTAAATCACAAACATTTGCCTCGCCATAATCAAGCAACCAACCAGACGACCCTTCTTACAGAAATTTGATTAGAAATTTTACTGTTCTCCTCACTAGACCTCCAGAATTTGTTTTTTATTGCAGTGGAAAAGAAATGGATTTTTCATTTATTTTTTTAAGTTAGCTTAATTTATTTTAACCATTTTAGCTTTGGTTAAATGTGTCTGATTCTAGTTTGACTCACATCGTTGGCTTTAAAACGTTAGAACTGTAGCTTCTTCAAAACAGTTGCGTGCAAAAAGACTAAAATCACTTTAAATCATCAAAAATGTCACTAAATTGGTGCATCATTAAGTTTTTGCAGTCGATGGGTGCTCATTGGTGCATTTGTGTAGTTTGAGGTCTTCCTGGAATCTGATTGGCTGAGGGAAAAAAACGTGTTCAGATTTTGCTTCATCATATTTATCTACTTATTAACAGCTGAAATCGAGCGTTCAGTATTTTTTCCGAATTGTCATGAAATGCAACGGAATCTTGAGCAAATCAGTGTCGGACGAGGAAACAATCCGTCAGCGAATTTGCAGTGTTTTTAATTGGACGTATGAAGTGTGGCTGGAGCTGAGGAACACGTGCGCTGGTGATGTGAGAGTAAACAGCAGTAAAGTGCTTCGCTCCAGAAGCCTGACGCTATCAGCCAATCAATGAGCCCCTGAGTACTGACCCACTTCTGGAGCCGTGTAAGATCAAACCAGTGACCAACCTTTACAAACATTCCCAGGATTATGCTCCCACCGAGCTGATCCCGTGTTCCGATCCGAAGGTGAATGAATAAGGAGCTTGTGATCTGTGATGCTAAGTGGTTTGATCGTGGAGATTCCGTTACGTTTGGGGAACATGTTGGGAATGATCCGGAACACCAGAAGAATGCTGAGTCAGTATCGCATAACGTGCACTATTATATTACACTATTTACACTATTGTTTGAATTGAATTGAATCGAATTGAAAAAGCCTTTTATTAGTCCCACAGCGGGGAAATTTCACGTCACAACAGCAACAACAAATCCAAACAAATAAACAAACATCACCATAACGCACTGCACACATCATAATAAACAAACAAACAAACAAACAAAAACACAAACCATATGAATAAGTAACAAACAAACCGTTTGAGTGTACTTCATAAAATATAAACTGCTTAGGTGCGCATGTATGATAATATATTTTGTGTGTCTGTGTGTGTGTGTGTGTGTGTGTGTGTGTGTTGTGTTCTCTTTTCTTTCTTCAAATAATGGTTCCAGACGTGTATATATGCTTTTAACGACTCAATAACAGACATAAAGAAACACTAGCCACGACTATGTAAAGTGTTAGAAAATGAAATAAACTAAATACAATATAATCAACTATAGCACAATAAGCAGTAGGCGAACAGCTAGAAAGAAAATTCATAGGCAGGCAAAACAGTCCAAAACGACGAACACAGGCAAGGAGTCAAAACCAGGGAACAAACACAATCAAAACGCTCGGCAGCAAAAACTTTTCACAACTATGATCATCGTGGAGCGTCTGATAAAAAAAAAAAAGAAAAAACGCTGAAAATGGCTCATGTGATCCGCTGAGGATTCTGGGAGGTGGAGTTTCGATCACTAGAATCGAATGTTTATTAATCTACAGTATTTTTCAAGTAAAAGGACATCGACGTGATGCGAGTCACAAGTTTGGTTAGTTACAAGAAGGTAAGAAGTATTTTAAGTGTTTTTATATATATTTTTTTTTAATTGTGCCTGAAAAATGCTCGCATAAATGTGGTCTGTTTATCCGTAAAGAATACTTGACTTCGTCAGCTTCGGCGTTGTTGTGTTTAACGGTGTAAAGAAGCTGATTGTGAATATAACCACCGTGTCATTTCACTCCACGTTTGTCTTTTCGACGCACAACAAAGCAACAACAAACGCGCTCGGGCCTTAATAAATAACGCAAGTCAATAATGCGTTTTGTCTGACGTCTCATCTTCACTTCTCGTCTTGCGCACGAGTTTCATCAGATTCTGCAGAACATCACAACTGTGTGTGGCTGATCTTACACGACACTTACACACGTCGATGTTCATACGTCGATAATTATATCATAGTCACTTTTTTTTTATTATTAATTTTGAGCGACAAATTTGACAGGGTTTTTCCCCTAAAAATTGTAAAACCTGCAGTCCGGGTACTTGGACTTTGTGTCGGCCGTAGATGAGAGTGAGAGTGTGAATGTGTGTCTCACTCTGATTGGCCGCCCAGCCAGGGTGTGTTTTCAACCTTCAAGCTCAAAATTTTCCAGATCCCCGTGACCCAGAAATGGATTAGCAGTTGAGAAAAAAGTATGTGGGTTACTATGACTTATTCATGGTACTGCAAGGATTTTCTCAAAGATTGTGAGAAATATTTCGTTATAGAGTATATTATAGAGTCGACCCTGTTCCTTGAAATGCGGAATCGTCACGTATCTCAGATTTTAATTGCGTGTCCCGTTTTGAATCAGTACATGACGGATTTTGTCCCGTATTTTCATTGTGCATTTCCCTGACGCATTTTATGAAGATGCTCCTTTTCTACGTTTGATTGGGTGACACTCGACATCATCGTCAGTTTGATCGCTCTACGTGGTAATGACAGTGTGAATATTGTCAAATTAATTAATTGCTACATAATGGTAAAAATGGCTAGATAGTACCGTTTTCTACTAGTCAGTTCAAATATATGTATTTAATATTATCTTGATAAGTTACATTAGAAATAGGTTGTATAAAAACATTACTAGCTAATGCTTGTCGCTTTTCCATGTTTGGATAGTTTTTACTGGAAAAAAATTATAGCCACCCAATAAAACATGATTCGAGTTTATTTTCATGTTCCGGTGTTCACACTTTCTTGCATATTTTACATCGCGATCACTAACGATGTCGTTGTCGCCACGCCCACCCAAATGGCCCCGCCTCTGCCATATTTTTGGGTATTAAAAATGGTATTGTGTTAGTTCCTTCACCAGTGTGGTAAATCATTACGTTTCTCCCTAACTTTAGAGGAATTACTCGGCGTGCGGATTGTGGATGAGACGCTAAAGCTAAAGGCTAACGTGACGCGGTGGCTAATTATCGTGTCCTTGTTTCTGATGCGTTTCTGAAGTCTCACGTATCGTGAGAACAGAATCCGTCTATATTTGGCATCCAGATGGAGACGACGACAACGGAGAGTTGAACGTGGCTTCAAACAGAAAGTGTCGACCTTCATCATTACACGCAAAGTTCGTCCAAATGTCACTCTCTTTGTGTTTTTTTTCCATCGGGAGGATGAGACGAGCGAGTCGCTCCAGAACAAACATGGACGCCCACTTTTGTTTTCCGTTCGGACGAGCCTGTCAATCCTTCTCAACTTGACTTTCAATTTCCAACTATGATAATTAATTAATTTGCATGAATTATAAACCAATCAGGCTTGTGGGTCTAGTGTAGCGCTTTAGTGTAACCGTGAGCAGAGGTGGAATTGTTTAAGGGCTTCTTGTGTAAATCAATGTCAACGCCTCAAACTATACACACTAGCCATGTAAATACTTTCAATGTTTACTGTTTGTTGGATTTAGAAGGATTTTCAGAGCGCTTTGTTGACAAGCTGAAACTCGTGCCGCCTTTTTAATACTGATTACCTTAAAATAAACTACATACATTGATCTTTAATTGGTTTTATTATAAATAAGCAAATTTGAGCATTGTTAAATGTGTGTGTGTGTGTGTGTTTTGTAACAATGTAACGATAAACATATTATGTCTATCGTGCATGTATGTATTGAATTAATTAGAATATTGTTGTGTATATATATATGTAATTATAATATTGTTATATATTATAATATATATTGAGAAGATGAATATTATATGTAAATAGTTAGTTACTATTTTACTGTTTTTTTGTTTCAACTTGCGCTTTCAGACGTGAAACATTTTAGTTTCTCCCAGTGTTGTTTAGCCACGGCTAAGCTAATGTTTCTTTATTTCTGTTGTTGTGCTTTTTTAGGTGAAAGTTCTATACAACAACAAGAATATCCATAAGAAGCGCTTGAGAACCTAATCTGCGTCACATTAACCGCAATTCAGAATATGAAAAAAAATCAAACAATATTTCTTGTTTTTTTTTTCGATGTTACGACTCAGTTGTGTAAAATTCACAACACGTTTTTCTCCCTCTATATTTATCATTTATTGGTTTATTCAATCTCCAGCAAATCTAGTTTAATTAAACCCGCCCCTGATCCCTAATTAATCCGTTTTCATTGCCGTCGGTATTTTTGGTCAACTTCGCAAAAATGAAATTTTGACAGCAATTCTCCGGGCACTCGAGTGCTGTGTTCTTACTAAATGAAAACAAATATCCCCACTGAGATCGAGCTTCAACCTTTTCAGCATCACACGTCACAGAAGACTGACGGCCATTCTCTCAATTTTTTGACCGTTTTTCAATTAAGTCGCAGGGTTTGTGCCAAATAAATCTGTGTTGGAGCTGAGGAGAAAAAAACACAGTGTTCTCTGTATTTCTCACCGTGCGAGTCATTGTTTGAGTGACATTTAAATAGACGCTTGCGTGCCGCCTCATTAAATTTGGATGTACGGTTGATGCCGTATTTGCTCCGGTGACTAAACTAGCGGCGTTTTACGTGCAAATCTGAATCAGAATCACTTCACTGGACAAGTTTGCTCAAGACAAACTCAGTCGATTGTAGTCGGCAAAAATAATTTAAATAAAAAATTATACATTGGTAATTTATACTTAACCCTTGTATTGTGTTTTTCTCCTAAAAAGGTTGTTGATCGCGTCAAGGATTTTTGACTTTGTCAGTAAAACTTGCCTTAATGAAATAAAAAATAAAACGAAAAAAAAATTACCAATTAATAAAATGCTAAAAATATAGCATAATACATCCCATAAATTACCTAAAAATACAGGTAAAACAAAAATTATGAGTGAGACTGACAACAATCATATGTTGCGTTTATCTGCCCAAACAACAAAACAATAAACAAAAGTGGGCGTGTTTAGACCAGTAACACCAATTCAATAGTAGAGACTGTGGTGTGTGTTGCATCTTCTTGACTATCTTGAGTATTTGTATCTCACATTTTCTGTAAAAAAAAAAATAGTTGTTAGAAAAAAAAAAGTTGTTGTATCTAACATTTTCAAGCTAAAATGAGAGAAAAAAAGTTGTTGTTTGAGAAAGTGAAGAAAAAAAAAATCACAGAATGGCAAAAAAGATGGAGTAACAATGTCACAAAAACTAGATCATCCAGTGACCCCGCCCCACTCTGACCTGCTGACCCCGCCCCTCTCTGACCCGCTGACCCCGCCCCACTCCGACCTGCTGACGGTTCTGACCAGCCAGTACCAAATCAAATTAAACTTTTATTTGTCACATCCATATTATACGTGATACAACATGTAGTGAAATGTGTTTCAGCATTTAATACAATAAAAAGATAAAGAATAGAAATATGATACAAACAATAGATATAAAGATAAAATATGAAATATGAATAAAAATACAAAACGTTTACAAATCGAGTAACGTAGAACCAACACATAGCAAGCGAACAGTGAAACAGCAAGAAATATACGTGAAAAGATGATTTTGCAGTTTGTTTGTAAAAGTTTTGTTGCCAAGAAAAAAATGATGTTAAAAAAATTATTGAAATCAAAACTCTATTACTATATACCATAAACATCATAATTGGCATCAAATGTTAATAATGATGAATAAATAAAATGGAAACAAAAATTTGTAAAGATGCGTGTTGGAATGTCCCTCAGTAGTAAAAAAAAATAATTATTTTAAATTTAAAAAACAAAATGTTACTTTTTTGTTTAGTTTATTATTTCACTAAATAAAAAAACAGGTGACACAGCAACATTTTGTGTGGTTAAGTTATTTTTACAAATATTACATTTTACCACTTTTCTGAAGTTAAAATGTAGGGGTGTGTTGGAAAAAAAGGCCCAAAACCCTAGAACAAAAAGCTTTGAAAACAATACGTTTGTGTATACACAAAGATAACTATAAGATGGGGACATGTTTTGGCAAAAAATTAATGGTTTGGTGTATTTTATAGCCGATATAAAATGTGTGCAAAAACTGACTAATACAAGAAATGCATAGTTCAAGTTCAAGTTCATTTGTATAGCGCGTGTGGAAAAAAAAGTCTTTAAAAAGAGAAATGTCGATTCTTTATATGAGTTTTAAAAATTTGGGGGAACATTTTTTTTTAAACACACTACAAGCACATTTTCATGTAGATATGTCATTTAAACAAATATTAAACACCATTATTCTCCAAAGAACCAGTAATTTATTTGTTTGATTGTTTTACGCCATCTTAGCTTCAATGGCGTTATTAATGGCAACACGGTCTTTGACAATTTTACACTTCAAAAAGCAAAACATCAGAATTAAACAGCCGACAAAAATCAATAAATACACAACTTTTCAAGAGAACTTTTCAAGAGAAATTAGATCAATTCTTTCATGTTGATTTCTGTTAAAGATTGTAAAATCTTTAGTCGTAAAACTATCTTAAAAACATCTGTTAAAACATTTTCTGTCTGTCATGTCGTCTAATATTAATCTCGGTCAATTAAAATATGCTTTACAGTCAAGGTATTACCGCACCGATCAGTGGTTTTTCTTCATCTAATGAAGCAGTAAAACAAAAAGCATACAAAAAGCTAACACAGTATTATTACATATATGAATACGGAATATGAATACATTTATGTTAATTTGACTGCTTTTTCCCAAATTCCACACAGCGACTTTGCATTGGTCTCGAACTAACAAATCGCTATTTAAAAAGAACTTTAAAAATTGATTGACTTTTGTTGTGTCTGTTTGTATACATTTTTGATGTATACATTGTAAACATTGTATTGATTTTCCCTAGTCGTACTCACAAGTTCAAATGTCCTAGATAGAATTCCTAGAAAGAACTGGCTTTAAATAAAATACAATAAGCATATTCTCAGCATGATGTCTTTTATTTCATGGACTTATTGGTCAGTCCGATCTTTTGTGATCACGGGTCACCAGGTACACGCTTACAACTCTATCAAGCTACTGAGAATACTAGTTCAAATCCAATTCATTTCTTCTAAGAATCCAAACCAACGTGCTCTTCAAAATGAGTTTCATCACCAATGGAGTGAACAAAATAAACGTTTTTTTTAATTAACGTTTCTGCTTCAATTACAATAATATTCTCTTAAAAATACCATTTTGTCTTTATTTAACAAACCTAACTTGTGACTCGTATCATTTTGTCATCGTTTTACTTGAATAATAGAAAACAAAAAGTGGATTCTAGTGGTCAGGACTTCATTTCCCAGGATCCTTTGCTCTCCAGTCAGACTCCGCACATGCTCAGAGCAATAGTTTCATGCTCAGGCCTGTTTCGAGCTCTCTGTTTATCTGACGCCGTGTGAAGAGGAAGGATTATTATCCCCTGTGCAGAGACCCAGCGTTTTGATTCTGTCTGTTACTTGCATTTTTTTTACTTCTTGCCCGTGTTTGTCATTTTCCACTGTTATTGAGTCAATAAAAGCTTATACGGTGCGGACCATTGTTTAGCATTATATAAACGCACACACGCGTGCCGCTGCATAAAAACGACGTGTTTCCGTTTATTTGAGATTGTTCCTGATCTGTGATTTGTATTTGTTAAAATACGCCGATTATAAGCAGCCCCCGTGTTTTTGAGCGCCTAAAATTCGAAAAAAGGGTGCTTATATTTGCGTAAATACGGTATAAAGTTGTGACGCACAATATGGGCTTTGCATGCAGCTATTTAAAATGTCGTTTTTTTCATGACCAACTAGCTGCTTTGAGTTGTGATGTCGGTATACGCCGTCAAATAACCGATTGTCCTTTTGATTGCATCTACCCTTTTGCTCCTAATTGACCAAGAATCATTTGTGTGGTTGTTCACAAAAAAAATAATCGGAAAAATGGGCGCTTACATTTACGCAGATATTTGAAATAACGATTATAAGCAGCCCCTGTGTTTTTGAGCATCGAAAATTCGAATAAAGGGTGCTTATATTTGCGTAAATACGGTATAAAGTTCTGAAGTACAATATTGTACAGCTTTACAAAATGTCGTTTTTTCATGACCAACTAGCTGCTTTGAGTTGTGATGTAGGTATATGGCGTCAAAAAAAACGATTGTCCGTTTGATTGCATCTACCCGTTTGCTCCTAATTGAATAAGAATCATTTGCTTTTTGTGTTTCTGCGTTTGAACGCTCCCAGCATCTCTCTCTCTCTCTCTCTCTCTCTCTCTCTCTCTCTATCTCTCTCTGCTTATTTGTGCTGTTTTGGATTTCAGGCAAAGTCTGTCTTGAAGGCTTGACAGCTCTTTGTTTTGAGAGCTTAGTATGCAGGAGTTCTCCCGACACTGTGAAGCTCAGTTCTGAAGCGGCTGTGTAGCTTCCACTTCTCAAAGTGCTGCCGGGGGAGGGGTGCGTGTGGGATTCCTGTTTGCGGGCGTCGCCTTCGCATCGTTTTCAGCCAGAACGACTGTGGGAATCCATACAGGTGTTGCCAGAACCGTCCGCGAAGAATTGATGGTGAAGCGTCTAAATGGCACTAAATTACGAGTGCTCCCGCTTTTCTTCTCTACGCACTTTCATACGTTATTCTGTTGTACCACCTCGTTCACACATGTGTTGTCGGCGCACTGCTGTTCCGCTTGTGAGGAAGCCAATGTTCAGTCTTACTCCAGGGGTCCATAAATGATTAAGCCTCCATCTTCCCAGGGGTTTGTTCAAAGACTAGACGAGATTCAACACAAACACGACCCCCGAGGTATTTCTGGCAATTCTAGCCGTGTAGAAGATGCACCTTGTGCTCGGTCTGAAATTAATTCACCCGTGTGTTTTAGCTCGACAACAGCTAAGTGAGGCTTTGACTAGCTGCAAAACGTTGAAAGGAATACCACTTTATGACGTCCGACATCCGTTGAAAGGAATGCAGCGTTCAAGCGAAATAAAAATGTGGTTTGGAGCCGGAGACGGTGATGAGAAGAGAAGACCTTGTTTCTTGGATGAGCCAATGAGAAGCTTGCATGTGCTGTCCGCAATTCTTGAACTCTTTTAAATTTTTAATGAAATCACAAACACGTTGACATGATCTTGTTTCGTTGTAAGAAGGAGCAATCGAAGCAATTTGTCTTAAAAAGAGATGTTTAAATAAGTTAATTAAGTAAATGGGTCTCGTTATGGGTCTCGTTATGTGAGCCGAGACTAGTTGTAATTAGCTAGGTTAAAACATTTTGATTAGGTTAGGCTTTTTTTGATTTTTGATTAGCTAGGTTAACGAGACACACTTTTTCAGTGCATCAAACATTCACAATTTGTCGTATTTGGTACCAATTTCTTCTGGCATCACAGTTCACTGACTGTCCAGACCGTTGTTTGGCGAATCTCATACGCGCTTTTCGTTTTGTGTATTCGCATGGTTCCAGCCCCAAGACTCTGGAAACTCTATAAATAAAGCTGAGCATCCAGACACCGCTGTGATATATCGCGTTATAATGCAGCACTTTAGATCTACATTTGTCTTTCTCTCATCTCGCTCTGTTCTGGGAGGAAATTGCCACACCACCGGGAACGCTCCCTGGAGGAGAAGGACTGACTTCCCAATACAGATTGATGGCAGAAATAAAAAACGGAAGGTTATTGGTCTAAGGATAACAGAGGTGTAGATGTTCTCGATGTATCAGGTGTTTATTTTTTATTTTTTAGAGAGTAGCGGTAGCTGGAGAAACGAGCGTTTGAATTATGAGCGAGCTGAAACAGGACGTGATCGTAAATACGCATGTCATGTCTGATAGGAAAGTTGCCAGATGACAGACGCCGTCGAGCAGCTAGTGGCTAATTTACGACCGCCGCCGATGTTCTGCATTAAGTACGTTCCGATGTCTATTGCACTATTGATTACGCCGAGCTACAGTGCAAACTATAAACTCATTATGGGACGCAATTACCAGTAACTAGCATGAATAAATTACCATTCGTGTTGAGCGCATATTGCCGCGTGCGAGTAATGCAGTGATGATAAGACAACCACATCGAATTCTCAGTGTATTTTACAGTTGAATTTTCAACACATTTTCAACGGTTTTGTCTCGGAATTGAACTGTCAAATTCCTGCTAGTCATTCGTAGTCAAGGGTTTAAATTCCTGCTAGAAATGCTAGTCAAAGGGTTTAAATGGACTTTAAAAATGCCCTTGAACTTGCAAATACTGCATATTACTGGAAAAGTAACATAACGTATTTACACGAGCGTAGGCACACCCTGATTTTTCAGACACAAAATATCTCAATTTCGTCCAGTGTTGTTTAGCCACTGCTAAGCTAACTAAGCTAATGTTTTTTTATTTCTGTGATTGAAAAACCATATTTTTGAAAAAAAAAATGAGACGCACGATAAAGACGACATAAATTCACTTATTCGCATTTGAAATATGTATTATATGTTTTTAAACTGCTAAAATTGGGAAAAAAAAAAGGTGTGATGTACCACTCGACTGTGGAGCCAGATTAGTGCAAAAAATATCAAACGTACATTTGTAATAAACGAACAAAAATGCTTCACATTTACGTTTGCTTTTCGCTTGCAATGACGTTTTTTTTTTTTTTATTATTGCTTGCAATCTTCACATTTTCTTTTGAAACTTTTT
>CM051493.1:10810836-10822912 GCA_028031935.1 Paedocypris micromegethes
TTTTTTTTTTTTTTTTTTTTTTTTTTAGATTTTTTTTTGTCGTTTGAATATTACAAAAAAACAGTGAACGTTGATGTGTACATCCGCTAAACTCGTCCCACACTTCCTGGTCAAGCAACTGTCAACCACATTCACGACAGCCAATCAAAGAAAGGACCGCCCCTAGGTAAAACTTGGAACTGAAAAAAAAAAAACGAACGAAAATTCAGAAGCGGAAAAAAAACGTTTCAAACGAAAATGTGAAGATTACGAGCGAAATGTGAAGAATTTTTGTTCGCTTATTAGAAATTTACGTTTGATATTTTTGCCACTAATCCGACTCCATAGTCGACTCTTTTTAGATCTAAATCATGTGTAGAAGCCTAGTTGGAGTGAGACACACACGCATTGCATTTGAAATTGTAATGGGCACAAAGGGTCTTCCTCACGGTGCAAGTCCTACTGGCCCCATATGGTTGATATCTCCACTGCTCAAGCAGAAGGTCGATTTGTATAAGAACTTATAAATATAGAAAGGTCTCCTTCACAGTTTCTCTTTGAAGCCAGAGCGGCGTTTAGGAAAAGAAAGGCAAAACAGATTCTGCTTTATGAATCTTTAATGAGCCAAAGGCTTCGCCCGGAGCTGTAGTTGTAGAATGCACAATAAGGAGCGTCCCATCAAAGCCCGTGACCAGTTCAGACGCACACCAGTGCCGAGAACCAAGGTGTGCCCGGCTGAGAAGAGCTGCCAGAGTCCATTTACACACCATTAATAAGCCTGTAGGTCACAGCTTGACCTCTTGACCCTCGGTCAGCACCATCTACAGCTCGACGTGGCTGCTGATGACAGCGGACACTTCCACCGCCCGGGTCAGATACGCCCCGTTTGTCATCCTACGCTTTTTTTATGTGGCGGGCAATTTTTTTTCCGATTTCTTTACTGTTTTTACTACGATTTTACTGTGTCTTTTTATTATTGCTTTTAATTTTGCTTTATTTTTTCTTTTTAGGATAGAAAATGCATAGATAAGGAATAAATAGCTTAAAAAAATAATTTTAACGTAAACCTTTAACGTAAAATCTGGAGCCAATACCTGAATCTTTGGATAGAAGATGAAATACTATCTAATACATACTACTAATGATTAAGAAGCAACTTATTTTTTTAAGTTAAAAGTAATATTTTTTAAATAATTATAAGAAGCAATATATTGTGGCGATCTAGCTTGCTCTTCTGGTCATAGCCATAATCTGAACACCAAATTTGGTTTTCTTCTTAATTTTTTTCTAATTCCGAACAAATGAAAAATTGATATTTTTATTTTTTTGTTTTTTTTCTAATTCGGAACACAGATGAAAATTAGATTTATTTTTTATTTGTTTTTTTTTAAAAAGACTTTTTTTTTTTAATTCCGCGTAGAGGTTTTGCATTGGTCTGAGACTGAGAAAAGCACTATATAAATGAACTTGAACTTATTGTTGACATATTTCATTATTATATTTACATTTAAATCAGAGACCCAGAGTAAATCCACTACACGTGAAGAACATACGTGACTTCCTCTTTGGTCAGTTTGACTCGAGCCGTTCACTTTTCTGTCTGGCGTGTTTTGCACCTATAATAATTTACGTAGGTCCGACGACCTTGAGGCCGACGTTATATAAGCGTGTACGTCTCATGTGTCTAAACAGAAAGCATGAAGAACGTGACGTCAGACTGGAAGCGCTGTGAGCACCTGATGCTGCTCGGCTTTGAATATTCATGTGTTTATACGCCTGCCGTGACGAATCCAGATGACGGTCAAGGGGAAGTTGTTTGACTGTGTGTGTGTGATGTCGTATTACCATGTTCCCTTTACGGTTCATCAGTGATTACTGCATCCATCCTCATCCGATGGGCTGATCAGACACGACTCGCCTGCGTTTGGCTTGCAGTAAAAGCACTTAGTGAGCGTGTCCAGGCTCAGAACACAGTGTCTAATACGCATGTACGTCTACGTATGTGTGCAATCCTGAACCAGCGAGTAGTAAAATCATTACAACTTCAGTTTAGCTAAGCCTCTCTAGTGTAAGATGCAAGCTTTCATCATTTAAGAGGCAAATGTTTTTACTCTAAAGAAGTTCTTATACTTGATCTAACTCAAAACGACTAACACAAAAATGCTTGCTTCGATTTAGATCCAAAAAGTCGATCAAAATACATTTCTTCAAGTAAAGTCAAAATGTGGTTTGAAGCCGGAGTTGGTGATGAGAATTGGCCAATAAGCCAATGAGAAGCTTGCATGTGCTGTACTCAATTCGCGTTTTAAACTCAACTCTTTTAAACTTTAAAATAAACCATAAACACGTTTACGTGATCTTGTTTCAATGTAAGAAGGAGCAATTGAAGCGATTTGTCTTGGATGTTTAAAAAAAGTAATTATGTAAATAACCATCAATGTGTCTATATATGCACATTATTATTATTATTATTATATTTTCACAGTATTAATGTCTTATACACATTGTTCATATTTAATTTTAAGCCGATAGTACACAAGCCACAATCAACAAAGGACGGGAATATATGCACACATTAGGGTGTTGGTCTGTTCTTCAAAGATTCCGAAGAGAAAACATTAAGAAAAAGTCTCATTTGAGGTTTCATTCAACTTAAAATCTCAATTTGTTTCAAAGATGTTGTTTGCTATGGCTAAGTGGACAAGGTAATTTTATAAGTAGTTAATTTCTTTCAAAGTAAAAATGTTAAGCTGATCCAAAGTAAAGTGATTAGGTTTAACAAGCTGACGCAAAATCTCTACATTGATCCAATTGTAACACTTTTTTCAGTGTAGGAACTTGTTCCGTCATTTCAAAAAGAGCCTCCTGCTAAATTATAATGCTTCTTCTTAGATTCTGTCCATCTAAAACCATCTACAAAAAAATACCATCACAAGTTGGTAGAAGAATCCATGACACCGTGACTTAGCTTGGGACTGAGTAGTGTAACAACTATTGAAATAAGACAGATGAAAAATTCACTCTATTTAACCGAGACAGTGATATTCAACACTACACTTTTTCCAACTACACACTTTTTATTAATAATTCATTTGCGCTCTTTCTTTTCAAGATGCGCACAGTTCTGCCCCCGAATCAAGCGTCGCCACAGGCATCGGCATCTTCTAGTCCGTTCCACAGCAGCAGAGAAATGTGACACGCCGAGCAATGTTTTCAACACCAAGTTGTGAACTGGTGCACTCAGACGAAGACGCGTTTGTTCTCGACAGTTTTAAAGCTTTGGCATGTTCCGCAGCGGCTGTGATTCGTGATCTTCTGGCTCTCATTCCAACCGTGGTGAGATCAAGTCTCGGCGTTTGTGCGCTGTGGGTGTGGATCTGGATCGCCAGGACGACACCGACTCAAACGCCCCCACAGGAGCGCAGAATACGGCGAACGAGCGGCGAAACCAACTTTCTGTGCGTAATCTTGCGTTTCAGGCGAAATTTGCTGAATTTCACGAGCGTAGCCCGTGCAAATGACCTCACGGAGGGAGATGTTCCTCTGCTTCTGCTTTCTTTTCAATCCTTTGCGTGACGGGGTGCCGCAGATTCCCATCGCACATATGGCAAACTGTTTTTTTTTGCAGGGTTTTCGCTACATGGCTTAATGAAAGAGAGATAAGACCAAACGCCTCAGTGAAAAATCTTCCCTCGGCGATATTTTCCCACCATCTGATTATTAGCGCTACAGCTGATGTTATAAAGAGCCACTTGGGTTTATTATTTTCAGTTTCGCTTAATGTTTCAAAACAATATAACGTGGGTTTCCACTGGGTCTCCGGTTTCCTCGCACAGTGAGGGGAGATTTGAAGAAAATTGCCAGTAGTTGTGAGTGTGAGTGTGAGTGTGTGTGTCCGCCGCTCTGTGATTGGCTGTTTGTCCTTTCTTCTGGCCCTGAGTGGCTGTGATTGGCTGCAGCACTCCGTGACCCAGAAACGAGAAAAACCAGCTTGGAGAAAAAGATGAAAACGTGGGTATTTCTGTCCAAATAACGTCAAAAACTGCCACTTTACAAACCGGAACGTTTTGCGCGGAATTTTATTCTGAGTTTTCATGAGCAAACACGGCGGAGATTTCCCTTTCTTCACACTCCTTATCTGGCGTCGCAGCCCGGCAGTATCTCGGCAACCGTCAGGTGTGATGTGACAGGATGGAGTTTTTCCAAGCGAGATTTCTTCTCCGTGATGTGCCACGCTGATAAACATTCGTCTCCGACTGGCGTCAAGGAAAGCAGAAAACACGGAGCAGAATCTCCAGGAATTACTGACGGAACACGCCGTAGTTCCATTAAATACCTGAATGCGTTTAATCTTTCACAAT
This sequence comes from Paedocypris micromegethes, assembly GCA_028031935.1. Taxonomy (NCBI): domain Eukaryota; kingdom Metazoa; phylum Chordata; class Actinopteri; order Cypriniformes; genus Paedocypris; species Paedocypris micromegethes. The sequence goes on from CM051493.1 coordinate 10,815,177, forward strand.
TTACCTTTGATCCAATGACACAAGGACAGTTAAAGCATAATATATTTTATTACAGTTCTTTCAACTTTTGTACATAATGTCTGTTTTTGTTATTGAGCGTGTATGAAACTTCAGATTGACAAGACAGTCACACGATGTGTGTGTTTTGTGCGTTTTATCTTTGATTGTTTTTGAGCAGTAGTCGATATTTAACTCCTACTACGTGGATTCTTCCCTCTTAAGCGCTAAATGTATTCCCACTGTTTCCTGTCACACCTTTTCCTCGGTTTCTTTTGAAGAACTGCCCTCCGGCTTCTCTCCGGGCTCTTCCGGGAACATTCGCTCTGGATTTAACCGTTTGTCCAACTCTCTGCAGAGACTCTGGTGAGACGTGGTCTTGTTGGAAGTATTGTGAACTAGCATCAGCTCAGATGAAGGACAATGCAGCATCTAAACGTGTAAAGGGCATGTCACTGTGTGGTAGAGCGCATACTTTGCATCTTGAAGGCCATGGGTTCAAAGCCCATCATCTCCGAGCCAAAATTGTGCCAATACGCTTGATAAACGCTCACTGAAGTTTACAGTTTACAGTTGTCATCTAGCGGTAAACCGTCTTCTTTTTTACAAACAAAAGACTTTTACAATTACAATTAAATTACAGCACATGCAAGCTTCTCATTGGCTCAATGGCCAATTCTCATTGGCCAATCCAAGAAACAAGGTCTTTTCAACACCATCTCTGTCTCCAAACCTCCTTTTTACTTTAAGAAATGTATTTACTATTGAAAGGGATGTTTCACAGAAGGAGGTCATGCGTTTAATTTCCATCCTCTCCAAAGCACAGACTCAGTGGTGAAACTTTGCTTTGCACGCATGAGCTCATTGGTTCAATCCACATCCTCTTCTAGTCTTTTTCATTTCTTTGTCATTTCAAACCTGATAAACGATCACTGAAGAATTAGAATCTTGATTGCACAAGGTCATTGGGTTATTGTAAACCTAGCGGTAAACCGTCTTCTTTTTCACAAACACTTGGCAACGCAGAATTTTAGTAGGAATCCTTTAGTAGAAACTTTACAATCCTTCAGTAGGAATTGTAGGAATCCTTTAGTAGAAACTTTACAATCCTTCAGTAGGAATTGTAGGAATCCTTTAGTAGAAACTTTACAATCCTTCAGTAGGAATTGTGCAGTGCAGACACGTGGCCTTTTACTCACAGGCTACGATGGAACGAATCACGTCATTACGCAGCGCTGCACATGATGAAACGCACAACTGGCGGAGATAAACGCTCAGCGGCCACACGACAAGAACTTCTGGGAGCGTCATGCGGAGGACTCGGCGTTTGATCCGGCCTAAATAACACTCTTCCCTTTTGTTTGCCCGTTCCCTCTTCCATTATTACACCAGCATGTGTCTCTGTCAAGCTGGCCTGAGGGAGCGCAGGGAAGAAGAGGAAGGCGAGCGAAGAACAATTTGTGTTGGTATCTCTCCTCCATCTTCACATCAAGGACACTGCTGGTGCGGCCGTCGCCATGGAGACCGGCTCTGGTTGCCTTGGGCACCGTGGGGATTGCAGGTGATGAAAGCACAGCTTGAGACGCGCCAGGTTGAATTGACCTTTGACCTTCTGGGTTGGTTCACCAATTTCAAATCATTCCGGGCCAAAATGCTCAATTCGGAGAAACTATGAGGAAAGTCTCGAGTTGTTGTGTTGTGAACGGAAAGGTAATTTAATAAATCACGAATGTCGATCAATAAATTCATTTCGGAAACTTGTGTTGATTTGAAACTCACATTAGAATCAAAGACTCCACCATCACGGATGAGTTTGGACGGAATGAACAGCAGCATCATTAGGAGGACGAGCACAACTCAACGGCGAATTGTCCCCGAGAGGAAAGTGACATTCGAGCGAAAACAATAAACGTGATAAGCGCACTGGAGCAAGATGAAGATAAAGATCCACAGGTTAATTCAGCCGTGTTACCTGAAGCGGGGAAGGCTATGGAATCAGATTAGTGCCAAAAATTGACGTTTCAAGAGAGGCGAACAAAAATGCATCACATTTGTTTTTTTTTATTATTATTTTTGGCTTGCAATCTTCACGCTTTTGTTTGAACTTTTTTTTGTTTGTTTTCACTTCAAAGTTTTCCGTTTGTTTCATTTTTTTTTCAGACTTTTGGCACAAGTGGGAGGCGGCCAATACCCTGATTGGCTGGGAGAATGTGATTGGCAGCAGTGTTGACCATCAATTTCTGAATCCAAAAGGATCTATACATTACAATCATCCGAGTGTCACCACAAGAACGGAATATACCACTTTGAAAAAGAGAGGAGAGCGATTTCTTCAAAAAGCTACCTGTGTTTGATATGTAAATACATTCAGTATATCTACTAAATTACTACGACAAATGGTATTATTGCTGCAGATCATCACTGAGGGGCTAAAAACATTTTTCAATCCCCATCATTTGTGAAAAACTGTCAAAATAAATAAAGTGATAATAAAAAATATACTTGTGAATGAGATAGAGCACACACCATGCTTGTACGAGGTCACAAGGTCAATCCTCATCAACGTAGTTTCTTCTTTAATTAGTGAGAAAAGCTGTCAAAATTAACCCTCATGAACGAAAAACGAAAGTTTTTGATAAAAGGGATGCTATAGTGCAGGTGAGGTTCGGTTCCAGGCTTCTACTTAATGCAACCTTCCTATTCGTTTATATTAGTCATTGAACATGCTATTATTACAGTTATAAATATTCTATGAACTTACGGTCATGTAACCTGTACACAGTAAGCTCGCCTCTCTCTCTCTCTCTCTCTCCCTCTCTCTCTCTCTCTCTCTCTCTCTCTCCCTCTCTCTCTCTCTCTCTCTCTCCCTCTTCCCTTCACACCTGCTGTTGATATTATTTTCGGGTGTTTTAAGTTGACCAGGGACTTTGAATTGAGTCTGTCGATTAGGCGAGGTAGAAGAGATTTGAAGGGTTATGCTGTGTGAGGACATCTGGGCAGGGAGACGTTCCTCCTCAATGTGCCTTGCTGATAAGACTCTGTGTCTAATATGTGCCACTGTGTCCGAATGGTAAAGGAACTTAAAGGAAGCTTTACAGTACAATCCTTTATCCGAGCAGTGGCTCAAAGCGGCATAAATAAAGCCGGACTGGTCAGGACAGAATGAGGGATTCGGTGAGAGTTCAGATATTCCCAGGCGTTTGTGTGTAATAGAGTTTCGGATTGATCTGATTAGGAGCGGATCGATGTTAAGGTAGATTTGGTTTTTTAAGTGGCTGGACTAATGAGTTTCTACCAGTGGCTTCGTTTAAATTCAGCCTACAGTTGCCGGAACCAACGGTAAATACAGAAGGCAAATGTGCGATTGCTTAAGAATGGCTTTTGTCCTGAAATTGCAGACCGTGGTGAAATACATGAATCGTTCCAGGAAAATCACACGTATTATGTCGTTGGCCAAATTGTAGTATTGTGTCCTGCACTTGCACAAAGAACCGTGGTGTTCCAGAAGACTGAGCGTCCACTCGACCCGGTGACACTCTGCGTCTTCTCAATCATCTCGGGCCGTGTTCTCGCCTATTTAAAGCATTCCGCACATGTCAAAGTCCTTGAATCTCCAGCACTAGGAGACCAACTCTGCCTCGGCTGGGAGGGAAAAGGCACTTCAATACATTCAGCCCATCTGAGTGAATTCCCTCCTAATGTGGCTTTTGTGGCCCACCGTAGATGAATGTACAACTCTACAGCGAGGTGGCATTCGGTCCTTTTTAAGAGCAGTGATTAGGCCCGAGTCCCACTAGACATCACATTTAGCCATTGCGTAACAATTCATCAGCTTTAATAGCGTGCACTTTAAAGCGTGCCAATTTTGTCTGGATTCCGATACGCCGGCCATTTGTTTGTGGCCCGTTTTACACCGGCGGCATTAAGCCGTGATGGCTGGTGTGGCAGTGTTTGTGCTTATGAATCACACTCGCTGGGGAAGAGCGAACAGGGTCACGTCTTCTGTAATTACCCCCATTACCCACATCCACAGCCTGCAAATACCTCCTTGGGTTTGAAGTGTGTGCGATAAACGAATAATGCAAAGTGAATAATTCTACGTCCATTAGTGTGAGCGCCACCCATTCACGTGGTTAAAAAAGATCCTGCGGAGTGGGGAACAAACTCACTCACGTTCAACTTTGGCCACGGCTGGAAAAAATAGTTCACCAATGCACTTCAGACTCAATTGTTTGCCTTAAAAGTGTAATCGCAGTTTGTTTTGCGTTCATTGATCCATCTCTACATGTTTCGTCATCCATCGACTTTGCGTTTGTCTTGACTTTGCGTTGGTCTCAAACTAAGAAAGGCACCATTTAAATCAAATCAAAGGTTTTTCCAATATGAACAATTTACAATATGGACAATTTACAATATGGACAATTTACAATATGGACATTTTAAAATATGGTCAATTTACAATATGGACATTTTAAAATATGGTCAATTTACAATATGGACATTTTAAAATATGGTCAATTTACAATATGGACATTTTACAATATGGACAATTTATAATATGGACATTTTACACTATGAACGTGAAACGGGCTAGTCATTCTATAGAATGCCCAAGCAAAGTATAATTCAGACAGGTTGAAAACATATTCTCCGCCATGGAATGTCTGAAATGTAGAACAAAAAAAGGTTTGAATATGTGATTCAGTTTGTAGAGAAAGTCACATTCACGCAATCTTTACCGAACATATTAAGCATATAGCAGCAGAAAAAAAGACTTATTTTCTGTTATTGCATTTTATCTGCTTTCCGAATACTTTCTTTCCCTACGACTGAATGATTGAAAAAGCCTTTATTTGTCCCACATATTTGTACTTTGCGTTGGATTTGACTGAATCTGTGAGATTTGCCGTTCACAATAAAAACACTTGTGACTCACATCTGCATGTTTGTCTCTTTTTGGTGAATTTGAATAGTCAATTAGTCTCCTAAAGAAAGCTGGTGACTGACTAATTCAGTTCAATCAAATCCATTTATGTGTTTGATGAAAAACATTTTAATCGATGGTTATTTCCACCGTCTCGCTCCCCAACACGTGTCTTTCACCCACAATGTAAGTTGTAGAAGTTCACAGATACATCATAAAAATCATAAATAAGTCCTAGTTAAGGTTTCGGCTACTGCCAAAATATTATAGATAAATCGTTTACTTTCATTAAAAATATTTATTAAATTACAGTCAACATTGTTTTATTTTTAGCCTTTTTATCAATCCTTTTTGTCTCAGAAAGATTGATAGAGAGAGAGAGAGAGAGAGAGAGAGAGAGAGAGAGAGAGAGAGAGAGAGAGAGAGAGAGAGAGAGAGAGAGAGACACAGAGAGATAGAGAGAGAGAGAGAGAGAGAGGCACAGAGAGATAGAGAGAGATTCCTAAATCAACAAATGGAAGAAAAACTTGCTAATTGGTTATTTTAGTTTCTTCTTCTTCTTCTTCTTCTTCTTCTTCTTCTTCTTCTTCTTCTTCTTCTTCTTCTTCTTATTAGTGTTATTAATTTTGTTAATGGTTGTTATTATTATTATTAGTACTATTTGTAATAATATTTGTATTATTATTTTTATTAATATTATTATTAATATTATTATTAGTATTGTTATTCTTATTCTTTCTTTTCAGCATCACAGAGAAATGAATGTGGTCATGTTAAACAATTAACACATGTATTATTATTTATATTATTATTATATTAGTAGTAGTAGTATTGTTGTTGTTGTTATTGTTATTAATTTATTTTGCATTCTTCACCGAGACCAGAATACATCCATGTGGAATAACTAACAAACACGCTAAATTAAAACAACAGTATAATTGCAGTTTCTCGTTCTCTTCTTGGTCTGTAAAACACAGCGTCTGTGGGGGCGTCGCCCTGTGGATCACGAGCACGTCCTCCTCAAGCTCCGCCCTCCTGCTTCTGAGACTCTGCGGATCAATAGGCGACTAAACGAGAGATCGATGTTTCATTTTCAAGAGTTTTTCCTTAACAAAGCCAATCATTTGTGGCCTGGAATATTGCACACGGCAGCAGTTTCACTCACATTAACATGGCAAAAAGTTCAACGTGAAGCCACTGAAGGACAAAACGCACACGATCACAGAAATATGAATACAACGCTAACTGATAATAATCTAATAATGATAATAAACAACGATAATAATCCTTCCTCTTCACATGGCGTCAGATAAACAGAGAGCTCGAAACAGGCCTGAGCTTGAAACTATTGAGTCTGACTGGAGAGCAAAGGATCTTGGGATGTGAAGTTCTGACCACTAGAATCGACTTTTCGTTATCTATTATTCAAGTGAAACGATATCATCAAGTTTCCAGTCACAGGTTGTGTTGGTTAAATAAAGTGAAAACAGTAAGAGAATATTAACGTTATTGAATCAGAAACCTTAATTTAAAAAAAAATATATTTTTATAAATTCTTTTTATAATTTTTATAAATTCTAAAAAAATAATTTTTATTATTATTTTTATAAATTCTTTTTTTTTTGGGCGGTGCTTATATTCGCGGAGTGCTTAAATTTGCGTAATTACGTTATTTGTGTTTATTTTATTTTACACTTAAATTGAAAAACGATTTATGTTTGTGTGATGATTGTTTTGTTTATCATACGGCAAAACACGCTTCACGTTTTAGTTTTTTTTCTTTTTTTCGCCCTGTTTTTATTAACCAGAAAAAACAAGTTCTTCAAACTTTCAATTCATAACACTTGTGTAAGACCTTATTTTGTGTGTTTTTAGTGTGTTTTACGCTGAACTTGAAAAAAGTGCGACTAGATCTCGGGTTAAAAAAACAAAGAAAAACAAAAAGCTTACTAAGTTACATTACAGCATTTAAACGAGTGTTTATTTAGTGTTGAGTTTATATTAATTAACATTACACCTACATTTCCAATATTACAAGCTTCAGTCATTTATTTGCGATTAATCGTGATTAATTTGGTCAGGGAAGTGCGATTAACTAGTTAAAAACCTTAATCGTTCGACGACCCTAATATAAATATATATACGTATATAAACACAAACATATACATTACACCTAAATTTCCAATATTACAAGCTTCATTACAACAACAGTGATTTATTTGTGATTAATCGCGATGAAATTGATCAGGGAAGTGCGATTAATTAGATAAAAACCTTAATCGTTCGACAACCCTAATTTAAATATATACACAAACACAAACATATACATACTATATATATATATATATAGTATAATAGTAAATAGTATATACAGTATACAGAGTGAAACAGAGAGAGAGGGAGAGATAACTTGGACGTTTTGACACACACACACACTCACACACACACACACACACACACACACACACACACACAATCAGTCACGGACAGTCTCACATTTGGACATTTGCACTCTCTGTTGGCTCTGTGTGTTTATGAATCACGATGACATATTTCTTCAGTGTGTGTTTGTAGCCGTACGTGTGAGATTGTGAATGCAGGAGTTCTTCACCGGAGCGTTTCACACGAGAGGAAGAAGAAGGGATGGTGAGGTCGGACGGGGAAGACGAGTGTTCTCACACGCTCCAGCAGAGATGTTTAGTGCGAAGCTGTGTGTTTCACAATCTGTTCATAAATTGATGAAATGAATTGAATTGATAAACGATTCAGATTCATAAACATGTTTCTCTCTTTCTCTCTCTCTCTCTCTCTCTCT